>NMRA01000117.1:338323-350578 GCA_002633005.1 Phoronis australis
CAGAAGCATTTGAACCTTTAAATGGAAACAAAATGGCCGCCACAGCCGCCATCTTGGATCCGATTTTGACGAAAAACAATAGGCTTCCAGTACTTTCGGAAGTACGTGTTATGTGTAAATTTCGTGATGATCGGATGAAAATTGCGACCTGTATCGTGCGAACAAACAAAAAAAAAACAAACTTAGTGGAAGAGCAACATACTTGGAGAAATTTATTTCGCCAAGTAATGAAAAAAAAACAGTGCAGGTGGCCTGATGTATTTGCAGTGTATCAGACGTGCACAGGCAGATATATACAATACTACTACACTACTACTACAATATCCTATGTGCAATTTATTTCATCTGTGGGTGTAGTAAGTGAAATCAAGGATGGATATCATAGTAGTATTCGTACATATGTGTGAAAGCTGATATTTATAGAAAATTATTTTTAAGCATGTTGAGATAATTCCACATATTTTCAAGCCTTTGGATTGTCAATGCTTTTGTCAACATTAAACGTTGAATTTTTTTCTTCAGTATTTTAGCTTTTTTGTGAAGGTGTGTCCTTTTATTTTAGGAACTAAAGGCAAGGTGATATTTTCTCTTGCTTTGATTTACCCTAAAACAACTAAGACATTAACTTTCTGAATGAAGACTTGGGACTGCCTCTTGATCATTTTCATATTTTTGGGGTCAGTGAAAACATTTTAACCTTAATGCAAGTAAATAAATTTATGTCAACTGTTTTCAGGTACTATGATAGCTGGTGACAGTGACACTATAGTGGTTAACAGTGAGTCTAGCACAATGGTGTCGCAGCTAGGCACAATGGTCATCAACGAAGACAGTGGGGATGATGAGGAGTCCACCATGAAAAGTAGGTCAACACTGTCATTGTCTTTGTTGCATTGTCATGTCTCATAAGATGCATGTCTATAACTAAACATATTACTGCTGAAATATCTGCTGGGCTGTGTGGACAACATTTTGTTTAAATATTTATTTTGTGGTTACAGGCAACCATGGTGAAGACTAGCTACTGTTTGATATTAGCTTAATGGTTTTATGAATTAGACAAGATATTTGAATTTGATTTATGTCATTTTCCAGATTGGTCAATGCATATTTAGAATGTATCGTGAAAGAAACTCCTTTTTATTAGTTATTGTTATATTTTAGATTTTACGAAACACAGTAAAGTGTTTATGTGTGTATTACCAACAGTAGAGAACCTTGAACACACTAACAGGTTTAGATTTTGTCTCAGAAATCTGAAAATGGAGTTTGGTATAAGAAAACTAGTATCCTCCAACTGTTCATAACTTTAGGGCATGGGACAGTTGAGGCATCCAACACTGATTACCGTCCAGCATTTATGGACCACTTTGACAAGCAGGATCGTGAGAATCAGAATAGACTGTTGTCTAATGGTAGTGGTAGTGACCAGATGGTGTCTTCACAGCCACTCTCACAGCCGTACAATCGGTCATTCATTGAAGCCGGCGACTTTGAATTTGTGAGTATGAGGTCTTATGTAATGAGTTGTAATAAAGAAGCTATGCTTACTGGTGTGCAGTCAGGTTTTCATGATGTTTAAGGCGGTCCCACTTTCTCTTTTCCCGTCATTTCTGGTGACGCCCACCGCTCTGCACTGTTTGTGCCTCTTGTTTAAACACGCCCTGTCTGCATGCTCTGGATTTTTTAAGCACCTAATCTGGCATGTACATTTGCCATGAAGGATAGAGTAATCATCCCATGATTCTCATCTAATACCTCAAATTGGGTCCATTAGGCATTGAATGTGCCTTTTTTATCAGTTCTAATAACCGAAGCCTTAAGGTTATTTGGATAGTATTTATTGGTCATTTATACATTCTTCACTGTAAAATTTGGTTCTTATGAGCACAGGTGTATGTCTCAGTACTAAGATCCAAATGCGCTATCGCTGCAGGTGCACTGTCTGCTGAGCAATTGAAAGACAAAGTGTTGTTTTTACCAAAATCATGATTGGCCATGATATGCTTCAATGCTCATTACTTTTTCGTTGACCCTCTTAGAATTTTTACCAAAATTACAATATTGAAGTACTATTCACTGTTGCTCGTGATAAACTTATTATTAATGTGCCAAGTATTCAAGTTGTTTGGGACGACTTTAAAGGAGAATGCCACCTGATTTAATTAGTCTTTTTTACCGTCTTAATCGATCTATATCCACATCGCCTCTTATACGGTCGACCTCACCTTGCCAAGAGGTGTTGTGTTAACCTGTGAGGAAGGTGAGAAACGACGCACTGACGTCAGTGATTTGTCTGCAGAGTGAATGCCGCTATATTGCGGTGCATCGTTCCCGCTTGTCCGAACTATGAAGCTGTGACGAAAGCGGGTATATCGTTTTTTCGACTTCCTCGAGAGCCCGAAATGCTTAGGAAGTGGCTCGCGGTAGTGAAGAATGAAAAGTAGGCTGTTAATAGCAAGTATGAGGTCGTGAAACATCTCCGTGTCTGTGGCCGGCATTTCGTTGACAGTGATTTCTCTGATGAATTCCGGCTTACCAAAGAACTATCCATACGTTCCGTTGCCTGTGCATGTTCACGGCACCTCTCTAGTATTTCTTGATCAGTGTATTCCGGTTTGAATTGATAGCCTGTGAAACCTAACGATCTGACCCGTGAAGACTTCGTCGCCTGAGCTTTTGACCAAGTCGGGATTGGTGCGGGGCATGTTGCCATTTATTAATAGACGTTTACTATTCTGCGTTCTGTTTCAAAATGAATTATTCTCATCCTAAACAATGCTTATATGAAACTGAAGCAAACTGACATGTCACCTTGAAGTGCAGGAAACGAAGTACTTTTTGCGAAAATACGTCTAGAGTAAACAATGACATGCATTTTGAATTAACCTTTACTTTTTTCTTCCCAAGATTATTCTGAGGGAGTTCAACCAGATCTAAGAACCACATCAGATTCTCCTCAACAATATAGATGGACATTGTCATCATACTGCACATGTTCAGCTTGGAGAGCAATTTGTCAGTATTTTTCTTTTTAGTTAAAAAATCTATCGTACGAAGAACTACAGAGGCGAATGGAAAGGCTTGACCCTGACATGGAAAGTGAGATTGAGGAACAAAAGAAAATATATGAAATGAAACGCCAACCGATACTAGATGCCATAGAAGCCAAAAGGAGTCGGCAACAGAACTTTTAAATGCCTTTCACTAAAGATCTCTTCGTTTTACAATAGTTGGAAGTGACCTTATAGAAAAGGCTAATTTTATTTAGTATAAAGTTGATTTCTTATTCAGGTCAAGTGGACGTGATTGGCAACCCAATATATTTTAATTTTCACAGAACAAGCCTAGATAAAACCCAGATTTTATAGCTGCATATTTCAAACACAAGGTACTAAGACTGTTCATTTCCAGTAACTTCCTTTTTACGCTGGATTTTAGATATTGGCCTTATAATACCTATTTTTCTCTTTGTGGTGAAATGCGATGCAGTCATCAGGGTGATGAAGTGTTTGTACATCTAGTCAGTTATTGTTTAGGCATTTTCAGTGTTAATTTTTTAGCTTGTCTTCCAGTCTACATCTCTGTACTTTTGGTATCTTGAATGCATAACTTTTGTCAACTGCAACTTAAAAGTGTGTGGTGCTTCATTTTGCTTCAGTTCAAAACACGAAATTGGCAACTGCCTTAGTCATGTCAGGTGTGACAATTTTTTTCAGTTTATAATGAAACCTGTAGAACCCTGTGAATGCACCGACTGTTTATAATGTAAATAGAGAATTGCTATCCTTGTCACAGTTTGTAATTACCATTTAATAACTATGGTACTTTTAAATAAACTGATAAAACATCAATACTTGTTTTCTATTTCAAGTATAGAGTTATGTTACAGAAATTTATCAAGAGACTATGCTGGATAAAATTAATGTAATTCTTCCAGGGAATTTACAGTTTAACCGTTTCAAAAACTAGTTACAATACATCTCCACGCCAACTCGCAACATAAAATGATTATAATACCTCAATGGGCCAGCCTTCATTACAGTGAAAAGGAAAACTTTAGATCACAAAACGTAGACAACTTTAAAATTGTGAGAAATTTATGAATGAAATCATTTAACCGATAATTTATGACAACCAGTAACACAATCGACTGATAATGTCTAGTGAAATTCTGCAGCCAAAACTGCATTTTTATAGAAGTATGAAACATCACAAAATCCGAAACGAGATTTTGATGAATACTACTTCAGTCTCCTATTAGGCTTCAAAACAAGAGATTGCAGGTCCTAAGCCTGACAAGACACCACAGTCAGATCAGGGGTGCACTACGTTAGGAAAATTTTGGCAAGAATAAACAGTAGCGTAACATCACATGAACAAAGGTTAAGCGTTTTGTAAGGTCACAACCTTACTAGTATACACTAGTAAAAAAATGCTAATGAGCTAATTGATCAGCGAAGCCAAAATCTTGAATTAAGTGACAAAAAAAACTAACAAGATTTCCATTACACGAGTCATGATTTTTCAGTGAGAGCCGCATCACAGAAAGTGCCCTAAATGAACCACTTAGGTCCTGTCCATACTATTCATTTGAAAACAAGAAGTTCACCACCGCAGAAATATCGTAATATTGAATTTTCAAGTTAATTTTCAAAAAGTTCTTGTCCACAAATACTGTTTTGGCACCATTTTCAAAGTTTTCTGTCCATGTGAATACGCAAAAACGACTGAAAGTGCAACTCTTTCTTTGCATTGTCAAAGTTTTCCGTCCACACGAATAAGTTCATCTAATCGAGACATTAGTGACCTCAAACTTACATTAATGTCTGTGCACACAAATACACTATTATCAAAAATTGTTTTGGTGCTGGTTGCATAATGCGTGGATAGAAGTCATATCCGTACAGTAAAAGTTGTGTTCTCAAATAGTTCCACTGAGAAGTGTTTTCCATATTTTACAATCTAATTCAGTAGATACAAGCAGATGAAACCTGCAGCCATAAAGAAAATATTTTGCCTATTCAAAACTTAACTTTTTTTAAATCAGTGTACACCTGAGAACACAAGTCATAACTGTAAAGAAAAAAGTAACATTATCAAATGAAAAGTGAGTCGTGTATACAGGGCCTGAGGTTCAGTAAAATGTGTTTTACACAACATCAAAACCATTACATGATTTGTTCAAATGACACTTACACGCAACCACACTGTATTCAAAATACAAGCACATACAAAGCACTGAGTTTAACACACTGGCAATGTTGAAAACATCAACAACAAACTTTTTGAAGGAAGTTGTAGTGTTATTTGGTCTTGACATCTTCATCTTCTGAACTGGTATTGTCAACATAATCTTGATTTTCTAATCCTAGAAACTTTCGAATCAACTCTGCAATCCCTTCATGTTCTCTATAAAAACAGAATGCACAACACTGTTGAGGTCAGACATGTAAGACAAGTTTGCGTGACAAAGACTACAATCTGAATGAAGCTCGATGGCTGAAAAGTGACAAATAATCACATCAGTCACAAACATATAGTTTCACAATGAGTCTGTATGTTCATATTATTTGTCAAACAATGGAAGAGATAATAGCTATATGCCACACAGTAATACTCTCACAAGTCTGATGTTCATTTTTCCTCAGACAAAGTTTTGTGGTAAAGTGGCTCAAGTTTTATTTTATGACCTTGAGATAAGTCACATTCCGTGTTACTAGGTTAAAGCCATTTTGTCCCAATGGGACTGAGCCTTAATGTATTTCAATTATGATTATCATTTAGGTATAAAGACTAGTGTTATTAGGATTAACAATGATACAAAATTTTGCCCAGACCTAGACCAGCATGGAAAGTTGTGAACATTATCCCATTTCACAGAATGTTGGAGGATTTAACTACGAACAAAGAACTACCGTTAATCATTTAGTTGAAATCATACGGTATATTCGTGCATTGAAGCCCATATGCCAGTTTGTGAAATCACGCATCTGAACTAAAGTACAAAAGCCAAAAAGCGAAACATTCATGAAAATCCAAGGAGCAAGTTTAACACCAAGTAAATGAACTGTGCAGCAATTTGCGTCTCTCAACATGTTTCCAATTTTGCATTAAATAACTATGACTGGACAAAAACAACCAGCTTAAGACATTTCCCTGTAATGTGGGGCACCCACATGGGCTTGAAAGACGTTGGACACCCACTGGGGCCTAAAAGATGTAGAACACCCACTGGGGACTTAAAGACATTGGACACCCACCAGGACATGAAAGAAGTTGGACATCCACCTGGGAATGAAGGGAAAGCTTCGGCACATGTTGCCATGGGTGAATCACTTAAGGACAGCATTTCAAAAAATGACTTTTTCAATTTTAGCTTCATGGGTTTAAATGTGCCCAAATAATGCACTAAACAACCCAATGAGATACACATGAGAGTTACTTATGAAGGATAACAGTGGTTGGTCTTACGTAATGTCATCCAGTGTGAATGACTCTGTCACTCCCAACTCATAACCAGCAGCAAACTTGAGTAGTACACAGTGACCCCGACCAGCAAACTTCAAATCCTCTTCATCAATGTTCACTTCAACAATCTCTGAGAGTTCATCCACATCTAAACCAAAATCATACAATTATTCCTAATCAACACTATTCTTAAGTCAGAATACTCTCATCCACTGGAAAAGGAAGGGTCACTTTTCTAAGTAAAACATCAGTGCACATTTTTCACTAGTAAAATTTTGGGAAAACCGTGCAACAGAAAATCCTTCAATAGGCTAAAGATCGTTAGTGGTACACTTTGACTGAAACTGAGAACATTCACTGGTAATTTATCATATCCTATTCAAGCAAAGTTTTCATATGCAAACCTTAAATGAAAATAAAATGAATCATTTTGAAAGTCTCACGAAACTGTTAAAAACTCAATGAAAGTAGTAAACACTAAAACAGCGTTTTCATTACAAAATTTTCCTCATTAACTAGATATACTGAGTCTTTCTGAGATTGGAGTTAAAGAAAGAATGGCCTCATACCAAGTTCATAAGTTAAATTCTTAAAAAAGGCAGATAAGGCCACTGATCAGAAGGGAGAACAGCCACTTAAAAAGCAGCATTACGAAAGGCTTCCTATTTGCTGTCTTACCAGTGATTAGCATGCAAAATATTCTGACTAATCATGAGCAGTCACCAGAGGTGAACAGAGTTGAGCTGCAAATTATATTCTTGGAATGATCAAACAGCATGCGAAAACTGTATTACATTACAACCACAAATTGAAAAAGATCATTGGCCCAACTAATTAAGTTTATGCCACATCTGTCTACTTACTTATTTTCTGAGAAGAGAAGCTGTTCGAAAAGAATGATAAAATCTTTTCTGTGGAAGATAATTTGGATATGGTCACACAGCCAGTGACTTTGTCAAATGTACAGTCCTGAAATGAACAAATAACACGTTTTATGACGGTTAAACATGAGTCTGTGATGATTTTAAAATTTCAAGTTTTTAGCAGTAAAGTTTTTGCGATACTGGGTTAGAGAAACTTGGGTAAGTCGAACATGTACAGGTTGGATTTTTGTTTCAACTCATACAAAGTTCTGCTCTGTGGTTGCTCAATTTCTTAAACTTGGCCCTTCATTCAAGTTGGGTTTCACCTACCTCGTCTGATAAATCTCTTGTTCCAGTTGGATTCGACTTATGCAAGTTTTATGGCACTAACTTTTAATGTTTTTCTAACAGTCCCAGGGCTAGTCAAACACAGTAAAGGTTGACAATGGTGAAGCATGCCAAAACATGTATGAATGAACACCATTAGAACGAGCAGTGCTAAATCCTGAAGAATGACCAGCCACTTACATTTGCACCCAAAATGGTATTTTAAAGTCATTATTGACCATGCTTTGTTGTCAAAAACAACTTTCTACAGAGGCGTATTAGCTCTTCCAAAGAAAAGTTTTTGTGTTCTTACCCTTTATTTGAATTGCAGTTCCTTGCTGAAGTTCCAAATGGCCATCTGTTGAAATTAACCCACAGTGTCATGCAAATTTCCTGAGCCTACTTTGAGGTAATAACGAACTATAAGCTCTTCTAAGTCAGGAAATCATTTTCAAATTTGAGTGAAGGACTATTTGAAACTGATTTTATAGCACTACATCGCCTAAAGCAGAATACGTGTAGGACAGATTGGCTACTTAGTTCCATCCAACAATTACAACAGAATGGTGGGTTTTGGAGGATTTTCCCAATTACAGATGTATCTTGAAAAAGTACACTAGGATTGCTAACCACCAAACTTTACTCAAGACTGGACTCAAAAATTGACCAATCACATCATCTGAAATTGAAAAAAATATACTCAAAGCAAGGCAAGAGATTTGTCAATTTTCGATTTGAGTCACGAGTAAACTTCAATGGTCATGAGCCCGTACTACGCACATATATGTAAGCATTGTTTTGTAGTGGATACTTTACCTCCCAGTCGTCCATTAACTGAATCCCAACCACTATAGCACCAATAACAAACAATGCCTCATAGATATTGTTATCTGAAAAGAGAACTAATGATACATTGATGAACATTTGTCACAAAAGAACCCCAACCTTGAATGGACGAACACTTGTCACTACTAATGACACGAGCGTTGACTTGGTTTGTCATTTAATCATAAATCAACGTGATGCTTATACGCGACTACAGTAATTTTCCAATATTTTGCACAACTAATTCATTTTTTCTCTTCAGTTCTTCAAAGGCTGGTTACCTTGCTCCAAATAATGGAAACTTGAACAAATGTTGTTTTATGACATTCACACGTCACAAACCACGCTGGTAATAGACTAAAAAGTTATAAATCTTTTCATTGTGGAGAAAGTTTGAAAAATAGAATTTCACTAGTCAAACACATTTTGTGCTAAATAAGTGAAGAAACTGTGATTCCTCAGTGTGACGCTAGGTCAACACTAAAGCCTACCGTAAACACAGAACCTCTTGAATGTAATCAAACGTTTACACAGCTCAAGATTTTCAATACTGCTTTCTGCACAAGTGAGTGCTAATAAAACAGTCACTCTTTAATCAGATGTTTATTTACTGACTTGCAAACCTTTTCTGAGACAGACGCAATGGCAAACATAAAAACCACTTACGTGTACTGAAGTATGCAGCACCCAGTCCCAATGCAGCTAAACCTATAAATGAAATAGAGTGCAGAGTTAGTAATAGCATTAACCGCTTTCTGCTCAGAGGGGTAACTTAAAGATCTGACGGAAAATATAAACAAAAGTATGATGCAAAAACTGTGAGGTGCTCTGTCTAGCCTAGAGAACCCCAATAAGGGAGATGGAGGGCCAGTGCAACTGTGAGGTGCTCTGTCTAGCCTAGAGAACCTCAATAAGGGAGATGGGGGGCCAGTGCAACTGTGAAATTCACAAACAGCGACTCCTTCCTTCTTAACAGTGACAGCAGCAAGAGGCTCCTACTGGTCAACGCAACATCTCTCAGTGCATCTTGCAATGTCTGATGAAAGACAACTCCCACAATTCCCAGTGTTTCTGCATTTTAATGTCATTAAAGACTAGATGCATTGACATTCTAAATTTATCACTGAAATAATGATTAACAAGTCACAGTGTAATTACTATATCCTGTTAAAGTACTTAATTTTATCACTGAGAACGTTGATGATTGACTGATGTATAGGAAAATTGTCTTGGTCAACCAAAAAACTGGTTACATCATAATATTTTTGATTTGGACTAATGATAAAGTCATACAACTCATCAGAGGTCAACATTTCGAAGTCATTAATTTACCATTCATTGACCGCTCATACTTTCACCATTTTCCTATGCTAATACCGTTTTTAAATGCCCTTTAAAAACTTTTTTGTAAACTATTGGAGATCTTTTTGTGATTCCATCCTGGGATCTTCCTGTTCACAAACCATTACTTTACCACTGCAACACCAACAGGTAACTGAACTCGAAAGTCGTTTAAGCCTTTCTATGTCATCTGGATTATGACGTCACGTTTGACTTTAAATAACCGTAAAATATAAACCACCAGGTGAATGCAAACCTCGAAGGAATCACAGATCCGTCTATCATGCAATTGTTTAAAAGATGTGTATTCTAAACTTTTACTGATTTTCAATCATGTAATTTGCGTGTGCACACTGAGTGTGCCAACATGCAACTTGTATACTAGGCACTGCATCATATTTCCACACCATTTTAGACACTGTGAACTATGAGAACTAAATATGCCATTGAAAATTGAGCCTTTTTCATAGTGTGAACGTCAAAAAATTGATAAATTATACAACAGAAAACAAATAACGAGAATTGCAACTCCTGCTCCTTCAGCTCAGTCTCTATTGGTTGTCTTAGAAATGAGATGAGGCAACTTGACTCACGTACACCACTGGAGTTATTCTAATACCAGAAATATTAAGAACAATGAAACTGGAATAGGAAAGCTCATCGTTGATAAAACAAACTGTCGTTTGTAACTGATAGTTTTGCACCCTTGTAGGACTACAGATTTTCCCAAAATATTTAAGCAATTGTTCCTTTGCTAATTCTGAACATCTTCTAGAAGTTTATTAAATTTCTCCACGTTTTGAGGAAAAAATGTTAGCTGACTGACCAAACGAGTGACTTAATGACATATGAAGGAAAGTCCAACCACAGTCTCCTTGCATGAATGACTCAATGAATACAGTCGTAGCCAAGGTCAATGTTGCATTTTAGGGTCTGAAAATCAACATATTGCCCTTAGTGAAAGTCAATAATTGTATAATGTATAATAAGTCTGATTACATTACAGTGGAGCTTATCTAATGTCCTATCAGATGATAGAATATTCTGATAATTGTCATGAAATGTCAAAAAATGAATCACTTCAAATCAAAACATACCCAAAATATCATTCATAATGTCATGATTTATTGTTACATTCCTGGATGTTGTTATGAAAAAATCTGCAAATTTGATTCCCACCAGCTCATTAATATCATCATATATGTATCGCTTCCCTTTTCTTTCTAAAACCCAACCCAATTGATTTTCATTCCATTTACCTCATCGGCACTCAGTACCAGAGGTACAAATCAGTCATTTCCAGATTAGCCGTCTTACTCTGAGACTACATCCACTTACCATGATTAGTTTATAAGACTGGTTAAGATCGACATCCTGCTTATTATTCGAATTTACGTCAAAATAGAGGGCGGGCTACACTGTATTTATAATTGATTTATATTAGTAAAATGCGAATATAATTATTATGTCACTTGATTAGTGAAGTGAGATATCACTGATTGTATACGGTACATATCTCATCTACTGCATCTTTGTATATGTATATGTATATGTATATGTATGTGTATATGTATATGTATATGTATATACACGTATTCATCATAATTTATGGGTGACTAACACTTGTGCTGTTTTTCTTGCTTTGTATTTTCCTGAACCCATTTTATTTACTTACTTATAAGTTGTATCCAACTGAACCAAGCCATTTTACCTGGGTAAAGAGAATTTTAGTGTGCTAGTTTTTCTATTTTTATGACTTTGATATTTCAGCACATTTCAGTAGGTAAGTACACGATAGCCAATGACTCAGTCTTATTGGATGTGTCTAGGTTTGTCAGTATGCCTAGCTTTCACCTGAACCCATGTCAGGAACATTTCATGATGTTTTTATCAACCAAATGTTAAGACCTGTGGCTGTATTGAAAGCGTTACCTGATCATTGAGTTGACAGCCTTAGAAAGATCAATTAGTTGATGACACTGGTTGTGCCAAGTAGACTATGGATGGTCAAGTTATTAGTAGTGTTGTAGGAAAGGGGAAAGTATGAAAGGAAATGATAAAGAGAAAACGTTGACGAAAACGATAATAACAGGATAACAACAAAACTTAACAAAAACAAAACAGAAGTAACATAAAAAGCGAATTACTAAATGGATGGGAGCGCACTGCGACTAGGCACGATCCAAGTTAAAAAAGTCACGGACCCTAGTCCTAAATGGTGCAACGGGGGTGAGGTTGTGGTGACTGGAAGTTGGTTTCGCAGCATAATCATGTGTAGATAGGAAAATGTGTGGTAGCACAGACTGTAGTGGTCCAGTGTTGGAGTGATGTGTGGTAGCACAGACTATAGTGGTCCAGTGTTGGAGTGATGTGTGGTAGCACAGACTATAGTGGTCCAGTGTTGGAGTGATGTGTGGTAGCACAGACT
>NMRA01000117.1:353730-377697 GCA_002633005.1 Phoronis australis
TACTTTAGTTTCAAGAGACTCAAAAATCATTAAATGCAAAGTGCGTGATGTGTAGAGTTGTCGTACAGCTGAAGAGTCGAAGTCATCTCGTGGGTAGGCCGTAAACCACCAAAGAAATTAGACGTCCATAATTGCACCAAGACTCAAAGCCATAACTTAGTGGCTCGTTGGTGGAATGATTTTTTTTTAGAAAATCGAGGGGTTTCATTTGTTTAAAGAGATCTTACTAGAACGTCTGGAGCAAATATTTAACATGTTAAAAGAATTCGAGAAGATGGACAATTTTAGACCAGACTGTCAATCATTTTAAAATCGTTCATTATCTTCGTGGACGGTCCAATGCCAAGGGGTGACCGGTTTTTATCATCTCTGTAAAGTTTTGATTACAATGCCGCTTTGACGTTTTTTACAGTGTCCTCATGCTCTACAATCAGATACGAACAACCTGTCAAAACGTAAAACATCGTTCATTTACCTTTAAAAACTTGGACGACAAAGGGTTCGCGGGAAATGGGTTGTACGCATGCTCAGTATGCAAAATGTTTAGCCGTGGTTGACGGAGAATGATTGCGGCAAAAGATTGAAGTGTTTTTGAAGCAGTTTCAAAACGAAGGTATGTCTTGATTTTCACATATAATTGGTGCCTTCCATTGCGTGAACCTGACGATGTCAAATCTAACTACAAGACTAATATTAACCACGGAACACCGTTTTGTATATTGTCTCTTTCCAAAATGGCCGACGACGGTCGACGCTGACGGCGAGTAGCGAGAAGCTGCTGTGGAACGTTTGAAAGTTTTTCTTGAAAATACGAGTGGCGTAGTATGGCAGTAATTATGAAGTTTACGTTTAAAGCTTTACATTCAGTTTATGTCATGATTACTGCGTAAAATGATTACTAAAATAACTAATTTCGTTGTTCGAAGTTCCGACCTCGTCGTCGACGTCGAGGACACGTGACGTAAAATATGCAAATTAAACTTGAGTGTACTATAATTGTTAGTTGCGAAGCTGACAATTAATGGTTATTAGTGCATTTTGCAAATTTGTCAGCTTCTTTTAATCTGAGCGATAGGCTAGAACCTATCAAATGGTTCGTACTACAAGTTCCCTGGTTGGATATAGCAGTCCTTGATTTAGAGGAGCAGTTGTTTAGTGGATGAAATTGGGGTAGACGCTTGGACCTAGCTAGGACCAGCTTAAAAGCAAGACTTAGTGAGATTACTGAGATATAGTCATATATTTTAATAGGGATCAGGTAATTTTAGCTAGGTTTTTGTATTCACGAGACGACTACATGACCCTGTTCGCTAAATCAGGTGACTGCTATTTCTGACCAGTGCCGAATAAGTGCATTTTTCCATGAAGCTATTAGTAAACTTCATTTGGTCCATGGCGTTATCATAAAGAGAGCTACACTTGGTAAAACTAAGGGTTCTACTGAAACCTATTTCAAAGACTGTGCTGCATGGGTTTTAGAAGTCAACTTTTAAGACTTATTATAAAACTATAATACTTGTTAGAATACTATAACACTTGTTATAAGTGTTATAAAACTTGTTCAGGTCACACGTTTACATGTCATGTGCTTCCACTTTTGTTTATCCATATTTTGGAAAATCTGTTTTGTTCTAAATTTTCTAAATTGTGTTTTGTCTGAAGTTGACTAGAAACATGTTATATTGTAATTGGCGTGCTAACCTGTGCTTGCCATGGTGTTTTGTCCAGACATACGAAATAAGTTAGTTTCAAGGCTACTGATTTGGCATGGTTTGTGATTTAGCCAAGGAGATAGGAAAGTAGACTGGTACACTAGAAAAAAATTATACAGATTGAACTCTCATTTTCTTTCATGTTACTCTCAGTACACCCTTTCTGTTATTTAAAGTGACAGCGCGGGGAAAAGAAACATTTCTTTAGTGTTCCGACGATGCTGTGTCATCCAGAACACCATGACCATTTCCAATAGGCCTGTAAACTCAAGTCATGTTGTTGCCGTACGTCAGACATGACAACAGTGGTGTGCAAAGATGTTGTAGACGGTTTTCCATGAAATTGTGTTAGCTTTTGAGTTTGAGTAAACAAAGGCGATTATATAAGACCTTAAAACATAACTCAGGGTAAACCTCTATTTATTTTGCACAATAATTGCCTGAAGTATCATTTTTTATTTTCAAAGGCTGATAGCCTTGCTGGTAACTAAGGAGAAATTTATCAAAATAAGATTTCACTTTTCGGCCATTTTGTGTCCTAAATAAGTGAAGAATTACCATGCCGCAAAATGTTGTACGTTAGTATTTAACTAAGTGAAAATCACAGGTATGTACTGATTAAATGTAAAACTTGTGAGTTGGAAAAGTATACCGTACACCAAGAAAGTACAACACAAAGTTCAATAAAGAACAGTGAGATGCCATGAATAACACTGTGATATGCATTTGAGCAGAATTGAGGTGCCCAGACAAATCTCAGAGACCTTACCTAATAATTCTTACACATTTGTGTGTCAGAACAGTCCCCCACTACTCTGCACTTTAAGCAGCTCTCAAGGATTCATGGAAAGTGCATTGTGGTAAACGTGCTTAGAACTCGATTATTTCGAATAATGTTCATGTTGTAATTAAAAAGAGGAATTGGATACTTATTAGGGTGATGGTTCGAGGCCACAAGTAAAATTTAGAATCTGTGTACTTGGCTATGCAGTGAACAGGGGGGACAAAGTGTATTTATATTCATTTCGATTCATGAATACAATTGAACCAACATTAAAGTGCTCCTGATTTTATCTTGCTCACACTTAAAACTTTCCGTTCCACAAGTCCGACTGGATTCGATTACAACAAACTTACTTTACAACGGACGTTTTGAATGAGTTGCAAGAGGTTTGTTTTATCACTTTTTAACTTTATGGTGAAAAACGTTACACTCATGTTTGGTCAGTTTTGAGTACAGTAGATGTTTTCAAGCAATGTAACTTTTGAAATGGATATAACTAAATACAGTGGAGCCCGCTTAATGTCATACCAGATCAATAGAATGTCTCGGTTATTGTCATGAAAACCCATGTAAAATATTCCGCATAATGTAATGAATGTTATTGTCATATTTTTATATTGCCATTAAAAGTCATCACAATTGATTTTCACCCACTTGTTAGCATTATGAACCTTCCCTTTTCTGTCAAAAAACCAACCCAATTCATCTTTATGGGAACTTTAGGCCAGGGATAGAATTTGATTGCTTGCTGTCTAGCTGTCATGTTCCAATATTCCTTACTCATCATGCCACAGAGTCGGAACCTGGTTGTAAATGGAATATCTCGCTTATTGTTGTAATTTTTGTTGAAACTGAGGACATGACATTAAGCGGGCTCCACTGTATGTCTTACCCATTGGGAACTCCTCATATATTTTCGTAGCCTCAAATTTCCCATCAAGAGTACGTTTTCTGTGCATGTGTGAAGTTCAGTCATACAGCCAATCATTGTGCAGTTTGAAAGTCACACTGTGTTCTAAATGACAACCAACACATGGTTCGTAATCATGAGATTCATCAGCTCATCTCTAAGTGGATAGCTACCATAAATTGGGTGGATGAGACATAATCCTTGTCAATGCTTGTGCTTTCAAAATGTAATGGGTGTTTTCACCTGTAAGTCATTTATACATAGCATATTGTGGTTCTGACTGTCCAGTTATTCTTCTCTTTTATGATGCAAAACTCAGCAGTTAATTGGTTCGTGAAATGGTCTAGCCAAGTTTTGAACTTCTGAGTTTGGTTATTCTGTACAATTACAGACAAACACTAAGGTGCATTTGTCAGGAGATTTTAGATGACCTGGTGAAAGAAGGCCTTCAGCTGCAACGTTCAAGGTCAACCGTTGTTGTGGAGAGCTTGGTAGTTTCAAAACCAAAGAATGGCATTTAGAAATAAATTAAGCAAATATTTGAGATTTTTGTTTAATTTTGAATTTTGAAGCTCATTAATTTAATCATATATACAAGCAAATGGTGTTTTCCACCTCATTCTCACATTCCTCCTTTAGCCACAAAGCACCAGGTTTGCATTGTCTGGAGATCATGTGATTACTGCGCTCTGATTGGCTGGTATTTATAGATTGCTTCTTCATATACAGCAAATTGCTGTAGAGCGATATTGGATCAATATTGCAGTTTCAGATAGGGTGGAACTGCCCTCGTTTTTGATAAGCAAATCTGTATCAATATTCTTAAAATTGACTCTGATATTAGCCATTCTGTTAAGTGGGGAACCCCTTTGTAAGCACTGATATCAAACCATTACTTGTTGGCTATGTCACTGAGTTTAATAGAGCTGGTTAGTTGAAGGTCAAAATCCTCTTGAAGTGATTCCATTCATATTCAGTTTTAATAAACTTAGAGTAAGAATGAAGATACACATGTGAACGATACTAGACAAGGGTTACACCTAACCAGACAATGAGTGGTGCACAATGCTCTTATTATGGTCATCAAGTGCATAACTAAACCATTATACCAGCTCTGAGCTCTTCACCCAAGCTTGTCCTTGACTAATCCTGTCTTCTGTGATGCTGTTGTCTTGTGCAACACCACCTGCCTCTCGTCAAAGTTCCCAACTCTCATATCTTAGTCTTTTTGCCAATTACTTCATGTTTGAACATAATGCGACATTTCACAAGCGCTTTCTGTTACGCTTGTTATCTGGAGTGACTCTTTGTCTTATGCTCATTCGTCTCTATATGTTTTACACAAGTACTGTTTCTTACACTCAGTTCTTGGTCTCAAAAGTGACTTTTAACCACTGGCTTTTGATTTTACATTTTTTAAGTAAAAAAGAGTTCAGGAAATATTAAATTGTTTAGATTTTAGTTGACATTATGTAACCTTATGTATGTTGATTTGGAGCCATAAGCAGGGCTTCATCATTTGGTTGTCAAAAATTTATTGTATGAAATAACTGTTTAAAGAACTTTTATTTCTAGTTTTATTTTGTTATAGTTAGTGATGTCTTTTCTTGATTTGTTGTTGGACTGTGAGGTCAGCAATATGGGTCAGCTGACTTTTGAAACAGCCCCCTAAGATGACCTACTTTGACTTGTGTTATTGTAGCGCCATCTTTTGGTGAGTTATATATTTACTCTTGACTGTTCTCTTGACAAATGCTCTTGCAGTCCTCTCTGTTGACTTTTTTCTTGAACTTCTTTCTTTCCTTCCAGAAATGACTACTATTGAAAATGTGGCCTCACCTGTAGTGGGTATGTAGCACTTCTGTGTTGTATGCTCTGTTAATCTTGTGTTTTATAAACTTGTAATTTATCTCTTGAGTTGCTGTTGGAGTACTTGCGTATGTTAGGCCAAAAAAAGCAGTGTTGGTTCTGATATGTAGCCAGACTCTTTTAGTCTTGCGTTCACTGACAAAGTAAAAAATTAAAAGAACCTGAGGGTTTCAATGCCGGTAAGGAGGTAGTGTTTTTGTTGAAAGCTTTACCAAGGCACATTCACAAGCTAGAGTAAAAAGGTTTGAAACGCAATGATTTGTCAAGCGATGCTTAATTGCCTGTGAAAGATCCACTGGGCGGTGCTCAAAAAGTCCACAAAGCTTAGTTTAGGTTCTCAAATGGGGATGTGCACCGCAGGGACTCATCTAGCGGCCGTCCTGGAACGGCCCTTTTAAAAAATGACGGCTTTGGACAGCACAGCCATGACGGAAAAAAGACGACCTGTTCCAAGACAACCTCGGTGAAAATGAAGGCTAAACGAAGAATTTTAATATTTATTATTAGTAAATTTTGTTGAAACCTACAATTCATTGTTTAAGTTCGCTAAATATTAAGAAATAACTCTACATTAGAAACTTTTGCCGTCTATTTTTACTATAAATGTTACAATGACGATCGGCAAATACTGGCAGCCATCTTTACCTTCCTGTTCTGTGACGTCAAGGTGACTTCATACGGAATCCCTCGCACGGCTAGTGTCGAGAAATATTGCATACAGGGCTAACTACCCATACATGGACACTTAATCTTTGAAATTGAAGAACCCACACCCGAAGATCAAAGGATTTGCCATATCCCTAATGCTAGTTGCCGACGCGGAAGTTGAAGTGGCACTCGATCTATTCGACGGAGCAGCCAATTTGAAATGCCCGGTAGCTGAGAACGTACACTTCGAAAAAAAAGATACCCGCCAAAATTCTAGCACTGACCTGCTGTACAAATGCCATCAATGTCGTTGAACATGCAAACCAGATAAAACTTAGCGCAAACTTCCTTGATTTGTTTGCATAGTTCCGTTGCAACTCAAACGAATGAAAACATATCAAAAAATCTGCACGGCCGAACGACGTAATTGATGCGCGAGAATGCAGCGCAAACTTTACGAGAAAAAAATGTGTGTAATGCAGGCATTTATCCAGGATTTCGAAAATAGGGTGTCCACAATGAAGTTGTCAATATTCCAGGGTGTCCACAATGAAGTTGTCAATATTCCAGGGTGTCCACAATGAAGTTGTCAATATTCCAGGGTGTCCACAATGAAGTTCTCAATATTCCAGGGTGTCCACAATGAAGTTCTCAATATTCCAGGGTGTCCACAATGAAGTTCTCAATATTCCAGGGTGTCCACAATGAAGTTCTCAATATTCCAGGGTGTCCANTTGACCTGGTAAGTTTCAATTCAACAAAGCGTCCACTTATAATGCACTGCAAAAGACGTTAACAACTACAATGTCCCCGGCGACCACTGGCGACGCTTGTAGCCAAACGACGTCACGGTGAAATTTACGAGTAAAGCGCTCTGAAAAACGTTTAGACACGTAAAGATATGAATGCCAAATTCAAACACGGAGTTTCGACGTTTTTTTTTTGGTCACGATCCTTTACGAAGCCAAGTCTGGGTATACACGCGCGAGTGCACATACGTCGTCACTCCTATTTTCCAGCAGAGATTTTCGCCCGTGTTGAGCACTGGTGGTACTGAGTTGTGAATTTGTGGAGGATATGGATATTATGGTCTTGTTTTTGTATACTCGTGAATTGCAGTGCTGTGCGATGTAATGAAACGTAGACATGTACTCTAGGATGTATTTCTTCGTGTCCTTTCGAATGCAACTTCATTGTCTTCTCATAATTCTAAATGGTTTCTCAACTGCATTAAAGTAATACACTTCTCTTTTGAGAGCTTCAAGATACATTGAGTCCTGTATTCATGCTGTGGATTATCTGTCTAACATGCAACTCTACACAGATTATCTTACTAAAAAGATTTGCAGATCTTGATTTTTGCAGTCTAGTGACAATACACACATCTTGAATGGAACAAACTTCCTAATTTTTGTTTAGTTTCCCTTTGAGCCCTCCTTTGAACAAGAAAAAGACATGCAAACAGTGTGCTAAATAAAATGCAAGGAAATGACCTTTTTATGTGACAATTTTTTCCTCAGCGGGTGGGGGAATCCCCCCCCCCATCAGCGCTGCGCGCCTCAGATTTGCGCTTTGTACGACTCGTCAGTCTCACGAATTTTGACCCCCAATTTTCAAATCCTAGATGAGTCCCTGGCGCACCGTTTAAAAGTGAACAAGATTGTGCTACAAAATAGCGCGGGGTGAATTTGTGTTTCCATGTTAGATTAATTTTCTCCACTTAGCTCTCTGATTCTCCCACCAGTCGTTTTTGCTGCCATCCCACCAGTGACCCTGTTGCGGTGCTGCCTGAGACTGACTCCCACAAGCTACGCCACTGTGTCTTTCCGATGTGTTTTGCTTCTCGGATTATTTTCAAAGCAGCATAGGCATGCGTTCAAATGTGGTAAAAAATTAAATTAATATTAAATTCTGTTCATCAAGCAATGAGGGTAACTTAATCTTTTTGTTGGCTAAATCTGCTATTCTAAAAGACAATTTTTCATGTTTACCTCCACCATTGGGAATAAAAGCGGGACTTTTCGAGCACTTGCACAACTGCCGTCAGCAAATACTTAGATAAATTGGAACAAAATGCTTATACTGGGAAAATAATTATTATTTAGAACAAAGTATTAACAATTAATAACCAATTACTACCCGCAGTTGGTAAATGCAGGCAGTGACCCCTGCTGAAAACTCCGATGGCATCAAAGTTAAGTATTCCCATTGTAGCGAAGCATTGATGTTTCGATTTTAAATCCACATCTTTACTCTGGAGTCTGGAGCAAGAGTTTATTCCAGCTGCCGTCTTTAAAACGGCCATAATTTTATTTTGGATGGGTTCGATGAGGCGGCCAGAATTCAAGAAGACGGGCAAAGTTTAAAAAGTTGTTTGAAATGATAGCCACTTTCTTAATATCAGGTGGTTGGCCGTCACTGAGATAAATGTGCCCTCGGTCATTTCAGAAATAAGAAATTTTACTGTGAAAAAGTTTTTTCTTAGCGCATTTTTCAACATTCTGTGCACCCTACAGCACTGATCAGACTTACCGGCAGCAGTGTTGGGAATATCAATAAATCTGATTGGAAACGCTTATCCATTTCTCACTCAGATGAATACTATTGGTTAGTTTTGGTGCATTTCTGATTGTCAATCGAAATGCTGAGCTCATCGCATTGCCTTATAAGAAATTTCGTTGGATGACTCAATATTTATAGTGTGATAAACTACCATGCCGTTCGCAACTTTTTACTGTAGCGCTAGTGCGTGACATTCACGGTTTCGGGGAGCATAATTCCAGGATGTTGCAAAGCCAGAGTCAACTCTGGTTTCCGTTTTGATTTACATACAGAATTGCGCCTTCAGCATATTTAGTTATGTCTGCTGTGTAACGGCCTAAGAAGATTATTTTACAAACTCAGATGTTTCAGAAACATACTTTTGACTCAAGTTGGTGGTATGACAGATAATCCAGTTCTAGGTCTGAATGGTGGTGATAACCCGGCCCAGTCAACGAAATGCAGATACGCGTACAATGAACGGTAGACCGTTCAAGGTATCGGATTTTGGCGACATCAGACATCAGCATTTTTACAAGTTGCTCCAAACCTGAGAAAAGATAGTTCTTAACAGGAAGAATGAATTTTTGACAATCCCGAAGATACTGAAAATGGCACAGTTGCAAACGTTCGACAATCCAGTCGATATCTAGTAGCAACAGACCTTGCAGTAAATAAAAATGCTTGTGAATCGGTTTTACTCCACCTAATTACACATTCAAGATGGTGGACGAAACTGAACTTTACTTACTTTGTACAATTTCTGCAATAATTCCAGTCATGTAGAGTTTTGGATGTACCAACTTGTTGACATTGGAATTCAGACAAACATTATGAGGGTATTGACTATGAATGCTGTGCAAGATGTGAGGCTAGCAGAAAACATAGGCTTGAGTGTCAAGACCATGTATGATAAAAATACGACTCACTTCTTGGAAGACATGACATTGCTGCTGAAAACTTTTCTTCTATGTTAGACTTTTTGGACTTGGTTGACGGTGACATCACTAGTATGAACGTTGCTTCCTTTTTTGAGTAAAATGTTTCCGCATACTGTTTCAAACATGTCTGTTTAGACTTCCATTTTAAAGTCATTGAATAAACAAATGGTATGTGTTTTGTCAATGAGACTTATTTCCACTTCACTGCACTAAGTTATCACATCGTGGATATAACTCTATATAGAACCACAGGAACTGGGCGTGTTTGGTCAAAATTTTTTTGGAAAATTTGGACTAAAAAATTTTGTATTCAACCTATGTTGAAATTCACTCACTGCTTGCTCTGTCATTATGTTTAAGTTGTTGCATTGCTCATGTACTTACATCATAAATGAGAAAAGTTTCTAACCAAGTTTTTGGGGGTCACTATGCTTAAAGTGCTAGTAGGAGACACGAAATGCTGACCTTTCTGAGTCAATTGACCATCTCGTGTCCATGTTTTTCTATCCTAATGGGTAATTTATGATCATCGCTGCATTAGTGTGTGTGTCATTTCTTGTATGAAAATGCTAGAATACAAAGACGATTCAATTGGCAACGGGCATGATATGAATCATGTTTCTGTTTTGGGAAATTGGTAGGAATTATTTCCTCATTGAAAGGAACAGTAATTTTTTAAAGCTCATGTAGCACAATGAATATTGTTGTTTCGGTTCATGTTTCATAGTGGAACCCTTTGTTGTTGTTTTGTTAATAAAATAAGTTAGCATTGTAGGAGACTTTCAAGTAGCAACGAGGCCACTGATCACGTGGGACACTAGTGGCCTTCAGGAGATGATAACTTATGTTTAAAGTGGATCACGTCTAATGGACGGAAGGGTCTTTTCACAAAGCCAGCCACTGCATAGAACTACTAGTACCTCCTGGTACAGCCAGGTGGCGATAAAAGTCACCAGTCTCATTGCTTTCTGTATGTCTTCATTAAACATGAGAAGACCATGAAGTAAATTACGTAACATTGAGCGATTGCTTCAATAGCTGGATACCCTTGGAAAAATATTGATCGAAGTTTGCAACTTTAGCTTGACATAATTAACGCCACATAGGTCTTTCAAATATTTCCGCTGCTTTTTGTGGGTTTATGTTCTTGGTGACACTTCTTGGTGATAATACTCCCATTTGATATTGGTCACAAATCCTGATAGTGATCTTCAGCTGAAGTTTATAAAAGTTGTTTTAGTATTATCACAATGTGCTATTTGTTATTTCAGGTGAAAGCGAAATGACCATGAATTGCCGGCAGATTGCTAAGAAGTCAACGGCCAAATTGGCGCTGAGTGCAATGAAGGCTTGCGAGTCTAAGAAAAACATGGATTCAGAAGGCGAGTCTGAGTCAGCTGAGGAAAGTGACTTGGAAGGAACAGGAGACAACAAGAGTACAGTGAACAGCCTAGGAGAAAAGAATGGAGTAGTACGTACAGCTAGGAAAACTATGAAGCCGTCGGCTCTTGCAGATCAACAAGTGGTGTCGATGAAGGAAAAGCAAGCAAAACTTATGGACAATCAGTTGGGTTTAGGTAGTGAACAAAATGGTATTTCAAGTGACAATGGTACCTCAGATGCGGGCAAAACTACGGAGGCGTTGAATCCGGTTAGTGAGTGCAATGGTGTCCACGAGGACAAGAGTGCAAAGAGCGATTGTCCAACTGGGCCAAAAGACAGTGCAGAAACTAATGACAATAACAAAGAGGTGGAGAGTTTAGAACTAAATGATTATGATAGTGATAAACCTGCACCGATTATAAAAAATTTGAACAAAATCAAGTTGACTCTAAAGTCTGTTGGAGTTGATAAAAAAGTGGATCCAGTGGAGAGCGCCACCTGTGGTAACATTGCTCAAGTGGTGGAGGAGGGTGCCCGTCCGGCCACACCTAACAACAGAGGCAATCTTTTTGAAACGTTTGAGAGTAAACGGTCAAGACCCAATACTCCTAATGACTCGTCCCGTCCATGTACCCCAGATACAAAGCCAGACAAATATGATACTGGTTCAGAACAAACCATAATGGCAAATGAAACAAACAGTGAATTGCCTAAAGAAACTGTTAAAAGTGAAAATGTCAATGACGTTGATGTGAAAACGTGTGAAAATGAAAATAAACAAAGCTCAACTGTAGAGGATAATTTGCAGAAGAATGTTCCTATGGCATCGTCTGACAGCATAGGTAATTTGAATTATTTAACCAGGTGTAGTTACAGTGATATTGCATCATATTTCTTTCTGTAAACAAATCTCCCTGTTTTCCTCAAACCACATACACTTCAATAATGTCTTGTTTTTTTACCGCGACCAATCAAAACTCAGTAAAGCATTGCGTTATATTGAGATGCGCAGTATTCGTTCATGACGTTATGGTGAACCAGTTTGCTTACTAGTGTCAATCTGCATACCCTTTTTAATTTTATTTATTAACTACTTAATCGCATTGTCGCCATCCCTAAACCCTCTTTGATGAGCTGTCACAATTGGGATATAAGTTGGCTGATGTGAGAATGGTGGCCATAGTTTTATGGCTGGTTACTTTTCTAATTTCACAAAGCAACCCTCACAACAGCTAAATAGCGCATTGTGTGACAATGATGGTGCTGAATACATTTACTTTTTTCAGTTGACACAAAACCAGCGTCTGTTACAGACACAGAGGGTAAATTGCCAGCTTCAGACAGTAATGTGTGCACAAATGATGAGGCAAATTCTGAGGATAAACGAACTGAGAAGAAGGAAATTGAGGATAAGCGAATCGAGGAGAAGCGAACGGAAGAGAAACAAATCGAAGAGAAAACTAGCGCATTGGAAGTTAACCACAAAGTGGATGCTGCTTGTGAAGGCAAGAAAACTGGTACAGTTCTTGCCAATGAGACATCTGAAAAAACTGTTCCCAAGGAAACATCTACTGCTCCTGACAAATCTAGTGTCTCATCTGCAAGTCGTAGGGCTGATCTGCCAATGGACACCACTGACAATGACATTATATGTCTAAGTGACAGTGATGATGAGAGTAGTCCTGTCATTAAAAGCAAATCTAGTGAGCCTCAGATGAAAATAATGTACCCTAGTAAACATCTTACTCAGAAACGACCACTGACGCCGTCCAATAATGAACATTTGGCAAAGAGGTCTAGGAAAGAAGTTGTCACTGGAAAGTTGTCAGTCTCTTCTGACGACTGCATGAAACCCGATAACAAGCTGAAAAAAACAATTACTCTAACACCTGAGGTAGGTAAAACCTGCACTTCTGCACATAGTTTGACTAGGAGGTCATTCTTTTTGGTTCTGCTGTAGCTTACAGGGCTGCTTACTAATTTAACTGCATTCTAGGGTTTAAGAGTGTAAAAATGCTACGTACGGGCTTTCAAATGTTGTGTGAGAATTTGTTTCTTTTTGAAACCAGCAGCTGAAAGTAAAGAAAAATTGGAATTGGTGCCATTTTTGAAATGAGCACGGCAATGTCAAAGGTTAATGTCAGCTTGAAATAATCGGGAGTGCAACGTCCGACCATTAAGAGACATAACTAAAGTACTAGTGTATAATGAAATTGGCATTTCTGTCTTCCTCTTTTGTGGTTGGTCAACTGGTGTTAATATGATTGCAAAACACAAAATTTTGGAGACACATATTCCCAGGAATTACATTTAGAAAGTGGAATTCATGAGGTTTTGTCATGATAACTTTGCACTGACTATTCCATGCCGGTCACAAAAGAATGTTGGTACTTTTCTGTTGAAATTCAGTCGCCTGACCGTTTGTGTCTGTCACCACAAACTTGCTGCCAGTTTCAATAAAAATCATCATTTCATGTGTTGTAATAAGCGCCCAGAATGCTTAGAAAAATTCATTTCGGAAAACCGGTTCGCTTATTGTACCTAAGGCGGATGAAACCCAGTCTCCGAAACGGGTGAAATCGGAAGCTAGGATTCATCACAAATTTACGCGCTGTGATGTATATGTAACCTATGACTGACTTTCTACCAAACTGTGCTGCATTGCTAACTTTGTTGTTAATTTACGATCTTTTTTTAAGAAAAATGTGCTGAAATCGCAGGGCGAAAACTTGTCAACTGATGCGTTGCTGCCTCGCGAACGTCAATAGGGCTACTTCTAGTGTGCAGGTGTGCGCCGAGTGAGCGAGCACGTGCGAGTTCATTTGTAGCAGGCCCACATATATATATGTAGGCCCTAGCACGCACTTTTTGGCCACGTGCTCATTAACACTAGTCAAGTTTCAATTCGCGGTTTTTACGTGTACAAAGTAATCTTCATTCCTGTTGTTGAGATAGAAGATCTGTACGGGAAAGATACAATACAATCCCGTTGACAGGTACGCCGCGTCTGTTCTGAAAGGCCTGGCCATAGTGGGACACATTCCTTTGCAAGATCAGCAAAACTTTTGCATTCTTTTTGAAGCACTGCGAAAGTTTGAAGTGTACAGCCACAGCTAAATACTAACATAGTGGCGAGGCTCTTGGTCTGGAAATTCCGCGCACAATGATTTTTCAGGACTGTTGCATATTATTGATAAATTGAAGACATTACTATAGAATTTTAGAACTGTAGGCAAGGCATTTTTCACATACGTACACGTTCATGGACTGGGCGCTTATTTTAGCGAAGTCTGAAAATGAGTGGGGGCACATAGGATCATGGGCGCTTATTAGGACAAATGTTACTGTTTATAAAATAATTTTGGATAAAATGACATTGTACATTACAATAAGAAATCAGTTCCAAGAATAATGGTATTTCACTTGCTGTGAGCACAAGGACTGGTCTTCCGCCTTTCCTCCCTTTTCTTCGTTTTGGACTAGTCCACAAATTCCTTTGTACACGACCACACACTGTGATCTTTTGTCTAGACAATTCGCGTAACAGGTGACATCTACTGAATCGATAGGATCACACTGCGCAGACGTTTTTTTTTTTTTACTGCCAGAGCATCGACACGTTGACTAAACTGAACCTTAAATTCATGATAAAAACAACACGAGGAGAAATTTTATTCATGTTCATCTCGGAAACGATATAGCTATAAGTGTTTTTGCGCTCCGAAAATTCACTCGCCACGGGGGAGACCGGCAAGTAAACTTCTACTCGCCCTGCACCATTTTTACTCGCATTGGCGACTGGGCGAGTGGCTAAGTATATCCCTGCCTGGTGGCAATTTTAGTTTTTAAGCACTTGTAAATTGTCTGTGGATGGGTTCATTATGCCATTATCCCAGCGTCCACAACTGTATCACCAAAACCACTTAATGGATCTTCATGAAATTACACATTCATATTCCTATGGGATGTCATGAGCAAGTGAATTTCCGGATGAATCCGACTACCAATATGCCCCCTTGTGTCAGTTTTGTTTTTTATGTATTCCTCTGTATCTTCAGAGTTCCTTGACGGATTCAGCGTTTTTCATGAAATTTGGCGAAACGTTATATATTTGATGTATTTTACATCACCTATTGGCCATTTTATTACTTTATTTGCCTCTCTATCAACCAAACAGCTCTATTGGTACATGTGTTCCTACTGGGCAGTACATTATGGCTGACCATGATTTTGAGATGGGTCTTTTGTGGCACCCTCTATTGGCAATTTTGTTTTTTGCGTGTATGTTTGCGCACATACGTGTGTGTGTAATGTCGCCATCAAGGTTTTTGGAAAAATATTAAGAGTAATTTGGAATCATTACCCAACTACAATACCAATGGTAAAACTATATAAACAGTACAGTATTCTCCCGATCACTTATAGGCAATACACTTCTTAGGTTGTTAAACTCACCCAGCTTACCAGGAGCACTTTCAGCATGAATCACAACAGGTGAATGGCTGGACTTTAAGAGTAGCGGCTAGAATTATTAAGCTTGGTAATGAATGCATTTACTCTTGGGATTTGTTTTTTAATGATTTGGATTGTTGTTGTATTGAGATTCTCCTCCCAGCTGTTACTGCGTTGTGTAGAGACATGGTGGTGTCAACTCCTTGCATTTACTTTTGATTGAAGGATCTTCAAAACATTATCGAGAAGAGACTCTTCCATATGGTGAAAAAACAGACCCAGGCTTTGGTGACCTCCTTTAGAAATAAGATCGATGAGCTACAGAAAACTAGTGATAAGTGGAAAGAGGAAGCCAAGACTTTGCAAAAGAAGATATTTGAACTGAGCATTAAACATCAGCAGCTATCCAACACTGCTGGCAAGCGCTCCATTGGTCAGAAGAATGTCGCCCAGCGTCATGTTCAGATACAGTGTGAAGCTGAGATGGTAGGCTTTGCAGCTTTTTTTTTGAAGATATGAAATTTAAAAAGCATATAGCACCACCTTTGAACACTGCAAAAATTGATCTGGGGACATGTTGAGAAGTTTTTCACTATGTGGCTTAGTGTACAGAATTGGAAGGTGAGCACAGTGAATTTCTATTGGTTCTGTGGCGTGGCTCTCTGCTGGAGGTTTAAGTTTAATTTTGTTGGAATTTAAAAAAATCCCTTTACTCTGTTGCTACATTTGGCTTTCAGTATTCAGCCAAGTATCTGTTTTTATGAAAAGAAGTTATGTTAACAAAGTTGTCCCCATTCAGGTAATTGTTGGGATCATTTGGAGCTAGTCATGTTAGAAAGTGCCCTGGCTGTTCACTTTCTCATCTGTGTTGAAATTCTTGTATAAATCACGGAAATAAGACTAGAAGGATTTATGTACTATTATTTTTCTATGCATAAAAACTCAAGTCACTGCAAGATGCCCTTTCTGATATAGGTAAAGAAAATAACATCTGCCGCAACTGCAACTGTAGTTCAGAAGTCTACTGCTAATGTACAGAAAGCTACAGCAACCACCATTTCTTCCAACAGGGTAAGTGTTTGAGAATAAACTGTCTTAATATTACCACCCTGTGGCTGTTCTGTCCAAATGAAACGATTTGCTGGAAAATGAGGATAGGTTTCATTGTTGCCATTGACATTTTCTTTGACAAGTCTTGTTTGATTTTTTAGAACATTTGAGTATACATGGAAGTACAAATTTTTATGTTCTGCTGTGGTGAACAGTAGCTTTTCCATTCGTTAAAAGATGCTTTTTAACTTGCCTTTATAGAGTGGAACTACTAGTATAACTATACCATCTAACTTGCGCCCGGGGACTTATTTGGTATCTGGAAATACCATCCGTCAGACTGCTAAGCTTGCTGAGAAGGTCTGTCTTGCATGGGATAAATATTGTATATACACGTGTAGTCCTGTGGTTGTTGTGCCAACTCATTTTGTGCTCTTTGTTGTAACATTCCGTCTGCTGGTTTTCAGTGAACTGCGACCTTGATCTATTTTTTAGTTTAGTTTTGTTCCCTTTTTAATGTTAGTTGTATAATTTTAGCGACTCATTAGTTGTAGATTTTATTTTGTTTTGCCTTATTCCGACAGTTTGGCCTGTTCTTAGTGCCATTTGCATCTCAAACGTTCTCCGTCTTCTTCTCAGTCATTACATGAGCATGTCTTTCCATGTCAACACTGACATTTGACCATTTATGAGTAGGATTACACTAGACTGTGAACACACAGTCTCACCAATACTGAAACCTATATTATGTTTTGTGGATGGATGTGTCGTATTGTCCATCCGCTAATGGCGACGCCGCTTGATAAGTTTCGTTAATTTCCATATGACGTTATCGTGCACTTAAATACACATTTAAAATGCTAGGTTTTGCAAGATTTCCCACAAACAATACTTAACTTGTTGAACTGTTAAGGCCACCCTTTCAGTCTGCTGTGCACTACATGTTGGCAATATGCCAAAATGCATTTTCTGTTCATGTAATTGAAAATGCAAATGAACTCTTCAAAATATTATATTTTATCAATGTTCACTCTTTGATTAACTGAAGGCTGCATAGCAGTTGGAGGTACTATAAGAATGACTCAATTGGATAAAGGTGCGTTTTCTGGAAACGAGAAATGCTCAAGGTATCGGCCTATTAAAAAGTGGGCAGGGTAATCTAAGAAATTTATGAAAGTCAGCGTTTTGTCGTTCAAATTCAGTGTGCTGTTAACGGCAATTGTTGTGATTGGAACTTTAATCCTGGATGAATGCATCATTGTCTTCACGGTTTTGTGCTGTTAACCTTGAAGTTCTGTAAAAAAATTACCCGTGTAGTGTTCAGTGGCAATCTTGATTCCAAATGTGAAATGTATGAACATAAGAATGCATTAACGTGTGGAAATTGATGATAATGATATCAAGTGACTGTGGTTTGTGGTCATATGGTAAAACTTATGACCAGTGCAGATAGCAACCTACCCGTCTTATATGCAAATAAGCTCAGCTCATAGCTCACATCTGAAACAAAATGAACCATGAGGATTTTACCTCGAACGTTGAGGTGAAGAGGTGAATGGCGCATTTGTTGACCTGACCTGGCGTTCATAAATTCTGTTAGTATGTGTACAAGATGAGCAAAGTGCTTAGCCAATTACCTTTGGTAACCATTGAAAATTAATTATTGCATCACCAAGCAGCAACAACTGACTTGCTCGCTCATTGCAACCATGTGTATTACATTCACGTCGTTCTCTGCAAACATAGCTTACAGGCCTGTGAACACTTGACCTCGCTGTGTGTGGTAACAATGACATGAGGTAAATTTCACTTGAGGCACACAGCTCAGCTTGTTCCTTTTTCTCTGCACTGGCCCTTAGTGTAAAACTCGATCTGTAAAGCAGAGTATGAGCTGGTGGATTGGTTGTTGGTATCAAAATCTGTCGATGAAATGTTTTTGTGACCCTACTCAGTGTTGTAACGCCTAAGCTATAAAATCTAGCACTGCTTTCATTTCTTTCTTTACTTGTGGTTGCAGTAAAACTGTGGTTAAAGTGCTGTGTTTGATAGCGTGCTAGTTGGTGAGATCTCTTTAGATAGTGAAACAGCTGGAAAGGTAATGACTGTGTATTTGCAGACGCAACAGGATGCCCAGACTCGGGCCATATCAACTGTAATAGACCTGACCCAGGAGGAGGAGAGAAATAAAAGGCCTGTGGCAGCACAGAGGACAAATAGTACTGTAAAAGAACTTATTAACGCCAAACAGAAACAGGTTCAACTGACTACAACCCTGCCTAACCAGAGGTTCGTGTATGTGCCTCCCAATCCACCTGGTCCTCCACCTGCCAATTACATCTCGTCATCGGGTATGGTGACGGTTGTGCGAGCACCAGGTATGACCACTGCTGCACCAGGTGTACGAACAGCAATGATTCAGCAGCCACCTAATCAGGTGCAGCGTGTGCAGATAATTGGACAACAAATTACGAAGCAGATAATGGTAAGCTGGTTGCGTTTACTACTGTCCATTGGCTAATCTGTAATTGGTAGATGTTGGTTGGTCAGTGTTCAATGTACGTCACGGTGCTCGTTTTCTGACCTCTGGAGGAATTGTTAAACACTGAATTTTTCTTTTCAGCATCCTGCACCGCTGCCTCAAGTTATAAACCGAGCCAGTACACATTTAGTATTGCCTAAACCTGATCTCCAAATAAAAAGAGTTCCTCAGGGTGAGTGGTTCTTATTCCAGTTGTTAGCTCCATTTCCCATTGTGTTATCACCTGCTTCGCTTGCAGTGCATGCTGCTTTCTTAACAAGACTTGCGTGATCTCACCTATCTCTGAAGAAATTTGTGTTAACATAACCCAGCCACATTCTATCACTTATTTTGCTTGTGTTGATTCAAGTGGGACCTGCCACATAGTACAACGTCACATCTTGAATGTCATTTTCCAGTCTTGATCCTTCAAAGGGTTTCTGTTGCAGGTATAGTGTTATCATGGAATATGACCATCAGTGACAAGCACCCAGAGATAGTGAACTATCAGCTGTTTGCATATCAAGAAACAAGCGCACCTGCAAGTACTTCGTTGTGGAAGAAGGTACTGAGCATACTATTTCAACAGTCTTGATTAGATGAACGCCAGTCTGTATATTTCATACTATTTCAACAGTCTTGATTAGATGAACGCCACTCTGTATATGTCATACTATTTCAACTGTCTTGATTAGATGAACGCCAGTCTGTATATGTCATACTATTTCAACAGTCTTGATTAGATGAACGCCATTCTGTATATGTCATACTATGTCAACAGTCTTGATTAGATGAACGCCAGTCTGTATATGTCATACTATGTCAACAGTCTTGATTAGATGAACGCCAGTCTGTATATGTCATACTATGTCAACAGTCTTGATTAGATGAACGCCAGTCTGTATATGTCATACTATGTCAACAGTCTTGACTCTAGCCAGTCTGTATATATCATACTATGTCAACAGTCTTGACTAGATGAACGCAAGTCTGTATGTCAACAGTCTTGACTAGATGAACGCCAGTCTGTATATATCGTACTATGTCAACAGTCCTGACTAGATGAACGCCAGTCTGTATATATCGTACTATGTCTACAGTCTTGACTAGATGAACGCCAGTCTGTATATATTATTGTGCCATTTTTGGTCACTAGGATCGCTTTAAATGAAATGTTTCGGTTTACTGCAAAATGTGGTTAAGTTTGTTATGCAGTGCTGTTCTGCCTTGCTTCAGTACAGGTCCTGATACCTGTTGCCTGAACACAAGTTTGGGACTGTTACCTTAAACAAGGTATTGATCAGCTTGGTACTAACAGCTCACATTAATTGATGTAGTTGAGGATTTGATGTCTGTGTCCTTATGTTGCAGGTTGGTGATGTCAAAGCTCTACCTCTGCCCATGGCCTGCACACTGACACAGTTTCAAGAGGGGAACAAGTACCACTTTGCAGTTAGAGCCATAGACTGTCATGGTTGCGTAGGAGTGTTCAGTAGTCCTGCCAGTATACACTTGATGCTCAACAGGAGGACTTGAGTAGTTGTGTAGTGTTTGTTGAAGCACTTTTGTGGTACTTGTTTTGTTTTTCACGTGGAATAGTTGGGAATAGTAAACAGCTTGCGTCGTGGAAAATTCTCTTGTTAAATGGATAACTGTGATGCAGGTAGAAGACCATGGGGATTTCCTTAAGTTTGTATGAAAGTTGTTTAGGGATAAAAACATGGTTAATTTGAAGCATTTCTTACATCCTTGCTGGAAGGGCATTCGGAGAGCTTACTAGTACTGAAACTAGAAAAAGGAAGGGCATTCGGAGAGTTTACTAGTACTGAAACTAGAAAAAGGAAGGGCATTCGGAGAGTTTACTAGTACTGAAACTAGAAAAAGGAAGGGCATTCGGAGAGCTTACTAGTACTGAAACTAGAAAAAGTAAAAAAGTAAACACGCTATTCACTGTAAGGCTTTTACACATTTTAAATGCATTCCATTTTTAGGTTAGTTTTAGTTTAGCAACATCTTACTTTTATGGCTAGCATGTGGTAGTTGTAATATTGAAGACCAGCCATTTCACACGTTTTAAAAAGATTTTGTTTTGCATTTTTGACATAATGCCTTTGTATCGATATTTTGTAAAAACTGGATAAGTGGTGTCAGGGTTACACAAGGTGCTGGGAAATCCAAATTGGTTTTGTGGCTTTTCTTGGCCGTGCTATTCCAAGCAGAATTTTGGAATCTTTGTATTCTTGCTTAGTTTGCGTACATGCTGATGTTTGCATAGCATTCAGACAGTTCATCTTTCAGTAATGCCAAATCTTGGTTTCAGTATTTCTAAATTGCTGCTTATGCTTATAAATTGCTTGAAATCCTATAAATTGAAGTGAAATAATTCTGAGTCAAAACAATGCACTAACTAGTATAATTTCAGCATTTCTCTGAATTTATAAAGTACTTGAAATCATGGAAATTGTAATGAAATAATTACCGTAATTCTAATCAAAACCGTGAACTATTTACGAAGCGTTCACGTATTACATCATCCAAAATTTGCCACTTTCCCCCCCACCCTCCGCATCATCTCAAAACCTCTCCTCCTCGAGTGGTAACGTATTTGAATGCTCACTTGCCAGAAATAAAGATTTTAAATGTTTCATTACCTTCACATTAGTCGTTTGTGCATAACAAGCATTCTAACATTGTCATTATCATCACTATTTTGCATCGTCTGTGACTGTCTTCCTTAGCAAATACGACTGATATTTACAGGATCATCGTGTCTATAGCTTGTGTTTAAATAGTAGTGTTAAAATGTGACGTGAACAGCCAAGAACTCCTGAATGTATTCCTCTGTTTCACCAATGACTTTGGCCACTCTTGAGTTGTGGGTGTGGCATGTTGTACATATTCAATGAGTTTTGTACATTTGTTAGATTGGTCAAGGTGAATAATCCTTTTTATGTAACGGGACTTCGAGGAGCAAAGCGCTCAATATGTTAACATAATTGGTTGGCACTCTGGCTAGTTTGGTTAACATTAAAACCTGTACTGTACTATAACGTCGAGCACAACACTTTTGAGGTTATAATGGTTTGTGACTGCGTGTTTTCTGTGTGAATAGTTTGGTATGGATGCTTTTACTTAACTCTTCAAGGGGCATTGCCAGATTATTTTTCACAACACTTGTTCGTAATTGTTTTGTATTTAAGGTGTCTTAATAAATTTTTTACAATTTCATTGCTATATTTGTCATAAAATTCCCCGAATTCAAACATTGACTGGCTTAGCCTTGACAAAATAGATACAAGTAAAGCAACTCGAAAAGGCGACTTCATTAAATAGGTTACTATTATACTGCATGTTACGACCATGTAATACGAGTTACAAAGTTATCACAAAGCTGTTGCCTTGGTCGGATGTATCTACTTGGTCTGCGAGGTCCGACCGTGTAAGCTGACCAAGCTCACTTGGTCGGGTAGCCTACTTGGTCTGCGACAGCACCAATATATTGTATCAGCTGAAGAATCTCGGCATCTGCAGGACGAGTGTTGACTCCGTTTTTCCAACAACAGCACATCATAGGATGACTAGAACTCCACAATGCACAACCTCAGGTGAGTTGGAAGACTGATGCCACCGACTCCTCCCAGCAATCCTCCCAACGAGTCTTTTGAAACTCTTTTAGGTTAATACGAAACTCGAGTAATTTGTCTTGCTTGTTAGGAAACCCAATCAACAATTCCTTTAAGAGTAACATGAAAATGAGTTTAAAGTGAAACAGGAATACACTAAAGCTGAAAGTGGTCCTGAAGGAGTAAAACTAATGTCAAATTGATATAACCGCAGCTTTCTCGTCTAGGATGTGCAATCAAATTACACAGAATTTTGTAATACATTTGCAGAGGATCATTTGATCACTGGGGAAAATCCAATGAATATAACATCACACTAGGTAGAAATACAAAAATAAACAATATTTATTATTTGACAGATTCTGTTTACAACAGGGCTTGGAATTTTCCGCGGATTTCCGCTTTTTTCAAATGTTCTGTCCGCGCATTTTATTATATTTCCGCGTTAAAAAAAAAATCGAATTTGATATAAAATTTCCACGGCAAATTCCTTTCTTACCGCAGCATTGCCGACGATGTTCACCTCAAAAGGCGGAAGTTGCTCTTTATGTTTCGGAGGAACGTAAATTGTCAACATTGCCGGGGCATCTGGGATAGCGTGGTGGGATTTTCAATGGCGTCTCGTGTGATTGTAAACCGCGGTGACAAATACTACGGCTCTGTGGCCAAAAATGTGTGGGGGCGGGAGTGGAGGAGTGGATGGATGAGATAAAAAGACGCAGACGTATGCTACTGATGGTGGTAACGTTCTTTTTTTTTTAGTCGTACCAATTTTGTCGGCGAAAGGTTCACATCGACTATTTCAAGGTTGGGTAGCGCATGTTTTGGGCCGTAAAAGTTTCCGCGTTTTTTGTCATTGGTCATTCCAAGCCCTGTTACAACCTATTCCTGATTGATAGTGTCGTGTGTATACTTGCTTAGGTTATGTAGCACGGTATCGACAACTCTGTATTTAGCTTAATATCTACAAAACCACATATTATTCCAACTCGGGGCTGTTCCAGTAAAATCCGTGTGGGAGGGGGGGGACGGCAGGAGAAAAAAATGCATGGGTGGTGGTCTTCAGAAAAAAACTCAAATTATGGGTGGTCGCTCCTGTAAGGGCTGTTCCAGTAAAATCTGTATGGGGGGGAAGGCACCTTTTTTTCGCACCCACCACCCATATTTTTCATTTATTTCTTCAGTCTACCACCCGTAATTTTTATAAGTTTGAAATGCAACCACCCGTAATTTTTTTTTGTTCTTGTGGTTGACTGCACAGGCGCTTGAGTTTATCTGTTCCTCCATCACCACTAACGTCATTCATTACTAAGAAAACATATGTTTCTTATATATGGTTATTAGCCGTCGAGAAATTCGAGCACCTGTGGTTAAATGGTGTTATGGGCATGCCGATGAGGAGATCGGAGGGAGTGAAAAAGTCGGAGCTTTTTGCAAGTTGCATTTTTGTTTCAGTTTTTGATTCTGTGCAGATTGTTTATAAAATTTACTAAAATTACCCACCATCAAACATTTATGGCCCAATGAAACAACAAC
>NMRA01000117.1:377766-418404 GCA_002633005.1 Phoronis australis
GGGGGGGGAAGGCAACTGAAATAAAAATTTATGGGTGGTTGCATTTGATTTAAATTCAAAATGGCTGGTGGTTGTAATTCAAAAAAATAAAAATTTACAGGTCGTTGTTGTTTCATTGGGCCATAAATGTTTGATGGTGGGTAATTTTAGTAAATTTCATAAACAATCCGCACAGAATCAAAAACTAAAACAAAAATGCAACTTGCAAAAAGCTCCGACTTTTTCATTCCCTCCGATCTCCTCATCGGCATGCCCATAACACCAGTTAACCACAGGTGCTCGAATTTCTCGATGGCTAATAACCATATATAAGAAACATGTTTTCTTAGTAATGAATGACGTTAGTGGTGATGGAGGAACAGATAAACTCAAGCACCTGTGCAGTCAACCACAAGAACAAAAATTTACGGGTGGCTGCATTTCAAACTTATAAAAAATTACGGGTGGTAGGCTGAAGAAATAAATGAAAAATATGGGTGGTGGGTGCAAAAAAAAGGTGCCTTCCCCTCCCTCCCATACAGATTTTACTGGAACGGCCCTAAGAATAAATGAGGTAAGTTTTCTAAATTTTCACTACGTTTTAAGCGACTTCTGAATTTTTCTTGCTATTTTTGATAGCCTCTATAATATGGAAAAGTGGAACATTTTAAAAAGAATTCCAGTAGCATTATGGAGAATTATATCAAGCATACTTTCTGAATCTGATCAGCAATTTATGAGATACAATGACAAGACTTACAACTTGGCATAATTGTTTGTCATGTAAAACCACCCACAGGGCTTGGAGGCTTGGTATGACCCATGACAAAAAAGCGGAATTTTTTTACATGCGCGCACCCAGCCGTGAAAATGGGAGGGGCTCGAAATTTTGTCGATTTGGACCTTTTGCCGACAAAACATAGGGAGGACTAAAAAAGGTACCACCTCCAGAAGCGTGCGTCTGCGTCTTTTTAGCTCGTCCATCCACTCACACCTCCACATATTTTTGGCTGCAGAGTCGTAGTAGAGCCTATTTGTCACCGCGATTTACAATCTCATGAGACGCCATTGACGAAAACCACGCTATCCCAGGTGCCCCAGCAATGATGACAATTTACGTTCCTCCGAAACATAAAGAGCAACTTCTGCTTTTCGAGGTGAAAGTCGTCGGCAACGCCGCGGTAAGAAAGAAATTTGCTGCAGAAATTTTATAGCAAATCCGATTTTTTTTAACGCGAAAATATCATAAAATACGCAGGTGAGACTAAATTTGAAACAAGCAGAAATCCGCGTTTCCACGGAAAATTCCAAGCCCTGCACCCAGCAGAGAATTACCTGTATTTGTTGAGCCAATTCCTGGGGAGATTTAAAGACCATCCCATTGAATCCATGTTTGACAAGCTCAGCCAAGCTACAAAACAACATGAAGGTTGAATTCTAAGCAAACAGTAGTACAAAGTGGGGCATTATTGCTGCAGTGCCAAAGTGATGGATCCTTTCATCTTTATTGCAATTGGTAATTCATGCATACACTACATGACTCGTTAATGACATTCCAGTAAAACATTGTAATCCAACGGCTATGCTTTTTAAGACAATTACAATTACAATTATCCCAATATTAAGGTAAAAGCATTATTTGTCTTGGTTGTGGTAATGAGTGCTGTTATCGCAATGTTTACAGAATCGTAAATCATTCAGTTAAACCCTCATGCAGCGCCACACTTGAAAACCACTGATTTGTTCTAAGTTTTGGGTAAAAGCCTTTTTTTGTTTTTCAATAGAGTGAGTTACCGTTCCTAATTATACATGACAAAACCATGGACCAACTGAAGTTCATTGATTGGCTTGATAAAAAAAGAGGAAACTACATTAAAAAAGAGGAAATTGAAACCAATAACAGAGGAATTCCTCTTAAAAGAGGAAAATTCCAAGCCCTGGATTAAAACCCATACTGCATTAATTAGACTTTGTCCAAAGCAAGATATAATGCTGCAGGAAATCCAGATTGAGATGACAAATCGAGCTTTACGAACAACCAGTCACCTCCTCTCGGTCTCTGTAATACATATCAGGCATGCAAATTTGCTGCATTAAAAATTTCTAAAGAAAAGGTTCCACCTGGAAACTCCCGATGACATATTTCGTTTTTATGAAAGGAGGCTGCCATTCTTAGCTGCCATTCAGTGATTACTTGACTCGTCTCCATTGAGGTGCTGAAAACATCAGGTATCCCAATGGTGTTAATAAGTACTAGCAAAAAGGGAGATAACTTTACTGCAGAGGGCGAATTGATTAGTCTACATGTGACATCCTGACTCAACGTAATCCAGTGAACTCACCAGTTGAAGTGCACAGCACACACAGGTATGCCACATCCAAACATGTCTACAACCTTCATAGGCAAGTCTAGACCACTAGATGAAGTATGTAAACACACACCAAGATCGGCTGAGCCTGATAAGAAACATAATGACAAATTACATCAGTTTTTGGATAAAAAAAAAACAAACTTTTTAATTTGTACAGCGATTGTCCGTTTTTTGAATTTCAACACTTGATGTCTTATTGTACATAACCTGATAATGTCTAATGAATAGACGAAACGCCAAATCAACATGAACTTTTTACTTGTACAGCGATTGTCCATGTTGATTCGACGCTTCGTTTATTCATTAGACATCATCAGCTTATATACAATAAGACATCAAGTGTCAAAATTCAGTGGTTGATGTAGACTTTCATTAGATAATGAGCGGAAAGACAATAACTGCTGTTTTTACTTGCAAAACCTACTTACCCAGTAACAATGGATAATCTTGTGCAGTCAGCCAAGGTGTGCAGAAACTGACATATGAAAGATTTTTCTGTTTTATTTGTGAAAGATAATACTCCTTCAGAGGCCCCTTTCCTAGAAACATTAAGGCAACAATGAAGACAGCGTACTGTTAAACATTTCCTTATTAATGTATGAAAACAACTTGTTGTAAACTGCAGACTTTAAGAAGCTTACTGCTATCAGCTTTAAGGCTCACAATACCATTGTTTATCACTCGAACCTTTCCCACCGAGATAAATCTGCAATTAGAGTCGTGTCAACGTAAACAGCGAAGATAATACGAGCATTTCCACTAATTTCGGTACTAAATGAACATCGACTATGAATTAAAAAATAACAGTGTAGGTGGCCTGATGTCCTTTATGGTGCATCAGACACGCACACGCCTCATGGTTGGGCTCTACGACTTGCTGTGGGGCAAGTTACCTAGCACAAGTTACCCTACCACAACAAGAAGGGGGAAGTTGCCACACGCAAGTCAAGTTGCTCCAGCACACGTAGTGTCCACACAACCACTAAACATAGCCAAAACTCACTCCGGGAGTATCTAAACTTGTTCTGAGGTATATCATAGTGTGAACAGTACTTTAGAGACATTGCTTTCGTAACGCAGCTTGTCATTAACCTACTCTGAATGCAAATGCACAACCAGAGTAACAGTCAGCGTTAGTGTCACATGACCTTCAATGGAATTGAAATGCTTATAGGGAGTAAAATAGTGACTATTTGAAGAAAACATTTGCAAAGCGTTAGCACAACACGTGTCGCCGTTGAAGGCCACATTAGCCGAGGACTTCAGTCAACAGATGTTAAACTTTCCCACTGTTACAGGTACCGAAATGCTGCACGCATCACTGTTAAATCCACCCGTTTGAATTGAAGTAAGCTTGCTGTTTTTACTATGATTTTTAATAAAAGTGTTCCACTAAATGACAATACCCTAAACATCAATGTTAGTGAGAAAGGGCAGAAAAATTGTGTTAACGAAAAAACAATGGGTTTTCATGCAATTGCACATACCAGTTATTACACAAACTATGTCTGGGAGATGTCTGTCATGCTTGCAATTGTGATCGTATTCTGAAAAAAATTATTATAAAACTGAAATGACCAATAACATGGGTGCACTCATTTTTTACATACTGTAAACTCGCGGGCTTACACCCTGGGCGCTTAAATTGGGAAACCATGAGATAAAGGGGTGGGTGATTACCCAAGCAGTGGGCGCTTACACCGAAATTGACAAAGTCAGGGAAGGGCGATTACCAGGGCATGGGTGTTAACCCGCGAGTTTACGGTACTATTTTATACTTCCTTATAAATACTGTGGCTTTTATTAAACAACAAGTTTGTTATAAGACATTTTGCTACACATTTCAAGTCAACTAACAGAGCAATTGCTAAAGTGTTATAAGTGATAACAAAAGACAACCCATGTGTCGCTGTGATTTTGGCAAATTATAACTACGTAAGCAACTAGTACTTATTTTAGTATGAATACAATACACCGAGCTTCAAAGCAATGTAAAAGCATGCGTTCATACTAACCGCATACGAAAGCTTAGGAAGTTGCAAGTTTATTTCAAATTACCAACACTGCAGTTAATCTAAAGCAAAACCAAGGACACACCTTCAAGGGCAGAGAGAAGCACTGAAAAGTCTTCATCCTCTGAAAATGACCAACATATCAATTACCAAATTATTAACGACACCTTAGTGATGTATTACCTCAAAAAATTGTGAGAAGACACTACCAGTTTCGTTTACTTTTAGTGTCACCTCACAGAACATTTTACTAAGTAAACCCAACACTAACATGCCAACACAATGCTGACTCTCAGTGACTTGGACACTTGCCAACTACCAGTCCTTTCTCATGAACATACCAGTACTGAAGCAATTGAAAATTATGCTAAACAGGACTGTGACTATTAAAGGATTAACTGATTGCAGCCAATTAGAATCCTGTTATATGACCTTATATACCACGATGGGACAATAAATTCATAATTAAAAAGTGAAAATCTTCAAAACTGACAACATGCTAAAAATTAAATCTGTTTGCATGACACAGTTTCATTATAATTAAGTATCAATACACAACCTTGTTGCCAATGCCAACATCAATCCTCACCTGTCCAGCTAGTACTACTGACTACTAAAGCTGGACGACCATCTCTGAAGCTTACTTCACCAACTGAAGACTTCTGCGTGAACTTTGACATCTCCAAGTCAACTGAAGAAGCTCTAGAATAAAGTCGTTACAGTAACACGTTACACTACGTCTGGAATAAACTAAGGCATTAGAGTATAATATGTTATCCCAAATCTGGAGTAAATGGAGAAGAGGCAGTGTGGCCTAGTGGGATAGGTGTCTGCTTCCTTTAATCAAGGTCATGGGTTTGAGTCCCACTGGAGCACACTGCTAGAATCTTGAGTCAGGTGTCTTGTTTCTCGGCTTGGTTTCAACTATAAAAATGGTTCCAGGAGATCAGTGCAATAGGCACACCTGAGCAGGCTTGCGCATGTCTGGTACAATGTGTACCATACCGCCTGCAATTATTTTTTTATGGAGTAAAGGAATTAGAGTAATATACATTACACTAAATGTTAACCGAAGATGGCTTTGAAATGAGAGATAATCAGAGGCAGGCTAGTTCATCCTTGGCTAATGATTAGTACTACTACACTCCTTGGTACAAGCAGCCATGACAAAGAATTCAAACATGAGGCAAGGTTGAGCACTTCAAGACACATTTTGTCAACAAACACCTGATAAGATCAACATTTCATATTCCCAGCTACACAACACCCATCCAACACTGAGATACGTAACCCCCCTGGCCCTCATGAGTTCACACATGTATGACATCAAGCTGCCAGAATGTATCACATACACCATCAAGAAATGTTTTCACAACCCAGGATACCGATACAAATGCACTATGCCATATTCTACGATGCAATAGTCTCTATCTTGGTACAGGATGACAACCAGTGATGCACTACACAGAGGACATCATTTCTCGTATTCCTAGTGCTGTTGAAATATGCTGACAATCAGAAGTCTTACTCTGAGCCAAAGACTGGATATTCATGAGCAAGTTTCATGAAAAGATGATGCTGAGCTTCAACTTCTGTCTGCATGAAGATGGAAGGAGGACGGTCATACATTGGTATTGCACTAAAAAAAGAAAATAAAATGTTTCAAAATAAAACCACATGAACTGAAGAGAAAAATGAACAAGAACAAATACAATGACTTGGTACGCTAAAAACCAATATCATAATCCACACACGATCTGAGAAAGTCTTAGTCTCGTAATGGAAGCAGTTTTAAAATCATTTAGCAATCACTGACAAAATAATATAGTCACTAACCATGGGTCATCTAAACCTTTCATACGGAAGAAAACATGCATCAAAAGTGTGTTACCTTATGTTCCAGTTTTGTTTCAGATCAGCAGCCATGGCTTGTGTAACACATATATTGGCTTCAGATAGTCGACCAAACATCTTCTCAAACCTAGATTGGATGACACAATATACAGAATCAAAAAGATAACAATGCTAGTGTTCATGCTATCACCTGCAGATCACGGACCAATGATAGTGTTCATGCTATCATCTGCAGACCACGGACCAATGATAGTGTTCATGCTATCATCTGCAGACCATGGACCAATGATAGTGTTCATGCTATCATCTGCAGACCATGGACCAATGAGCCAGTAATCAGAGACTGATGGCCACAATAGGTGATGCTACTCATGTCATGATAGGAAAAGTAAGGAATAAATGTACCTACAAATGTTTAGTCTTGACTTCTTATAAATTAGCAGTACTCTCGGGAACGAGCCAACCTCTGAACTTTTAAATTAGTTTTTAGAACAGCAGTTCTTTAAAATGGTTTTGTGGGATTAATAAATGTACAGAGAATTGGTTTGTTCTGTTGTCGACAAAAAGCAGCAAAATTTTATAAGTAACTCGTCCATCATCATCATCGACTTCGTGGTGCCACTGTTGTGAGTACGATTAATAACATACACAGTGGGGGTGCGGCATTGCACTAAAGTGGCATCAACAAATAAATGTAACCCATTAGTTCTGAGGCCTAAAGTGAACATTGCTCCATGATGCAGTGAATATTGTATTCAGCGCCACTTACTAGTACACGTCCCGTTACAATCACAAGAACACAAAAGGCAAATAAGTAATATCCCATTGAATTTACATTAACTTGATATAAGCATTTATCTGTGAATCAAAAGATCTCAGGGAGAACAGCACAAGCTTTTTTACCTGTCGCAACATGTAAACTTATAAATATAGCCAAGAAATACTATAAGAACTTTCTGACATTTCAAGTATAAAGTCAGTAGTTCTCAGTTCTGTCCCACCTCAATATGTGAAAATGAATAAAAATTTTAATTAACGATGCTATAAGATTGATTCAGTTTCCATTTTTGTGTAAAAACATCACTCCACGACATAGGAGAAATGACAATGTTCCCTCGTCCTCTCTAAGTAAGTGCTAACCATTCATACATTCAAAATGTCCGGAAGTTCTTACAGTGTGTTTGACTACATTATTCTGATTATAAAATTACCATACTGAAAAAAGAAAACTGTTTCTGAGTCTTTGCTTATCGAATTGATAAAATCCAAGTCTAATAAAAAATACAAGTAGTTTATCTTCTGATTCTGTTCTTATAAACCTCAGAACACACACAAATGCTTGTAAATAGTCACTACTGTACTGTACATGGTATAAGTTCTAAGTGAGTGACTTACCATCGTGAAAGAAAAACTATAGGATGGTATTTACCCACAGCTAAGGCAAGTATTGTGTAGCCGTAATTATGCCAGTCAATAACCATCTGGCTGCCTCGTATGACTGACATGAACCAGACTACAGCCAGAGTTGGAATAGCTGGTGGGTTCTGCAAATGGACAGAGACAACATTATCTGCATCGTAGATCAGGGGTTTTAACAAGAGCAATGCAAAGCGTTGATAATCATCCACCACCACACACAGTGCTGATACAAGAGGTGATTAAGCAGTGCTAGAAAACTTAATAGTAGCCTCAAGAATGTGCAAATTAAGCAAGATAGAAAAACCCTCTTCAACAGGAGCACACGTGCCACCTTCCATAATTATACTTTAAAAAGTTGGAGCATATGGGGACAGACGCCAAAGGACTTAAAAACAACAAAACTGCAATAACGAAAGTCAAACAAGGACAGTACTGTTGTCTGTGTGATAATGACTTGATTTCCAAATTTCAAGAACATCCATAAGGAGACTTGGTAGATATCAAGGCAAACCCAAAGAAAAACAAAACTGCCACAGTAGTCGAATTTGTCCCAAACACATGACGAATTTCACAAAGATCCACCAAGGAACTTAAATTGAGCTATAGGTAAAAAATAAAATTGTCACAGGAGAGCGTCACAGCAGTCGGGACACGTTCAAAAATCATAGCCACCCATGCACTTCCAAGTAGGACCACATTTGACAATAATCACAATCATCTTTAGAGTGATTTGGCCAGTAGAGAGAAAGACACCAAAAACAAGAATTGTAAAAAGGCCACAAGGTCATACAAGAACATCGAATCCATCCAAAAATGGGAAGGTTTAGTCTCTTCAATAGAAACCTATTCATCATGTTCCATGAAAATCTGTCAAAGGAATCCAAAGATAGGGTGGAAAACATAAAAACTAAAACTGCTACAAGGAGGCACAATGATAATTGGATCTCTCCGAAAGTCGACACCATCCTTGTCATATTCCCACAAACAAACTAAATAAAAGATCTAGCAAGAGGTTTAGGAGATACTGCTGTGGACAAGAAAAATAAAACTGCCACTAGGTAGCACCAGTGTAGCTACTAGTAGGAGCCGTCTGAAAATCCTCATCAGCCATTCTCTTCCCAGTAGGAACACATGTACCAATTTTCGTAATCATCCTTAGAGCAGTTTGGCCAATGAAAAGGCGGAGGCTAATAAAGGCACAATTTTCTATACGAATACTTCAAGGGCATTTTTAAGTTTTGGAAATTCATGTGCACACGGCAATGTGTAGCAGCGACCTTAACGCAACTTACTTTGGTACTGTCAGCTAACATCAACACTTTTGCAATAATACTTATGATTTATACTTTTCAGACTTAGTCAACGAAAATAGCACTAGCACTACCAGCACTTATATACGGTATGCTCTGAATGGATGTAATGGCAGTAATGTACACTTTAAGGTTATGGCAAACCTCATTCAGTGACCTCCATCTAATTCATATATCAAAAAACCAGGCTTTGTCAACTAGTAAAGTATATATTTTCTGAAAGAAAAATGATGAGGGATTATAAAAATATATTTTATATTTATGTGCCATTATTATCATTACATTAACACCTTTTTTTAAATCAAAATTTCAGTCTTAAGAAAGGTACATTAATAGCAAGATAACGCCTCAGTTGATTTTAATGAATCCTTTTTTAAAAGAAAACTTCACCTCAAAAACGCAGTTAGGAATTTTCGATGAGTCTCTTAGTTTCGTTTCTATGACAAATCAACTCGCAAAACATAAGTTAGCAGTCGTACTCATCTTTGTTACAATATGCAAAAACTAGGCCTTTATATCGAAAATCCTAACAGCCTTTTTGAGACTGATGAATAAATAATGAGTTTTGAAAATTTTAGCGAAATCCCACCAAGCAACTTTCGAGAACTTGTGTTCCTAAGTTCAAATTAAGTCAATTTGCCGAGGCCGAGAAAAAGCCGATTAAGTTGGAACATGTGAAAATTTCAAGGTCTTCAGTTTATTATTCAGTTATACGTGCCTTTCCTATGTTCGCTATTTCAACATTCACTAGCAATGTCAACTGAATTTGGAGTGTGTAATTAATTAACTTAATTGTCGCTATAACATAAATTTTGCTATCGTCTCCAGTCCGAGAGAGTTGGATTAACTGTTGACCTACTTAACAGTAGGTCAGCAGTTCATTGTTATACACACCATGCGCTGAGAGACTGATATGAAACCAAGTACCAAATGGATAACAGAAATCTAGTCGGTGGTTAAAGCACGTTGTGAGCATGAGATCAAAACAGTGAAATATCAAATTACCTATCAAATTAAGGAATTTGGGTAAGAAGTTATCTCTAATCAAAACTTTCTGTGTTCGTGAACACAAAGTCACAGACGCGTGACGAAACTCGGAGCATTCGGTCTCAATGGTAGTATGCACGCAGTCGCACAACTCCCTCAGGGTTAAAACTACGTTTTGGCTTCGTTTCCCCGACATCTTTCAATCATATGTACACCTCGTTGACTCAATATTATGGCGACTCAGTGAATGAAAGGACTGAGGGTAGATACAGAGCTGCTCTGAGCCTGGCAGAAAATTTGATTTGAGTGACAGCCCTGTAACCTTTGACCTAGGATAAGTAGTAAACAAATTTCCACAAGGTTGTGCGGATCCAAGGTGGTTCTGGTAAATTTTTTTTTTCTCGCTACACGGTACATATTTCGTATTTAAAGTTCTCCAAGAATGAAGATAAGGTATTTTGCTATGTGAAATATCGTAAAAATGGACAACTTTTATATGAGATACCCTTAATTCTGTCTTCGTTTCAAAGGGCACTCTTATCAGTAGTTTGGTTTTTAATGTGACTGACCACAGCGACTTTTACTAGTCCTAAAATAACTCCGCTGAAGTGTGATAGCAACAGTGGGAGTCAAACCATAAATGCCTCAAAACACTTCAGAAAGATAATTGGTTAATACCAGTTTTTCATTATACCATTGCTTACCTGGACCAGAATATGAAATGACTTTTTAGTTCTTAATATTGCCAGACAGAGAGTTAAACACTGCCATATCACTTTGATGAAATATACCAAGAGACGAGGGACATCTGAAAAAAAGATGCTAATCATTAATATAAGTTCTGAAATGAAGGCTAACTTAGCAAATCTAGATTTCCACAATTGTCGAGTTTGAGCTCACAGAGGGGTATGTTTGGTGTATCACAGAGGGGGTATGTTTGGTGTATCACAGAGGGGTATGTTTGGTGTATCACAGAGGGGTATGTTTGGTGTATCACAGAGGGGTATGCTTGGTGTATCACAGAGGGGTATGTGTGGTGTATCACAGAGGGGTATGTTTGGTGTATCACAGAGGGGGTATGTTTGGTGTATCACAGAGGGGGTATGTTTAGTGTATCAAACAGCCTCACACTCAGCTTTATTCTACATTTAGTTTTGTTTTAGTCTAAAATTACAGGGTTTTTAAGTCTCTGAAAGTGCCTACAGCCATATTATTATAAAACTGTCATTTAAAACATCAATTTTTTAGTCTTTTCCAGGCATTTGTCCCAAAAGCACAATGTGATAAGGTTATAGAAGGTCTTTACATGAGAATCAACTTTTACAAATGACTGATCAAGTGCGTGTGCCATAAGTAAGCACAATATACTCAAATTGTAAAAGCAGTAATACAGCTTACAGGCATAACACAAAATCATGAAGTCAGTTTCATGAAAATCATTATCTGGTAATTTTAGATAGTTACACTTTAATGCTACTGGCGGCTCTCTCATATAGATACACTGTATGTTTTGATTGCTGACAACATCAGGGTGAGGAGCAGAACCTGAAATACAAAACAGGAGTAAACATAAATGAACATGGACATAATCTGTGACAAAGACAGAAACTTTGGTAACATGACGGTTCCACTGAATACATGGCATAATTCAGTGAAAGTAACTGGTTCTCATTCGTTCTCAAAATACATGGCCATTAAACCTGACTATTACCAAACAATTCTGACCAAGCCAAGAGAATGTAGAAATTGTTGCATCTGCTAGATCTATGCATTATATATTACAAAACTTTATTAAAATGCAGAAAAAGCACTGCTTAACTTGTGGGGTGGTCATCATAGTGAATTCCTATATATATGTCAGATAGGTGTTCAGATTTCATTCATGTTTATGATTTGGATGAAATCACCAGATCTTTCAATATTGTTGTTTTGCATTCACAACCCACACCTATTTCTATTTACAACATATATTGTAGTTAGAGTTAATAAACTTTGTGTGTCACAGCAGAAACTCAACGACTGTGTTAGTTTTCATGCTTCTCTCCATCAACTTGCAGCTGCTACCTTGTTAGCCAACTATCTACCGTTCAACCAAGAACCCGGTAACCCAGATATAGTACTACTACAAACTAACCCAAAACAGGAAGTTGGGAGCCATTCATTTTCATAATAAACATTCGACCCCAAACTGAGTTTCACTTTCACTCAGTTTAGTAGGCTACTCCAATACTAGCCAGCCAGCTAGCCGAATGAAGACTGTCGTCAAAATATATTTAGTATACACCTTTGTACCAAGGCTACTCCAATACTAGAAAAAGGGAGCTTTGCTCATTTTAACCAAATGACGGTCAAACTGCCAACGTTAATCATTTGAGAACGCCTAGAGTAGCAGAGACAGAGTAGAGCACTACCTCCATATCCAACAATGTCCACATTCCAGCCTCTTTTTGCAAACGAAAGAGCATGGTACTGCATTCGAGGGCTCCTTCCGATGTCACCTAAAACGACTATGCAAACTCTTTTGAACCCTGGCGACATGCTTGTGATCGATATCAGGATCAGAATGACACTTAAAAGACCAACAAAAATTGCCAACACGACCAACAGCCACGGAACATCCATGTTTTTATACAGGTGGCGACATCTGTTGATTGCGACACGAAATATTTTACGGAATCTCTCGGAAGTTTCCGGAAAACAGGCATCTTTGATTGGTTATTAAATCAGGCGCCAAATCCAAACCTGGTTGAATTTAGTGAATGAATGATTTAGCGCCAAATCTTTGCACCGCCACTTTATCAGTCGGGTGCTCGTTTTATTTGGTCGAGGGGATCTGACGTAGCATTTTAAGAGACTTTGTTTTAATCAAGAATATCATAATGTCGGACTCACCTAGCATTACTCCACAATCAGGAAACAGCAGGGAATCGTCACCTCTTCCATTCGAATCTCAAGACTCAGGTGTTTTTCTTGACGACTCTGGAATCTCACTCGGTGGTCCGGATAAAAGACGGGTTACGATAGCAGTGGAAGGTAACATAGGAAGTGGCAAAAGTACTTTTCTTCAGTATTTCCAGAATAATTCTAATGTTGAAGTTCACGCCGAACCAGTCAGTTTGTGGAAAGACGTCAAAGGTTACAATGCATTGGGGCTCATGTATGAAGACCCTACACGATGGAGCCTTACTTTTCAATCTTATGTGCAACTCACCATGTTGGACATTCACACAAAACAGCAGTTGGCACCTGTGAAGCTGATGGAAAGATCAATATTCAGTGCCAGGTACTGCTTTGTGGAGAATCTCTTCAAAAGTGGATGTATGCCAGCCGTCGACTACGCTGTTTTAGAAGAATGGTACGGATGGATTTTAAACAATGCAAATGTAGATGTTGATCTCATTGTCTATTTGAGAGCTAGTCCCGAAACTTGCTTAGAACGAATCAAAAAGAGGAACCGGAAAGAAGAATCTGCTGTCCCAATTGAATATCTCCAAACTCTCCATGATTTGCATGAAGACTGGTTGATCAGAGAAAGCAAATATAAAGCAATGGCACCCATTGTAGTTATTGATGCGGACAAAGATATTTCGCAGTTAATGAAGGAGTTTGAAGCACGCAAATCTGAGCTAATGCTTGGGTATGCATAAACATATTGTGAGAACAATGAACATATGCCCTGTTCAATGTCTTAATGACTGATTTTATTCAAGACTCAATTTTAATAATTTTTTACCATTATACATTATTTAATGTTTTAGTCTTGCAAATTGTGTCTATATGTGGTTAGAACAATCTTTTGTACTTTAGCATATCACTTAATCTTACTTTATTACCACTTTGACTATGGATTACGGGTTGTGTTGAAAGAATTTTTAAGATATCACTACCACTTATCTTCAGCGAAAAGGTATTGTTTTGTTACGAACTTCAGCGCCAGCCCTGGCTTAGCAGAGTAAAGGTACCTGTCTCTTCTGATAACAGCAAAGTTGTGTGCATCATCATTGCCCTCTGTATCTTGTTGGCTGTTTAGACAACATATAGTATACATGTACAATTTGATGTGTCGTAGATACTTATTAAATATGATTTTATATTGTACTAAAATACTGATGATTTTATATTGCACTGAAATACTGTTGAAATCAAATTGAATGTCTTGTCAATTGGATAAATTTGTATGCTACAGTGACATTTTGATTTTTATGCACCCACATATTTCTATGTGGGTGCATATTGCCATCTTCTCTGCCTGGGCATTTGCAGCTATATCTACTAAACCTCTTACAGGATCTTAATGAGATTTGGCAGATGTGTTCCTGACCTATGATGCTGACAGCAAATTTCGGACCGATCTGACTACTGCTGCGCCCCCTAGTGGCAATTTTATTTTTATAGTTTCCCCAGTATCTTTGGAATTCTTGGATGGAACTTCATGAAATTTGGCAAATAGTTTTCTATTAAGGAGGCAAAACCTTTCCATTATCAGATGGCTTTGAAAATTATATGCCCCTAATAGTCATTTTTTAAATTTTTGAGTCATTTTTGTTTGCATCTGACTTTCTGCCCAGCTGCTTGAAGAATTATGAAAATTGGGAGGCGTGTTCCTAATCAGGAGACCGCTGCTAACATTGATTTTCAGATGGGTTTCACCACTCTAGTGCCCTCTAAAGGTGATTTTTTTTGCGTAGAGGGCTGTGTTACCTCTCGCAAGAATTTTGTGATATTGGCAGTTATGTTTCTTAGCACTGGCAACAGATGATGGCGAGTTTCAGATCAATTCAACAATTGGTGTGGCAATATTATTTTTTTACTTTTTCATGTTTCCACGGAGTTCTTGATGGATTTTCATGAAATAAGGTGAATAGGTTTAAATAAGGTGGTAATGCCATTTTCAAATGGATTTTGCATCACCTTGTGGTCATTTTTGTTAGTTTTACGTCCGGTTTTCTGGCGATTTTGTTTTTTGCATCCGGCTGAATATCCATAACCTTTTGAAGAAGTTTTGTTGAAATTTGAAAGATGTATTCGGACGACAAACAGTAATGAGTGTTAAACTGAACCAAATACCACTTTGCTCCCTAGAGGCAAAATGTTTTTTTTACGTTTGCATATCTTCACAAAATTCGGCAGATAGGTTTCCTATAAGGAGATAACAACGCCTTCCCATTTTCGAACAGATTTGTGTGCCACCAGGTAGCCATTTAAAATTTTTGCATACGTTTTTGACGTCTACCCCTCTATCTGCCAAACCACTCAAAAGATGAAAATTGATGGTTGTGTTCCTGATGTGAAGATCTCAGTTGATGTTGATTTTCGAATGCTGTTGATTATTCTGGCACCCATTATTGGTAGTTTTTGCTCTTTTTGTCTACGGCTGTATCATTAAAAACACCCATAGAAGCACACCATTTGCCATGCTGTTGTGGATGCATTTCAATGCTGTGTTGCTCTTGTCAAAAAGCAACGTTTCTATTATGTGAAGCAAGGTAATCGACTAGGACTTTTTATGTACTCTCAAAGTCTCATCTTAAAACATTTTCTAATTAAAAGTCTTCATCTTTATGGCCGATATCTCCACTGTTTTGCGGTCAATCATACATAAGAATATGAAACTCAACCCTTGCACTAAAGTGATATATGCATTAAAAACTGAAAAATGTCGAAAACCTTAATACCTAATCAGGGTTCATTTTACAAAAAGGGTCTATGAGTCAACTGACTCACAGGGACCCAAATCTTTGAGTCAATTTGGACGACTTATGGGTCATTAATGTCTGCCATTCATGCATTTGTGGGGTTTTCTTGCTTTGTTTGCATGCTTTAATTTTGCGTTTGCTTGTATTTAACCCATCTAGCAATGCATTGAACTGTTTACTTCATTCCTTTCTCAGAAAAACCTTTGCCTACAATCCGTGTCAGTGGATAAGAGTAGATAAACATGAGAGTTCTTGAGCCAGTCTCAAGAGGGACATACATTGCAATCAGTCACATGTTTTTAAAGATTGTGAGTGAAATTTGTTCTTAGAAATCTGGGTTATCTGATAATACCACTCTCATATAATGACTGCAATGGTATTAATTATGTTTGTGGAAGAAAAAAATATTTGTTTCACAGGACCACATGGGGTTGCTTTCATGTGTGTTTCATATTTTACCTTTCCTAACATTTTATAATTGTGCACAAAGTATACTGTTTTCGAACTGGCAACAATATGTATTTTTTACCTTAAAAAATTGGCTAAAGTTATAAATTCAGCAGTGTGATGACAAGTCAGCTGATAGCAACTGGACTTGAGACACGGGCATCTCAATGCAGTAGTTACAAAATGGCAACATCATCTGCGGGATTGCCACATGCTAATTCAACTACCAGATGAAAATATAAGTGAGTGTGAGGAATCTGATCTCCAGGACTGGAGTTTGGTGACTGTATGGAACATTTTCCTGCGAGGGGAGCTGGTTTGTGGATTTGTGTTGCGTCATGGATCTGGGGCTTAGAAGCTTGTGGTTTGAAATATGAAGGCCCAGCCATGAAACAGTTTCCACTCCTTGAACACTAGCGCTGCCTAGTGATGTGTGAAGTGTTCTCTTAAAGCTGCTACAAACCCAACTTCCATCACAAAAAACAACTTTTCATTCAGACCACTTACCACATAGGCGGATTTAGGGGGGGGGCCGGGCCTCCAACCCCCTTGGCTGCCGCAAAAAAAATAAAACAGTAAGAGCGTAGGGAAATGTTGAATTTATTAATTAATCCCGGTAATTAAAATTATACGGATGAAAAAAGATTTAAATGCGTGCAGTTTTAGTGGGGGGGGGGGGCTCAAATCCAATTTCAAGTGTCAAATTCGGAACACGGCGCATTCGTAACAACTATTGCTAAGTATGGGCTCTCCCGCGTTATCCCAGGCGACCGGCAGTGGCGCTGCGCACTACGACTCCGTTTCTGTTGTCTGCTCCACTGTGCAATGAAGAAAATATACTTCATTTTGTAAAGAAAATGGGACCTGAGTGATGAAAAAACAGAAGCTGCTGGTAAGATGTGAATTTTAATCGAAGCCTTAGTGAATCACTCAGAAACTCAAAATACTCTCTTTGTCAAACCTTATCTTAAGACGGTTTCCAAAGCAATCCCTTCATTATTGCCAACACGAAAAACGGATTTGGTCTTTTGGGCATTTGAAGACTATTTTAAATACAACAAATTTGTTAAGAATCGATGGCACAAAATATAAAACGTGTAATAAGCATTACAAAAAGAAGTAGGTTTCACGCGCAAACGCTGTGGACCATAAACAAGTAGGTCTCTTATTATGAGATTACTAGTTAAATCGTGGTGGTGTAGTGGTAACGCATGCGCGCTCTATGCGCCAGGTCGTGAGTTCGAGTCTTTGGTACTTGCAGTTTTTCCTGTTTGACACGTTCTCAGTGTTTTTTTGTTTTTTTTGCCTTTTTTCTTGGATAATACTTCAGGAATCAAGGAAAATGCTTGATTTTTAGAGGTAAAAACAGAAAAATTTCGGTGCTATGCGCATCTACAATCGTGGTTCAGTTTGCGCAAATGCTTACAGCCGGACAAAATGTTGGGCCCCCCCTTGTGATATCCTAGATCCGCCACTGTACCATTATGAAATTGGTCTCAAACTGTTCCTCACTCAAACTGGAGGTGATTTCACGGCTTTAAAAGAAATGACAGTTCAATTTACTTGAAACAAAATCTCAACAAGGTGGCATGTCGCATGGACTTTTATATAATGTAATGATCAAACAGTAGAATTTTTAGTATGCACTGAATGTGGTCGGGTTAATTCATCGAAAAATGTGAACATGGGTCAATAGACACTGCTGGACGGAATGCTGTCGGGACACTAAAGCATCGCGTAAAATGATCTTAATTTTTAACACAACTTTCAGTAAACATGTACATTCGCTTACTTGTAAGTAAGTTACTTTTAATTAGCTTTTGCTTTCCTTTTTCTATTCAAAATTATTTCTTTGGTGGTATCTTACATGTGGATAATTTTGTCTGCTATTTCAATATGGGGCTAGTGATTAGTCTAGAGCCAAACCACAATCAAGTGTCTGCACAGTTTGAATCTTTATATGCAAAGCATATTAGACCCATAGATGTATAATGTGTTGTTGAACAGGCCTCCTTTCAATCAAGTCTCATTGAATACCAAACTATTTTCTGCACTCTTTAAGTTTCAGCCATAACTTCTTGTATTGCCGCGCGACAGTTTAGTCCCGCTGTCTTATTCGAACAGGAGACATCCAGCACTCGTATATACCGGTAATACCAAAAAGAATCAACTTTTTAAAATGACTACAGGCATTTATTCTCTGCATGTACTTCGACCTTTCTTGGTCATCTAAGCAGTGACTAAAATTCTAGGACTAAAATTCTAGGAAAGGCAACATAACCTACCAGGAAGGCAGGTGAGAAAACACAAAAGTAACAGTGAGATGTCAAGCAATAGGGCATAAACAAGTGTGAAACTCAATAGAGAAGACTACAGAGACACCTACAGAACAACAGCCGACACTAAAATGATTTAAGGATTCTAGTCTGACCAGTGTCTCGGTAATTTATTTAGGGATGCTCAGCTTTAATTATTTAGAGCCTCCAAGAGCTTGAGGTGATAATGGTCAGCTAACACAAAAATAGGATATTTCAAATCTGACCATTTTTAATTTTGTGTTGTTTTCTCACCTATGTCCTCCTGGTGGGCTCTGTTGCCTTTCCTTGCATTTTAGTCATTCCTTAGACAACCAAGGAAGGTCGAAGTTAAGAGAATAAATGCCTGAGGTCGTTGTCTCCTTTTGGTGCAATATATGAGTGTTGGACGTCTCCTGTTCGAATTCGACAGTGGGACTAGACATGTTGCGTGGCAATACGAGAAGTTATTGCTGAAACCTTCAAAGGGTGCGGCAAATATTGTTGAGAATAATGTATTTCGCAGGCACCATCTGTTATCAATCACGTAGTCTTCTATCTTATTTACTGGGCATGCTCACTGTAGCCACTAACGTATTGTAACCATGCGTTTTACTCATTAGTCGAATATACATTATCATCTAAGTGATGCCCCTCACAACAGGTTATGGACCCAGTGCTAAGGGCTGACTCTTAAGCAAAACAAGAATGTTTCAGGATATGTAATACACAGTTCACAATCTGTACAAAGACAAACATAACACCTTCCTGGCAACTCCAGAGGCAGCAACAGGCAACAAACTGCTCGACTGTAATTGGCAAGCTTACATCGTACACTCCTTGACGAGAGGTCCTCATGACTGCAACGCTGATGGTGACTGCAACAAAGCTTACGGAATACTAAAAGGCTATTAAGACATCACGGAAAAAGCCCGCATCCTCACCCTCTATGAGGAACTGACAACCAGCATACATATGAACGATGGTGAGGATGTGACTGATTATATCATTAGAGCAGAGTGAGCCTGTGTTGTACTGAGAACACCTGGCAAAAACATCACAATCTGGTAATTGCCACGGTAATAAAGGGCCTGCCTGAGTCCTACAAGTAGTTTGTCATAGCACATACACAAATGGACAAATGCATGACTATAAGCCAACTTAAAACAGCACCGAGTAAATACGCATGGAAGCTCGCTGACAACTGGCAACACACTGCCCAGTCCAGTGCAGTGACCGTATGAAAACCAAAGTGCATAGCGTGCGGTAAACTAGGCGAGACGAGGTACGTGTATTGACACCTTTGCAAAAATCAGGTAGAATACTCATGGAGAATGTTTTGCCAAGAAACATTTGAAGCGTTCAAGGAAGTCAAATACCTCAACAGCACTGCATGCTTGGCCTCGGGTAGTAACCATGGAGATAACGGAAACAATCCTGATTTCGGTTTTGTTACTCTAGTGTACAACATTTCAGTGCAAAAACAAACTTAAACTCTTAGAAAATTGCTTGGTGATGGCAACGCATTGTCCCACATGATAAACGACCTTGGATTATTTGTGTCCTATGAAACCAAGTTAACTCTGCAGGAACATGGCTGCCACAGTTGGCTAGTGTGAAAAGAAAAACCAAATTAACAATTATTGATGCTCAGAGCACACCAAGAGGGGTCACAATACACGATGAATTGTTGACTCCAGTTTTTCAAGGTGTCTATTTTCTGTGAGCACCACTACTGACCACGGCGGCAATGTAATGTTTGCAAAAGGGAAAGCGACGCTTAACCCAGGGAGGTATGACATTCAACATAGCCCGACGCCAAAAACTGTATACCCACCAATGCAAACAGAAAACACGCACACATGCACAACAAAGTCATTATAGAGGAATGGCATCATGCCTTGAGACACACGAACTATGACAACATTTTGATGCATGAGAAATTTGCAGGGACATATGCTCCTCACACGCAAACTAACCACTTGAAAGGGTACACGCAAACTAACCACTTGAAAGGGTACACGCAAACTAACCACTTGAAAGGGTACACGCAAACTAACCACTTGAAAGGGTACACGCAAACTAACCACTTGAAAGGGTACACGCAAACTAACCACTTGAAAGGGTACACGCAAACTAACCACTTGAAAGGGTACACGCAAACTAACCACTTGAAAGGGTACACGCAAACTAACCACTTGAAAGGGTACACGCAAACTAACCACTTGAAAGGGTACACGCAAACTAACCACTTGAAAGGGTACACGCAAACTAACCACTTGAAAGGGTACACGCAAACTAACCACTTGAAAGGGTACACGCAAACTAACCACTTGAAAGGGTACACGCAAACTAACCACTTGAAAGGGTACACGCAAACTAACCACTTGAAAGGGTACACGCAAACTAACCACTTGAAAGGGTACACGCAAACTAACCACTTGAAAGGGTACACGCAAACTAACCACTTGAAAGGGTACACGCAAACTAACCACTTGAAAGGGTACACGCAAACTAACCACTTGAAAGGGTACACGCAAACTAACCACTTGAAAGGGTACACGCAAACTAACCACTTGAAAGGGTACACGCAAACTAACCACTTGAAAGGGTACACGCAAACTAACCACTTGAAAGGGTACACGCAAACTAACCACTTGAAAGGGTACACGCAAACTAACCACTTGAAAGGGTACACGCAAACTAACCACTTGAAAGGGTACACGCAAACTAACCACTTGAAAGGGTACACGCAAACTAACCACTTGAAAGGGTACACGCAAACTAACCACTTGAAAGGGTACACGCAAACTAACCACTTGAAAGGGTACACGCAAACTAACCACTTGAAAGGGTACACGCAAACTAACCACTTGAAAGGGTACACGCAGATGTATGCGGCTCCATTACCGCTAAAGAAGGTTATTAATACACAATGAACTTGGTGGATGAAATTATTCGAGTGCATCATTTGTGAATTTTCTGAGATCAATGGATGAAGCTCTCATTGCCTTGAAAAGCTTCATTTCGGACACTACGCTGCACACACTACACTGCACACACTACACTGCACACACTACACTGCACACACTACACTGCACACACTACACTGCACACACTACACTGCACACACTACACTGCACACACTACACTGCACACACTACACTGCACACACTACACTGCACACACTACACTGCACACACTACACTGCACACACTACACTGCACACACTACACTGCACACACTACACTGCACACACTACACTGCACACACTACACTGCACACACTACACTGCACACACTACACTGCACACACTACACTGCACACACTACACTGCACACACTACACTGCACACACTACACTGCACACACTACACTGCACACACTACACTGCACACACTACACTGCACACACTACACTGCACACACTACACTGCACACACTACACTGCACACACTACACTGCACACACTACACTGCACACACTACACTGCACACACTACACTGCACACACTACACTGCACACACTACACTGCACACACTACACTGCACACACTACACTGCACACACTACACTGCACACACTACACTGCACACACTACACTGCACACACTACACTGCACACACTACACTGCACACACTACACTGCACACACTACACTGCACACACTACACTGCACACACTACACTGTACACACTACACTGTACGAGAAAATATTGGAGATATACAGTTATAATGGCAGCGAATATGTGCGCGAATCTTTTTGCGTCATATTAAGCAACAATGGCATCAAATATTGAATGACTACACCTTATAAGTTAAATATATCTTATCATTGAGTACACAAGTACTTTTTCTCCACAACTTTGCATCGGTCATTTACATGATATCCATTGTAACAGTTGTTTGTATATCTATGGTTAGACCCCTTCCCCAATCACTTATATCGAGTTGTTTTGGTCATTTGTTTTGCACGGATGTTTTGCAGTGAAATGTACAGTGGTCGCCCGAGGCTGCATTTTTGTGTCATTTGACACAACCAAGCTGTAAAAGACACAAATTGACTCGATGAGTACATCACCTCGGACGCAACTAAGGTTGTGATAAATAAAACTAAAAGCAAATGAAAATCATTTGGTTCTTTTGTTTGGTTACCATGCCATAGTTTTTGTTCTAACAGCACCGCTAGATTGTTTCATTTTCCAAAGCCAAATGGACAACATCGTTGCTTCGCAAGTAGGTCATCACAATATAGTTCGGAATATCCTGGTAAAATTGGTCCAATAGCGGCTTGACTCAATAACACAGTCACAAAAAGAGGTTCGAAACGAACGAATATTAGGAAAAATTAAATGTCATCTCATACTTTGCCAGTGTTTTAAAGACTTCTGGACTAAGTTTGATGGAACCAACAGATTCAAATGAACCCCAAAAAATATTGGAAGGTAGGTCCATTGGACCCCAGTTTTTGAAAGAGTAGGGCGAACGCTGAATGTAATTATGACAATGGTAAGACAACATAGGCGTGATAGCAGACAATTTTAATGATCCAGTTGATCTGAAGTGAGTAAACATAAAGCGTAAAAGACTAATGACAGCTCTATAAATATCCCTGCTTATGGCTGTTATAAATGAAGATTTGTCATGCATGTATTTGAAATCAATTAAGTTCTATTGTACAACATACATATTTGGTAAAATCTTACCCATTTTAGACAAAAATAATTGCCAAAATTGCACTTTTCATTTTTCAGATAATTCTAACATTGTTGTGAATGTACAGAAGTATTGTCTGTTGGTAGCTATGATACAGAACTTGGACATGGCATAGCATCATTCTGGTACGCTATATCAGTTCTGAAATAGCGTTCTAAATGGGTGAGATTTTAACATAAATCATGACGGCATGAATATCAATAAGAAACAAAGATAATTACTTCATACAATACAGTGAAACTTGCATACAATAGACTTGAAGAAGTCAGACGTGCATAACACATTTCTGTGATGCTGTTGTTCTTGCGCTGATTTTTTAAGAAAGCTCTATGGGCAAGTTCTTAAGTCGAATTTTCCTACAACTCAAAGGAAATGTGTACATCATTTCCCATAAATTTCGTTTTCACCACACATTTTTACTCTCCTGCAAGCTGTAAATCTCCGTGCAAACGAATCAGATTGGTCTAGTTGCAGACACACATCTGGCTGGAGACTGTTTCATTTTATCAAATCCAATTAAATTAAGTCAACCACACCGATTAGCGTAAAACCTGAGACAAACTAGAACATTTTCTGGAACATATATAAATGAGACAAATCCCAAATGGTCAGTTTTCCAGTACATGCTGTAACCTCTATAGCACAAAATTGCTGAGTATGATTGTTGCATATACCGTAACTATTTTTCAAGATATTGCATGCAATACTACATCAGAAGAGTGGATTTTCTCCCATCAGTTTTGACTAAGGATCAAATGTCTTATGAGGTAGAACACAAGATTAACTTCAAAGCAGCAGTGTTACAAAATATGAGCACAATTCAAATCCATCAAAACATGATAAATTAGACAAGTGTAAATTTATAAATTACGCTCACTTGATTACGTTCTTCCATTTAAGCAGTCTTTGTGCAATTTACTTGACACAATAAGGCGTTGTGGTTACATTGATGCAAATCAATGCAATTCCTGAGTCAGCCTGGGATAGCTTCCTAACAAGCCCAGAAACCACCCTCGATGGGTAGACAAGCACCACTCATCATCGCGGCTTTATCACTGAGCAAAAACAGCACACCGTTGACAACATCTTGGACCTCTGCAACAAAAACACCACCAACCAACATGACTCACGATCACATGGCATTATGCTGGTTTGTAAATGAGACTGAAAAAATGCTCACTACATTTAAAACTCTGCCCATTTTATGGTACCTTGTACTTTGTCCAATAACCCTGAGTGTCATCAAGTCCAAATATCACTACAAAGATCTTAGTTCCTTTCGTGTAGAACAGATTACCAGGTTCAACATTAACTAAACGACATTTAAAACAGCTGTTTTGACTGTTAGTGACACATGGTGTACTTCTGCTTTTCCTGGTGAAGCTTTAGTTGACCACGAATTAGTTTATATCTGTGACCATAATCAGATTGCTACTGTGAGGTATTCAATAGTGCAGACTCAAGATGGCTTTGGAGGCAACTGCAAGAGAACAATTATACTCATCAGAAAGCAAATAAACACTAAACCTGCGAAATGCCCTAATGGAATCCTGTCAGTCATTTTCTTGCACTTTTCTTCAGTTTTCCAATTTGCCTTGGACATTTCAGTCCAGACCACTGTGGGGTTGACCGAATTCACACGAATCTGGAAATAAACAGAAATCAGTTAACATATTGCAAAAGGCTTTGATAGCATATGCAACATGGTGAACAACTGAAGTTTTAGTTTGTTAAATTTCTCCATAAAAATGTTAAGATAATTGCCAGTGGCGGATTTAGAGGGGGCCAAGAGGGCCATGGCCCCCCTAAAATTCCCCCAGATTCCATTTGGCAATTCGGCTGTGCGAATGTCTGACTGGCAAAATCCTGGCTAATACACTGCCGTGGCCCCCCTAACTAAAAATCCTGGATCCGCCCATGATTGCTACTCTTTTTTCAACATGAATTGTATCGTACAGCTATCATAACGAGAGCAACGGAGAGTTGATATGCAGACACTATGTACATCACATACAGCACAGATACAAGGGATGATTACTATTTCAAACATCCCCACTACAGGGAACAATGCTTTAGAATAGCCTCTATGGGATGTATAGTCAGTAATGCTCTCTTCAAAACGAATACACCAGTTAAATTTAACAAAGATCCTGCAGAGGTCTTAGGAGATACAGCCACGGATGCAAAAAAAATCTGCCACAAGAAAGTGCCATAATAGCCAGAGCCATACGCTAATTATCGTAAGTTGTCCTCTTCTCAATAGGAGCATACATGTCAACATTTATAATCATCCTATGCGTGGTTTAGCTGATACAGAGGTAGACGACAACAAACAAAAAGTTATAAAAACAGCCACTAGGTGGCATGCACTATGTCAAATCCATCTGAAAACAGGAAGATGTCATTCTTCTTTAATGGAAAAATTTCATAAAAATCTGTCCAGGAACTCTAAAGATACAGAGAAAAACAGAAAAAAATAAAATTAACTCTAAGAGGCACACTTAACGTAGACAGATTCGTCCGAAAGACATCGCCGTCCGTTATCGCTTTCGCATGAATACACAAATTCAACAAAGATCCTACACAGGGGCTTAGGAGATACAGCCATAGACACAAAAAACATAACTATCACTTAGGAGGTGCCACAGTACTCAAAACTATAGTGAAAATTATCAGCCGTCCTCTTTCCAGTTGAAACATAATACGCCAATTTTCATAATTATCCTCAAGAATGGTTTGGCTGATAGAGGGGCAGATGCCAAAAAACAGACTTTAAAACAGTAAAAAAATGCCCACTAGGTGTGCCAAATATGTTAAATTCATCCAAAAACACGGAAGCTGGCGTCATGCCGCTAACAGGTTCCCAGTTGCAAAATACACGAAAATCCGTAAAGTAACTCAGAAGATACACAGGCACATATAAAAAACTGAAACTGCAGGTAGGGAGCACACCTTTTATCGGATCTGTCCAAAAACTCGCTCATTATCGGCAAAATTTCATGCGCATACATTCAGGGATTTGGAGATACAGCAGTGGACACTGGACAGAACCCTGGCAGCAGTCGGACGCTGTATGGAAGGACGGCAGACTGACAGAAATGACGGCATAATGAGCTCACATATAAAAATGTGGGCACATAAAAAGATAAAAATTTAGGTGTAATGAAAAAGTAACAAGTCTTAAATGAAAAATTGATAATTGGCAATTCTTTTTGAGCAAAATTGATGAATGGGGTTCTATGACAATAATGACAATATATCTTGATCAATGAAAGAACATTGGAATTGGGCCTGTTACTTACTGTGCGAAATGCATCAGGGTACCAGTGATGTTTATGGAAATTGCAAAGATCCAGTTTGCTTAAGAATGAGGTCAGCCCTCTCCAATTTGGACCAGTCTCTAAAATTTTGGACATTTATATTCATGCAGAAACTGGATTTTCTTCATTCTGGAGATTGAGATATGAGCAAATTTTGGTGTTCATATTTTTTTCAAATTTTGGATAATATATTCTGTATAAACGGAGTCTGTAAAAGACTTAGTAGTTAATAAAATCGGACAACCTGTTGTAAATACTGGTCAAATGCAACCTTACATAGCACTGAAATACTGTAACCTGTAATTGGTTTTGATTATATTAATGTTAAACTACTTATTATCAGACAGTGATAACAATGACTATGCACGAGTAAAACTTTTTGTCAGAAAGTGGCTTGTGCACCATAGCAGAACTATGCAAGAAAATAAACATGTGGATCATGCTGAATCACAAATGTTTAACTGTTGGACACAGTAGAATAGGAATTGTATAAAAACAATACATTATCAAGGGCGGATACAGGATTTTTAGTCAGGGGGGCAGGGCTAATTATTAGCCAGGATTTTGCCCGTCAGACATTCACATCCCCGAACTGCCAAATGGAATCTGGAAAAGTTTTAATCGGGCCATGGCTCCCTTGGCCCCAATCTAAATCCGCTTCTGATTATTGAATGACATTAGAAATCCTTTGTAGTGTTTAGTCCTTTCTGGTACATTATGAGCCACAGTAGCGAAATAAATATGACGTCCATAAACTTAACACTGTAAAGTGTCTAACGGATGACACATCAGAGAACATGTTGAATGAAAAGGTTAATTTTCAGAAGATAAATGCACCAAATGACCCCATGACTGCACCAAATGACTTGAAATTTTGGAATTAGAAGAACTCAATTACATGTACCAATCAGACATGTGAAATTGAAGCGCCTAGCTCAAAAACCTAAGTTTGCACTCAATGACCTTCGGCCTATTTAATCTGATAACCCAATTACTTAGAAAAGTAATGCACTTAATTGGCATGTAGACTTACATCTGTGTACTGAAACCGAAGAGAATTCTTAGAAAAATGTAGGAGAAACAACATTTTGAAAATTAGATCATCTTGGTGTCCAGGCCTGTAGGAAGGTAAAGATTATTGCTCAACAAGCCAAAGAGTTCTTCAAATACAGACTGACTTCCAGTCATGTAACTTAATTGTTTATACTTTGAGACCATTGACCCTGGGTATGATGCGAAATTCATTAAAGCCTCAAGAACTCTCACTTATGCTTGCTGCTCATTCTGAACCCAGTTGTTGCAAATTTTGACTTAAAGCTGCATTTTGCCCCTTTTAGCTGGCAAAACAAACATCTTTTACCGTCACAAAATTGTTCTCGTAATATTCCTTAGCACGATAGTATTTTATTCACAGCCAATGCTTACTTTTGCCATTTTTTAATTGAATTCGTAATTGGTTTACATGTTAATGGAAATAGAATCTTGTCATGGTAACGAATATTGCCAGACCGATTTTATGAGATTAAAAGACCTAACTTTAATTTCATTTTTAGCCAGTTAACAAGACAAAATACAGCTTTACATTCTGCAATCATTACCAATTTCACAGGTATACTTTGCTAATTGTATCTTGGCAATTTTCTGCCAATTGCGGAATGGTTACTCTATTGCAGAATTTTTTGTTTTCTTTCTTGGTTTTGTTTCTTTGTTGGCATGAAGTGGGCCAAATTTTTTATCACATATGTAATTAAATTGAAATTTGAAGGTAATACCATGTGTTACAAAATAAGACATGCTGACACATGACTTCTTGTTCTCTAAGATTGTGGTACTGTAAAAGGTGGTACACAGTAGCCGCCAGATTGTGGTACTGTAAAAGGTGGTACACAGTAGCCGCCAGATTGTGGTACTGTAAAAGGTGGTACACAGTAGCCGCCATTTGATGCCTGTTAGGCCGTTACAAACTTTAAGCAGTTTGAAATTTTGACCTCTTAACGAGTTGATATAACAATTTTTAGTAGTTTCAAATCCCACACTTGGCAAAACAGAGTTCTTAAATGCTGTTCCCTTAATCAGCTCAGTGTATAATCTAGCATTAATAAAGTGAGCACTGGAGTTAATCGTGTTGATTTTTAAGAGCTAAGAATTTCAACAAATGTCAGTTACTTTAAAGTTAACAAGTTGCCATTGCTGATCAAAACAAAGAAAAGTCTAACATCAACAGTACATTTATATGTAACACGCCACATCATGAGAATGTTATGTTTTCATCTGTATAAATGGTAATATTGTATTTGTAAAAGTAAAACTTAGAGTACCAGACACTCAGTAGGCCTACCAGCAGAACCAGACACCCCTCCAACAAAATGAGCAATAGCCTGTAACCCCTAAGTGGACTAGTCCAAGTTTTTCAGGTCTTCCTCAGCTGCACTGCTAGCTTGTCAGTGAAATGGATTAACCCCAACACAATGGTCACAATGTCTTGTTTTGTACCATGTTCTGTACAAAATGGCTTACTCTAAAGCTGGGTGAGTATATTTCTTGTGAAAATATTTTTATCAATAACTAGATAAATGCAAGCCTGAAGTGGTTGTTTGCTGTACACCTGTACCTAGAATGACCACAGGACTATTAGTATAGATGAAAAGTATCCATGGTCATGATCCAAGATTTTTACAGTAATTTTACCTCTAGCATATAATATTTCTGTTTAGTAAATAAGGCACTTTGACAAAACCAACAACAGAAATTATGGCAAAAAAGTAAAATAAATTGGATCTGAGGAAAGTTTTAAAAATAAGTGTCATCTTCCAAGCTGTAGTCCAATAGGAAAAGCTCTGCACTAAATCAACCCACTTGGGGATACAAATGAGGTTATCTCAAACCTTACATAGTGGCCTCCATTCTAACTTGTATATCAAAAACAGGCTTTTTCATCTAGAAAAAGTATATATTTCCTGAAAGAAAAAAGATTAGGGATTACAAAAATATGTTTTATATTCATGTGCCATTATTATTATTACATGAACACCGTTTTTAAGTCAAAATTTAATTTTTAAGAAAGGTGCGTTCATACCAAAATCCTCCCTCGGTCGATTTTAAGAGAAAACTTCACCGGTCTACTCAAAAACACAGTTAGGAATTTTCGATTAGTCTTCTAGTTCTGTTTCTATGACCAATCAACTTTTTGAGATTGATGAATAAATATTAAGCTTGGTAAGTTTCAGTGTAATCCACCAAGCCGTTCGTTTTCAAGAATTCATGTTCTTGAATTCAAATTAAGTCCATTTGCCAAAGCTGAGAAAAAGTTGATTAAGTTGAGACATGAAAATCTCAAGGTCTTTGGTTCATTATTCATTGAAAACTTGTTTTTAGTCAATATACGTAACCTATGCATGCCTTAAGGATGTATTTGCAAACTCTTAAACTATGCTGCTATATAGCAGGAACTAAATGACAATGCTATTTTAACATAATTAATGCTAAACCACTGACAACTTGTAAAGGCAAAAATAAAAAATTCTGCAAATAGGTGACATTTGCGCTAATGACGTATTGTGAAGCGTTATTCCCCAGCACCACATCAGGATGCCCAGTTGACATGGTTCAGTGATTTGCAGCGGATCATTTTCACCACAAAACTTGTTCCTCAGCAATTTTCAGCCTACTTCATAGCATAGGCTGCAGTGAAAAAACAAATACAAATACTATCATTCAAACTAAAGATAGGTACTTAGGGAACACTATAAAAGGCCCACACTCAGATATCAGCTGCATTATTCAATATGTAGTGTAAAATCCTGCATTTTCGAGCCAACCTTGAAAAATTAAAAACCAGATGAATGCCGCACAAATAAAAGTTCACGTTTAATCAACGTTTCGTCTATTCATTAGAGATCATCAGGATCATACTTACAAAGGATAGCAAGTGCCAACATACAGCTCAGGTAACATCCATAAAGTGAAGTGAGATGTTATCTGAGCTGTATGTTGGCACTTGCTATCCTTTGTAAATATGATCCTGATGATGTCTAATGAATAGACGAAATGTTGATTGAACATGAACTTTTTTATTTGTTCGGCGATCGTCTGGTTTTTAATCTTACTGTGGCCAAAAACTGATTTAACCTTGAAAAAATACTACGGCAATATAGTTAGCTTTGTCATGGGCTCTTAAAACAAATATGATAAAAGTACGACACTATTTAAACATAACGTTATTCGTTGTTTTAAAAATTGACAAACTTGCTTGGAGTTTGTACTGACAATTGGAAGCTGTTCTCTAGCTTTGAAGAAGCCTGAAGTTATGACACCAAACCCTTGAAAAATTGGCTAACTTTGAACAAAGTTTTCTCCCAAGGTGGCCTGGCTCCTTCTGCTGGGGAATCATTGACGATAGTTAGGAATTGTTTTTAAATTTTTTTTCATCTTTGCATTGCCTTCTACTTAGATTCGTACTTATATCAAAAATTCTACAAAACTAACACCAAGAAGGTAATTTAGAATAACGTGACGGGTCTTTTAAGATTTCATGTTGGATATTGGCATCAAAAGAAATTAGGGCATGTTACTGATATGTTTTTGGAATTATGTCCCAAATTTTCAGTAATGCCATCTGCAAAAATAAAAGATTTTCAAAAAATCAATTCCTGGCATCCTTTTGGACAAGTGCATAAACTACGGTATAGTATTTGAAAGTGATAGGGTCTGCCATTTTCACCAGCATATAAATTCATACGTTTTTGGGAAGAGGAGGGACTTGAAGCTAATGTATGTCAAATAACTAAAGTTAATGTTAAATAAATACAAAAGATAAAAAGGCGCTACCGATTGATGTATTTTTTCATAAATCCCAAGTAAATACGCCAGGGCTAGTACCCTGTTTCAAAACAAACCACATTTACAAGTTGCAAATACTGAAGGATGAATGGCCTTCAACAGAAGTCATGATCTGTCCACATTATTTTCTAACACATCTATACAATAGATTGAAAAATGATCCAGGATTTTAAATTAGATATTGGGTCTTAGGTATGACAGAGATGTCGAAATCCAAACTCACCATGGTACCATTCCATAAACCAGGAGTCTAACAAGAGAAACGGGATCATGTAAAATTACACGCGTGAATGCCAAGTGTTGCACGAGTTTATTACGCTCAAGACCTTACTGGCATAAATAACCAAGCAAAATGACTGCCTTCGCACTCAAATGATTGGTCAGTGAAGTTAGAATGATAGATATGTGAGATTGAACTTAAAATTATGGGATAAAATTCGCTTTTTCCGTTTCATAGACACAGATATTCACTGCAAGTACAAGGTAATGTCTACGAAACAGGGTCAAAATTGAACATTAAAAGTAATGAAAGGGACAAGAATGGAATGTGAAAACTGGACTCGCCTGATTTGTGCTAAATGAAGTGCACTCGTACAAAAAAAAGAAGCAAAGTGTCAGAGAAAAGAATTTGTGAACCTTCAGCAGATCTAGGATTATGAAAGTTCTCCTGGACATAAATAGAATTATGACGGGATTTGAGATGAAGGTGATGTTTCTTTTCTAAACAGCATCTGGCAATGAATACCACACAAGTGTAGACTTGACTTAGACACAAATACAAACAAAATGGCTATAGAATGCAGTTCTTCACCTTATGCAATTCTGCTGCTTAGCTGTCAAGAACTGTGGGACTAAACTGAAAATCATATTTATCTAAGCAATAGAAGCTTACAAGAAGTTCCTTTGGTGACAGGCATTGCTTTCCTAGTATAATCACATTTTGTTTACCCTCATCTTTTAGCATTAACAACTCACTTTCAGATGTCAGCCAAAAGCAGATGCATTTCAACTTCAACAACATTTTAGTGAACATGAGTTTATTCTTTCACATTTTATAACAAGTTTATTTCAAATGCTGGCTACAAAGCAAACTTTTCTAAATACTTTAAGTTTCTAATATAGCGTTTCCCTGGAAAAGTACCAATGAATTTTTTTTTGGCTTTTTTGAAAATTTGTTTCAAAATACAGCTGACCCTCAAGGAAGCTAATGTTTTCTTCAAAAAATTATCATTGAAGCACTGATCTAAAGAATGTAACTTTTGTGCACCTGTTAAGCTGTGTAAGGAATGAGCTGGGAATATTTGTAAAAGCCTGCTCCACAAAGAGTGTTACAATTTCCAGTGACTAACAATAATAGTCTGCCTAAAGTTCCTGACCAGAGAGTACACACAACTTTCACTGCCACTGTTGACCATTGAATACATGTTTCACCAAACACAACAGTGAATTGCTGAACCATGAATCAACTTCATAGTCTTCTTTGACAGGAACACAATTGACCCTGACTCAACTTGATGTCTTTAAAAGGTATTTGGTAGGCAGGACCTCAAACTAACAAGTGGCTGGAATCAGCAGTTTGGAAATGCTGCCACACACACAGAAAGACACACATGAATGACATGTAAGGAACATCTGGTACTGATAAAATCGGGCAATGTTTCTTGTATCTGTGTGACCATTCCTCCTGGGCCATCAAATGTCTTCATATTCATTAGGTAGTGTAATGAATAAATGAATTGAGAGCAGACCACATTTCATCAGCATTGAGGCATTTGAGTACCGCGACAACCTGAATGCATGTATTTATTGTATACCCACATCTATGTATACATATAGATATACAGAAGTAGTCGCATTATATCTTGTGTATTAACAATTGCTCTACAAATATTGTTAATTATGCTGCTGGGATCATCAAACCAGCATTTTATATGAAAAGGCAGAAATCTTGTTAAGTGTATTTTACATTTTTACTGTGTACTTGAAATGAGAAAAAAATGTACATTTTTCCACAAGTGTCACTTGTCTGGATCTGGCAATAGTCACATATAATGTGTTCACATTTTGAGAACCAGCCATCAGTTCTATGCCAGTTACTGAGTGAAAAAAAATGGTTCTCGAAATGCGGGCACATTATATCTGACTATTACCCTGGATTCCACGGAAAGCGAAAGAAACTTTGTCTTCAACCACTTGTTCTGATTTTTAACATGAAATGGCAGCACAAAAGTGGTGTAGTTTAGCCTACCCTTCACACAAGATTTCGCCACTGGTACCTAGATTACCTAGATGAACACTGAGGGAACTAAATGTATGCCATGTATCATATGTTCCGAGTGGGGAAGTGAACTAACCTGTGTAACCATAGCTTCATTGCTATCACGACAAAATTGGATTCTGTATAAAGGTTGAATCAGTCTCAACATGGTTGTTTCCCTGCCAACATCTATATAAGTCTATCAGTTACATCATTAGGTAGATTTCCCCTGCCTATCGAAAGCTTTGCAGCCTTCTACTCAATGGACGGAAATTACCAATCAAACAGGTTTAATAGTACTTCACATTTTCTCAGAACAGTTGGCAGATTGGAAGACTTCCCCATGGAAACTTTGTTGCGGGGTACTCATGATTCATAATCACATGTAAGGTCAGTGCAATAGACTCAGTCATATACCATAAGGCCTAAAGATCTGTTTTGCCTTTTGTATAGTTCCCTCTAATTCCATTGCACAAGATTTTCACATACTTTGGTGTAACCACTTTGGAACATCAAAAAAGAAAGTGCTCTGAAGTCTGTTGTTTTCATTTTTGCGAGGATAAATGTCGAGATACAATTGAAACAGTTGTATTATACATGCTAAATACAGATATGAAGAATGTTTGTCTTCATTTTCAGGTTTTAGCAACTTTATTCTTTGACATTTTTAAAAGAGAAGAGACAGCAATTTAAAGGTCAATAAATAAAAAAATCAGATAAAATTTTTGCTTGCAGTTTTTCTTCTAGGCTTTGATGACTGATTCACACAAAAATTTTAAATCTGTGGAACATTTTTGCCAAGAAATAAGCAAAACCCAGGAACGGGTATGCCAAACTTTGATCGGAAATAAATTCAATTCATGCACTTATGGACACAGGATAGTCACTTATTCAGTGCTCATACTGTATATGTTTCAAATGATTGATGGAATCTATTGCTTGAAAACCTAATGTCAGGCAACAAATTTCTCATGAAAATCGGTTTTCATGATTGTTTGTAGAAGCAGTTACAAGACATGGTAGAAACTGAGTGTAAATGTACCGTAAAACGTATAAATGGACTCAGTGAGGAGGTATTTGACAGATTGTCTGTGTGTATTACCATAGTTGCTTGTTCCCTATAGATATTTTCATAGCCTTAGGTACATGCCTCCACACAGTAGGCAAAGGCATATATTTATGTCTGACTCATCATGAGGGATCATTCCAGCTACTCTAATGGTCAAGTAGGTTTAGACCAGTATTTGTGTTGAAAAAATATTGGAAACAAATCACTGATTGGGCATATATTTGTTGCTTGTTGGTATAGACAAGCTTCCATAGCTTTATGGTTAGTGAGGGTATATTCATGTGTCTTGAGGGTGCCTAAGCTATGACTGAGAAAAGAAAATTAGACACTCGTTGCCTCAGAACACCTTACATCTTATTAACCCAAAACAATGACAGGCTTCAATGTACTGACCACATATATACTGAATGTAAGCTTCTTGTTGATCAGACAAGAACTATGCCTGTAGTCTACAAACAAACAAACAGAAAACAAACGGCAAAAACAAACAACAAAGTAGCATACTAATGTCAAACAAAAGTAAAACTTATAATTTATATTCTGTAGGTACAAAAACAGTTTTTCATTCATCTTACTACCAATCACTTCATAATACGGTCACAAGTTATGATTTAGCCTGAGTATGATAATAATCATGATTTAGTATGATAATAATCAGTGCAATTTATATCCATCAGATCAACTGTACATTGTGCAGATGAGGTATCAGTAAAACTAAGGTGGTGCACACAGATTTCAATGAAAACAACACATGTTAACCACACCTTAGCCACACATGTAAACCTGGCATCTGTCCATGTTGGGTGGTACAGTTAGGCACCTCAACCCATTTTAACATGGTGTCCCGTTGATCATTTCCGTTCATTTTAAGACTAATAGTAAAACGAATTCATTTATAATGTATAAAAGACGAGAAAATTTCACATACATATAATTTTTTTCACAAGAGGCAAGGGATTTGAATTTTTTACTGTAGCCATAAGCAGAGGTCACTGAATGCATTCTTCAACATTCAGACATTTTCTGTAGTAAATTAGAGTATCAATAAAAAACATAAAATCATTTAAATCGAACATCAGCTAGCTCTGGTGAACTTCTACGACAAATGTAATACCAATAAAATTCTTATGTAGACATTTTTGTCTCTTAAAGCTCTTCAAACCAACCTCGAAACATCGGCAATAGTATGATAAAACGAGCCCGTATTTTGAGAACCAGTTTGATGCCTGTTATTCAGTAGAGAAAACTGGTTCTCAAAAATTGGGCACGTTAAATCAGACCAGTTCCCAACACGTCAATGTTTTTGTAAGATTCAGTCAATGTGAAAAGCTGGTTTGGACTTGGATCAAAATAAAAATCAGAAGTTCAGTCTGTAGTAACAAGGTGACTTGAACACTGGTGCCTCAATGCTTCAATGCAGTGTGAAACGTTATGAGCCTGTGTTGTGTTATTATTTCCTCAAATTCTATGCAAATATTAACCATTATACTACTTTAAGCACTTAATTTCATTTACAGTAAAGTCGCTTCAGTTTTACAAAAAAATATTGCTGATTTTTTTCTCCATTTTTCAGAAGCTGACTATATAGTTGAAATGCCACATATTTATAATAACTGCTCAAAGCAAACCTTGCCACTGAGGAAGTCATTTCCTTCTCTGTTTTTGTAGAGAAATTTTTCTGCCACGTTCAATACTAAATTAAAATACATTTATTTACTGCATTATTCAGTAATAGTCACTTATAGAGGTCCAGCATTTTGATAACCAGCTTTCTCCACTGAGTAAGAGATATCTAACTGATTCACAAAATGTGGGCCCCCAGCAACTGCTCATTGTACAAACATACATGCTATTCTTGACATTAAAAATACGCATGCATAACATTTTTGGAGTGATCTCTTGCAATAAATTCAAAGACCCAAGGATAAACGTCCAATAAGTTCATGGCACGTTAACTAACAAAGCTGGTTTGAAAGGTTTAACCAACTTTGCAGTTGATATTGACGCTCCTCTTGCAGTGGACTAGCTAAGATTACCTTTCTGAAAGAATTCCCTGAATGTGCACTTAAACTGAAAACTCTGGTAATGGTAATCGCAGATAACTAAGAATTGTTCAGTGTTGTATTTCCACAGTATAAGCAGCATTGATTTAAACCTAAGAGTGAGCGAGTAGCGCATGATAAATGAGAGCAGGACTAAATGCAAATCACTAACATTTGTTCCCTCACAGATGTCTCTAAACCACAAGGGTGAAAATAAATTGACCAGATATTCATCAGCCATACATCGGAAACTGTTAGAGAAAAATCTCCATTCTATTGGCCTGCTGGAGGCCAATAGAATGACAATTATGTAGATAATACCATCATTTTCCAATTCATTAACAAAGATTCACTGTTTATTAAAGGGATATATCATTCCGTCCACAATTTCCTGTTTTTTCTCAAACCACTGATGCACACTTATCAATAAGTTATTGTCTTGTTTTTACAGTTATCTGTCAAAACAATCAACTTGATGCACAAAAAATGAGTGAAAAATTGTTACAACTCTTTATATTGATATATGTGATCTTCATTCATCAAGTTAAGAACCTATTTCCTGGATTAAGAATTCAGGCACTGATTCCCAAACTACTCGCTAAGAGTAAATTTGCAATCACAAACTTGTAACATCTCGCGTAAAACTTGCTTTAGCACCTGATAACCCTGTTCTTGAAGCATGCCCAGTTGACCCTATTTTCTTGACCCAGGTCATCCATAGAAAGATGTGGTGCGTACACACTCGCACTTAATTTTTCAACAAAGTGCAAGAATTAAGCTATGCATGAAACAGGATTAGTAATCTTTAGTTTGCACTAATTAAAGTATCTTAAACTCTTTCAATTGTATGAACAGTTGTAACATAATCATTACCGTTCATTCCGAAACTTATAACGCTTTTCTACACGCTTGTCATCAGTGCTATTTCCCCAAGTTAGTGCCTCGGTGTGCCATTATTTCCAATACGATTTGACAGCAGCACCACCTACTATAATTTTTGGAATTGTTGTGTTCATATAGAGTTCGAACGATCCTGACCTTGCGCTGAAGCACAGTGATAGTGGGTTATAACTGCGCCACAGTTACAGCTTTTAAAACCAGTATTAAAGTGTTCAGACCGAGAGTTGTAACCTTTAAAGTTTAAGGGCTTTGGTATGAACAGGTTATGACAGGAATGTACAGGTTATGAGAGGAATGTACAGAACATCGTTTCAAGCAATGACAAAAAACCTGTTCAAACTTGGCCACTTTCCTGTGATCAACACCTCAAGAACAGTGCTAGAGGAGAACCCTTTTAAGTAACTGTTGTTTACAGGGAATGTTTCAAAGAATTGCCTTTCATGTCTTTTCAGTATAACATACAAAGTACCTATATGTTACTGGTGAAAAACTGTTAACATAAAGCCATAACAAACATAACTGATAACAAATAGATCATTGTTTAACACTATAACACAGAAAGCATTGTTTTCAAAATAAGGAAATGTGATACACCACACCACCTATGAAAATCATACTTGAAACAATGAATGGGCAACTCTCACGAGCTTGCTAATATTTAGATTTAAGAGATTACGATTTTAGTATTAACAGGAATCTGGCGTACTTGCTTGCCTTTGATTACCCTACCTTTGACTGTGTATGTGTATTAAGTTACACTTGCAGTCTGTTCATGAAGGGTGTGTCAACGCTCCATTCTCGAGTGAGCACTTAAAGAGCGTGTCCGAGCGCTCAAAATTATTCTCAATAGCCGGATAGTTTTATAAAGGTGATTTCTTTGAGCAATGACAATAATTCTAAGCACTACAGATTGGCAATACACCATGACATGTTCAAGAATGTGGAGGTACTTGTATTAAATTTGGTACAGAAATAAATAGCTTAATTAAATGACGTAAGCTCAATTTATATTGATTGCAGTAGTGTTTCTTTTGTTTTCTGTCACTTCGCAAACTCTAGTTAAACTGATTAGGAAATTTTACTGTGGTAGTCTTGTTTATTCGAGTGGATTCAGTGTTACCTACAGATAAACTGGCTTAAATGTATTGTGGGTTGTTAATCCCATCTTCTGAAGGGGAGTAAATTTGATACAGTAAAATTAGTCCAGTAGTAAATGACCATTCCCACTGAAGTTAAGCTGCTAATGATTAGCTGGGGAATAAAGGTTCAATGGGAAAGGAACTGGAGTAACTCCTTGAGACACAGTGGATAATTGGCCCATGTGCCTGTCTGGGTGGGTGTCTGATGCTTGACAAAAAACTGCTGGAAAGCTTTAGGACATACGGTAACATTTGAATACCTGCTATTCAGGTCTGGAGGGTGTGAAACTTGTTAATTTATGGAACTCAACCATTTTTAATGTTACTTTACTTAAAAGAAGTCTTTAGTTACCATTTCCCTGGCAAACTGCAACTATGCATGCAACAACAGAAAAGTCAGGTATGGGGTCTTGTAAAAGGGCTGCATCTTCAGGCTATTATTTTACTTCCATTGAATAAACACAAAGGCCAACACAGTCAAAAGGGAGCCAGTCATTGCTATGTTTTGCTCCTAGAAGTGAATGCAGACATGAGAAGAAGTACTAGGCCTTTTGTCCTTTACATCACTTTCCTATTGTTGAAAGCATAGTTCCATTGGGACAGGAAACAGTAATCGGTACTGAAAAATAAACTACTTAAAAAATAGGTGTACCTGACACTATCTATTTGCTTTCCTAATTTCCCAGAAATTGAGAAAATGGACACATTAGTAGAAGTATGAATTCAGTTGGAAATTCCGTACAAATTAATGAGTATCTCTAAGAATTTTTGTCTTCTGTTGAGGACACAGAAAATACGCTAGTCAGAAAACGAAATTCACAATATGGATGGCTTAAGGAGTGGCTTTAGTTTTGAATGTTAAAGGTGCAATTCATTCGAATTATTTTAAATTGAAATTGCAAAATTAACTCTCACAAAACGTGTCTTGAAGTTTCCTTGCCTTGATAGCTATTGATTTCTTCCATAACAACAGCAACACAAAGTATTTAAATGGGGCCCCAAATCTGCACAATAAAAGCATGCTTCTTGAGGCCAATATGGGACGCAAAAACAGTCGAAATCATCCAAAAATCAATGCCAGTCATGTTCTAAGAAAAAAGAATCTCCCAATTGAGCAGTTTGTAGAAAGAGCCAGACGTCAAACAATAGGCAAAAACTAATAAGAAACAGTCACTTTAAATCATTACAAAATGGCTAGCTATGGACAACTATTTGCCAAATGTCATGGATGTCCTTCAAATAGATCGCAGACATAATTAAATTCCATTTGGTGTGTAGACCAACTGAAAAATTTTGAATGCTAAAACCAGTCAAAAAATCATCGGGTTTCTTAAATTTGCAATTCATCATTTTTCATCTTCGCTATCATGCAAGAGTGAACATTTTTCCTTCTTGATCCTTTTGCATATACCGTAATCATTCGGGTTAACGCCCATGCTCAGTTAACAGCCCATCCTCCACTTTAAGTGGATTTTCGATTTAACCGCCCACTGCTCAGTTTAGCGCCCCCCTGCGATTTTTGAAGATTTCCAGTTAAGCGCCCACCTCTCGGTTAAGCGCCCATCCCCGACTTTTAAAGAATAAAAATTTAGCGCCTATTGCTAAGGAAACGCGCGATTCCCCGACTTTTAGAAGAAGATCGACGATCACAATGAGTGCAACGACGCCGGGACTCTGAGACGGTGGTTTAACAATCTGAATTACAATACAGGTAACGAGTTGTTGTCTTGGGTCATGAACTCACTTCAAAATATAATACTTGAACCTTTTTGTCACTTTATTTTCTTCCCTTGTTTGCAAAGTTTAAGAACGCCGCCGGCGTCAAAGCCTCCACTTTCAGCGACTTTGTCTGCCGCGCTGAGTTTCCGTCTGCAGTGCACTAGATAAAACATATATTCGAAAAAATCAGGCCAGAGAAATGTGACAATGGTTTTGCCAACCCTCCAAATTCTATTAAGGTGGGAAGCTCTCGTATTTTGAACAAATCTCA
>NMRA01000117.1:424207-520326 GCA_002633005.1 Phoronis australis
AGGTAAGATTAACCGCCCAGGGCGGTTGTCTGTCGTAATAAGCGCCCATGTTCGGTTAACCGCCCATCCCCTACTTTAGGTGGATTTTCGATTTAACCGCCCACTGCTCGGTTAACCGCCCTCCCCCGATTTTTTGGATTCGCCAATTTAACCGCCCAGGGCGTTAACCCGAACGATTACGGTATGTCATGATATTCCCTGAGGTTGGACCAGTAAAGATGCATGTAAATTACTGATGTTTTTACATAAACAGATGACAATTGATGTGAACATCTGGCCGAGGCTTACTAAAGATGTGAACATTGCTATCCTTCCAAATATAACTATTTGTACAGAAAGAGTAGCTTTTGAGATATTAAAGTGTTTACAATGCTGTGAATTCATTATGTTGGAAACAACTGGTTCAGATTAGTGAGGAATTTTAATTAAACAGTCTTGCCTCCAAATGCTGTCCCAGGTTGCAATAACCAACATCTATAAACCGATTAGTTTACATCATCACATAATGCTCTAAAAAGGAAGGTAATAAAATAAGCTAGACTAGCACTATGTTACCTTCAATGGGATGACAAAACTGATGTCCATTAATTTGTTCACAAAAGAGCAGAAAGCTGTATTGGAAATGGGGCTTGGAATGACCGATGAGAAAAAGGGGGAAAATTTTCCAGGTGATGCATAGTTCTACAAATAAATAGGCTTATGTGATAAAAATATTTTTGTGTTTTACAATTTAACTTAAGAAACATTTTTGCATGAATAAAGCCAAAATAATGATAAAAAGGAGATGAAAAAAGAGGAAACTGGAAATCAAATAAGAGGACATTGAAATAAAAAAAAGAAATCCTCTTAAAAGAGGAAAATTCTAAGCCCCTGTGGAAAAGGATGTCAAGACCTTCGACAATAGTGCACTGAGAGCAGGAAGGAGATGTCTTAGCTAATGCCCTATAACTATGCACACCACTTCATTTAGGATTGATTTTTACTTAGCTTCTATTTTGACCTACATATAGATCGAAAGTGTCATCAATAACCATACGCAATCTTACGTTACTTATTTCGTTCTGGTACCTGTTAGTCTTTGGGCATACGAAGAGCTTGATAACTTTTCATTGTTACTCACAGTATAACTCCATTTACCGGTATTTGGTAATTGAATGCATCAAGGATGTCTACTGCTTTGGACAAAAACAAACCAGATTGATTTGAAAATAGGACTAAGGATATATTATTATAATTCAAATGCAAATAACATGGACAAGTTTTGTCAAAACAAAATGTTTCAATAGTTCTTTCTATATTTCAGCTTCACTGATCCTGCTGATATGGTTATACGTTGACCAGTTTCAAAATGATTCTCGGCCAATTTCCAATGGAGAAGAGGACAATTTAAGCTCAGGTTTGTTTCGCAACTGGCATCCCAGACAACGTCACTTAGCAAACATTTTAGACTTACAGCTGAAGAATATCAGACTCTTCGCGGAAGACCACAGAAGCAATTATGCAGAGTTTGCGTGGGTTGTGACTAAAACAGCACCCAGTTTTCCAATCTGTATTTACAACATTGAAAAAGACACTTTCATATCAGCTGCATTAAAGTCTGATGGAATATGGGAACCATTCATTACAAAAGTATACCAGAGAGTACTGAATAAGTACCCAGAGGCATGGGTAATTGATATAGGTGCCAACATTGGCTACTACACTCTACTGTCAGCCAGGATGGGTCACAATGTGATTGCTGTGGAACCAGTGCAAGAGAACTATCGGCGTCTTCATGCTAGTATTCAACTGGCGCATTTAGCCGGCCAAGTATACATTGTGACCAACGCTCTATCAGACAGACATGTAAATGTTAGCTTGAGTAAAAATGCAGATAATCAAGGTGGCATTCGCGTGATACAGTCAAATGGACGTTCAAGAAATACGGACGCCAGCACCAATCTTGTGCCTACCGCAACAATGGACGATCTTCTACAGATCCTACAGACTAGCCAAGCGATAATCAAGCTGGATATAGGTATGGTTTGAATTACAGCATATTTACCTTAACTTGTCAATAACCTATAATCCACATGCTATTAACTAAATTCCTTCTAGACCGGCAACTAATTAGTAATTGATTGCTCATATAACTCTTGCCTAGGATTCTTGAGCACGTAAGTACACAAGCACTTGAAGCGGCATTTTGTCTTTGTTTAGCTGACTGAGCTGAATTCTTAACCGAAGCGCTTCAGCGTTTGAAAAAATCACGCTCATTTGATCTCGAATAGTTGACGAATGAGCTGGCAACTATAACGGCAAGAAACATTACGAGACGGATTCCACAGGAATAAAATGCTTTATTCAATTTTCATTTAGCCAGCTAAACAAGCCGAAGTCCATCTCAGTGGCCTTGTAACCTTTGCACAATCTAAAATTGCGTACTATCTCAATTAATTATTAAAAGATACAATAATGATGAAAATGTCTTCAGCAATTTGTGTACAAATTAACTTGATTGATAATTTGAATCCAATGCAATGATAATAATGTATTAAACATTTAGATTAGGGGAATCCGTTTAATAGCTTTTAAAATCAATAGTAGGTTACTAAAATACTTGTTTACTTAAATTTCTCAAAAAGAATTGTCAAACAACTTGTAGGTTTCAGGTTTGCAAGAAAGGTTCTGAGATTTTTATATACTTTTAGGTGTTGATAACGAATAACTATTTGATGACAAATGAGTGATATAAATGTCAACATTTGCCTTCATACATGTGTTTTTGTGCTATAACGCAAACAAGAATATACACTTGTATGATTAATTATGAATATTATTGAGATTTCTGTTCATTTTCAGAGGGATATGAATGTAAAGTATTGAAACGTGCACAGAAATTCTTCAAAAACGTTCATGTGCCATACATCTTAATGGAATGGAAACAGATGTTTATTCACCAGAGGACGCCGCAAACTTCTTGTTCTACTCTGGATATGAAAGAATTGTGTGACTCTTTTGCACGGCAAGGTTATGAACCTCATGAAATACAAACACATATCAAACTGAACCCAGCACGATGTACAACTATATGGCGAATTGGAGACATCTATTGGAAACATCTATCTGCAAAATCGATCCACCCTGGATAAACATTTTTAGAGTGATCATCTGCTATTTCATGTACCTATTTTGTTCTACCATGGTCAATCAGTTCTGAAGTTTGGCTGAGCCATCACTCCAATGGGACCTCGATGACAACTCGCAACATTCTGGTGAATGCAACTGAAACTTTGCTATGTAGTCTTTGTTCAATTCCAAGTTTTGAATTCAGCATTTGCAACTACCAATTTCCGTACATACCCCACTCGTTCAGTTTAACGACCATGCTCAGGTTATCAATAACCTGGGGAAATTAAAAAATTTTCACTTAAGCACCCATGCTTGGCTTACAGCCCACTCCTAATTTATATGACTAACACTTCCTTGTAAGCAAATGTTTCTAGGTGCCGGATGAATTTGAGCTCCTAAAAATGATATAATATGTTAATCTTTGTGTATCAATCAGATCAGAAAAAAAACATGAAAGTTTTGAGACATCCAGTTGAGGTAACAAAAAACAGAAAAATTAAGTCAAATATTGTAATTTGCTTACTTTAGTTAACAACCTTGGCTGCGTCGTCTGGTTAAAATGACACCTATTGGCCAGAACGATGATGACACCAACCAAAGTCCATGAGAGATGGATGCTACATCACTAACTCAAGTAAGCAAATTCTAGTATTTGACTTATTTTTTCTGTATTTCAATTTTCCATTGATGATTTTTGAGTTTCCCAACTAAACAACCTGGGCCATAAGCCAGAGAAGTACGGTACTATGCTCAAGAATGTTTCAACAGTTTCAACTCAGAACTGAATTTTTGAGCAGATGCCCATGTAGTAGCCAATCCTCTAGCTGTATTTTATCTACAAAAATCAAAAAAGTTAAGGCTCCCTGTGAAAACAGGCGAGAGAAGTGAAAGTTATTTTAATCATTGCCAATTCAAACCTCTACATTCGGTTGCCTTACGTATAACATCAAATTGTCAAATGCCAAACCCCCCAATCAACAAAAAAACTATATTCTCTGTAATGACTGTTCATACAAAGAATGATGGGAAGTCTTGCACTGAACTGCAAAAGGTAAACATGGAGTGCATGTGAATACAGAACTGATGTCGGGCTGGACGAAACACATATGACTAAACTCAGCCCTCCTAAAATTCCAGCAATATCCCTGAAACGTGCAAAATAACAATCCTTTACCTAACCATGAGCATTTCTGGCCCTGGCCATTGAATGACTTTTTACCAATACTTCACTCAGCTAGAGGCACAGTCAAGCTGTTCCATGTCAGGTATGATAAACAGTATTACATAATATACTTTGCCAGATATTGCAAGCTTTCAATAAGGAGGCTAATATGTATTCAGTTGATGTCAGCAATGCTTGTTAGACAGTGATTCATAGCAGCAGGTTCCTCTAGACTAACTAGATAGACACAGATATATTTCTGAACCATGTTTCTGTCAATACTAATCACTCAGATTTGTTGATAATTACAAGCACGCTATCATGTCAAAGAAAACTGAAGATATGAAGGAGCAAAATCAGTCATTTTCATGCTGCCCGGAGTCAGTATTTTACAGTCATGACATCTTTGAAGATTTGCATTAGATTAATTAAGGTAGATGTCAATGGTCCCCTGTTGCCATCAAGCTTCAAGTTCCAACCACAGTTTGCATTGGAATCACAGTTATTTCTGGCTGCTAAAAGCCCTGAAACCTGGAACCAAGAATGTAAGTGGCACTAAGATCCTGGAACACATTCGAAACATTCAACAGTGACTGATCGTATGAGTGACGTCACAAATCAGACTAATCGACTTGAAAACTGTTAGTCGGACTGAAATATTACTATGTGGTACCATATGCAAGTCATTGCAGGGAAGTTCTAAATCCTGGGGCTGTTCGTTCAAAGCACTCGGCAGGTACACTTTCAGATTTCAAGTGAGTAGCCAGTGAAGTGTTCTACAAATTGTGATTTTATATTGAAAGAACGGTTTTGTTTTCAAAATTTTGGTCAGTTTGCATTAAATGTTGATTTCTATAATTCATGACTTGTTTCCCACTCACTATAACCAATACTGATCAAAAGCAATTATGGAAACTCATCGGACAGAAACATGCATTTTCAAAAAGGAAGAGGGAACTTTCATTATTTCCTCAAAACATACAAGACCATCACAGAGCATTGATGTATGACCATCATGTGCATTGCACAGAGTAGAGATACAAGGGATGGTCATTACCATTCTCAATGGAGGGAACAGTGTGCGTAAGCTTAAAATAGTCTGGGGGGAGGGCACAGAGCAAGTCAGCTATGCTCGCCTCAGTAGGAACACACCTGCCACCCTTCACCATGATTTTTAAAGTAGTTAGTTAGATAGAGAGGAAAAAGACAAAGAAACAGACAAAAATAATGTACTGTCAAATTTCATGAAGATCCATCAAACAACAAACAAAAAAGAAATATGCCACTAGGGAACACCACAATAGTTGAACCTTTCCAAAAATCCTCAGCAGCCGTGCTTATATTAGTAAGAACACATTTGCCAATTTTCTTTTTATGTTCTTTCAAGCATCTTGGCAAACAAAAAGGACACCAGGTAGCATAAAATAAGTCAAATCTGTCAGAAAATGAGAAGGTGTCATGAAACCTAATTGCCAAATTTCACGAGAAGGCCAAGTAATACACAACTGCCGGAGGAGAAAACACAATATGACTTTACTCATCATAAGTTATTCTTGTAGCAAACTCCATGAAAAAACCAAGGAACAACTGCTATGAGTGTTTTTCTAGAAAAAGTATGAAGAAATGTAGGGTAAAGTTGAATCAAAACCACAACTTTTCTCATGTAATAAAAGGCCATTAATGCATCGTACAAAAACAACATGAAATCTTGAATGTAAAGTGCACAACAAATCTCACAAAGTTTAAAGACAAATAAAACATTGTTTACAAACTCAGAATGTAAAGTTTTACGTTATCATTTATCGGCAGACAATTGTCCACCTTCGTGGATATTTTACCTTCAACACTGCAATCTTGTCACATTGTATCAAATTATATTGTTATGATCATAACTTTTCTTTAAACGCATCATTCATGCGCCAAACACGTGTGTTGCTTGAGATGACATTTATTGATTTCAATACTTGCCAAACACTCAGCAATTTTCTGACCTTTTTGATTTTAGACAAATTCAGATGTTTCGAACATGGATTTCTTCTTAGTGCGCAAGTCGTTTTGCATGAAAATTTGTGCGCTTTCTTTATGGTCTACTTCCAATGGACCAATGTCTCCAGATTTTCAATTTCCTTCGCACAAAGGAGTTATAAACTCTTGGCTGTTTGAGTGTAAATCAAGTCTGAAATACTGTTCCCTGCGTATCATTTTTGGAAATTCAAGTTCATTACAAAAAATAATATTTTCACAAAAATGGTGGTCAAGCGATAATTAACCATTATGTGACATTTTAAGGTACTGATTAAGATTTTCAGAAATAGATGATTCCATAAAAAATTTTATGGGTTGAAAATGGCCAATTACAAAGTTTTTTGATGAAGCGTGAAAGGACGTCACGAACGTCAATAATCTAATTTTCCCTAGTGAGGTGTCGCGTTAACCTGTGAAGGTGAGAAACGACACTAGCGACGTCAGTGGTTCATCTGCAGAGTGAATGCCGCTATGTTGCGGTGCATCGTTCCCGCTTGTGCGAGCTATGCAGCTGCGAGGAAAGCGGGAATATCGTTTTTTCGACTTCCTCGAGAGTCCGAAATGTTTAGGAAGTGGATCGCAGTAGTGAAGAATGAAAAGTACGCAGTAAATGGCAAGTATGAGACCGTGGAGCATCTCCTTGTCTGTGGCTTGCAGTTGTCAACAGCCGCGTGAGTGCCTGACGAATGCCAGCTTGCCAAATAACTATCCCTACGTTCCGTTGTCCGAGCTTTTTCACGGCGCCTCTTTAGTATTTCTTCATCACTGTATTCCTTCCTGTTCGAACTGATAGCCTGTGAAACCTAACGATCCACCTGCGAAGTCTTCGTCGGGACTGATGAGCTCTCGTCTAAGTCGCAGGGGATTGCGAGTTGCAATGTTGACGTTTATTACTGAGGGTTCTGTTTCAAAATGAATTATTCACACCCTAACCAATACTTATATAAAACTGAAACAAAGTCTGTCTCATTAGATCCAATTTGTAATGCCTTTGGAGTGTTCCTGAGTGCAAATGATTTGAGAAGCCAGCAATGAATAAATCACTGCGTTACCGACTTTAGGTGCAATAAAACTAATTGACGGGACACCGAGGCCGTGTGAGCTCATGCTAATTTAGTGTTTGACGGCTGAAACTGTTGTGAAACAACCCCATTTCCATCCCACAGCCAGGTGTTAGGGGAATCTTTATTTATATTTACATTATTCAAATAATGATTGTCAATGTACAACTTCTGCCCTGACCATGCATGCACATATGGGGGCTCGGGGTCTCTAACGAGGGCAAAGTGGCGAAGTGGGCAAAAAGGTCCGCCTCTAGGAAACAAAAAGTTCGAGAAAATGAGACTAAAGTCCTCTAAATAAGCACAATCGCACAATTCACAGTGGTGCCCCCGTTTTTTTTTTAGCTCACCCGCTTTTTTGTTACCAAAAGGCCCACAACGTCAGAAATTCGAGCCTCCCATAATGATGGCTGGGTGTGCGCATGCTGACGGTGGTGTGGACAAAGCGGAACCTGAATTCGTGGCCCCGACGAGTAAGTAGATTTGCAGTTTCGTGGCTAATTCACCAACATAATCATGTGCACATTACTTTGGCTCACTAGTATATTTTCCTGACTAAAAGTTTAGTTTCCAACTTTGACTGGTTTATGTTCATGATGTCTGATTAGTTTCCGAGCCACTTGTCGGGATAACGAGTCAATCGGGCCGGCCGTGACGGGCCTGATCGGGCTCCAAGCCACTGGCCAGGATAACGAGCGTTTTGCATGTTTAGAACTCAAAAAATCACAATTCTAAACAACACAGACTAGGTTCTCCTGTCAGTATATCACGGAAAAATACTTCGAATTTCTCTCCGAATAGACCCCAAACTCCTGCTACGGACCTTATTGGATTGCCGAGCCGTTGTAGGCAACGGCCGTGTCCAAATACCAATAAATCCGTAACAGCGAAATAAAACAACACGTTTTTATAAGAACTCGGTGTATTTTTAAAGGTTTTACATCGAAGTTTGATGATATGTTTACATCGAAGTTTGATAATATATTGGTGTAAAACGATGAATTCAAGCGATAAGCTGACACCCGTAACCCGTGTTGTGAACTGCTGAACAGACTGCGTGTGAAACCAATTACGTCATTGGAGAATTTCAACACCTCAGTCTGCCATCAGGTGTCAGGTAACACAACCGTGCGTGCCGTTATGGAGCAGAACTACTCGATCTAAATTGATACAAATTAGGTAGTTTTTGGGTGGCATGCTCCTTTAATATGCTCCGCAAAATTTTTGCTTTACAAATTGTCTCGTGTTTTCGAAATACATGTATGAATGATTAAGTGCACATTTTCAAGAGCGCTTAGACGACCTATGTTGCAAAAACGGAGACCCTAACAACAATTGCCCCAGTCAGGGCCCTCAAATGGTAAACCATACACTGATACCGAGTTGTCAAAGTTCTCAGTATTCGAAGTCTTTCTTTTTTGTTTTGCCCTAGCCCCACAGCTTTGTCGGCTGCCATGGTTTAACCCTGAGGCATGCAATTTTTTGGGGTGGCACTCGCCCTCCCCCGCTTACTAAGGTCCTGATGCAGGGAGTCCATTGTTGGTCCAAGGTCAATGTTGTGTTTCAACACGCACTCGTTGTATAGCTTGAGCATTAAAGGTTTAAGAAATACAGGAACAGTTTTGCGCATTTAATTGTGCGTGTAAAAGGGTTTATGGATTCGTACTGAATTTGTTGCTGCAACTTGTCTCATGGGCCTGTACCCGGCACGTGACCACAAGTTTGGACACAAATTCTGCTGTTGCAAGTCGACGGTAGCAAGGTGGCCAGTGAAAATGTAAGGCAGCACCAGGCCAGTGGGCATGTGCGATTTCTAGTCTCTTATTAGTGAAAACCATTGAAGGCAATTATCAGCACCTGCAAACAAGAATTTTGTATGGAGAATTTCAACAGGAGTTTGCTGTAGACTTAGTCGCGAAGCTGCCGACATTCCAGCCACGGTTACTGCCAGTCCTTCGAAGCAATTATAGCACATATATACGATTTTTTAAGAATGGCAAGGGTGCGTTTTGTGTTGACGGAAATGTCCATGGCGTCGAGGAATCTGAGGCATTTAATGATGAACAACTGTTGTGGCTTAATTTGGAAAAACACTTAGCAATACTAACTTCCAAGTATGCATACTGTGGCGGAATTAAGAAGTAGCAGATAAAAGGTTGATTGGCGCAGGAGAAGGCCGATGTCTTCAATGCTCAGAAAAATTTTAGCAGGCAAGAGACTTGCCAAGAAAATGGCACAGTTGAGTCCGGGCATTCTAAAGGAAAGAACTGCAGCCAATTCCAGTTATTCGGTGCAACTTCTCTCACCCGACGGCGTTGTTTCACGATACCGCAACCTCAAACAAGGTCAAAGAAACGAAACGCGGAGGGTGAGATATTACAGAGTATTAATATTTATTCTTGGATACAGGTGTTCACCTCAAATGCCGATAGCAATGTTTTTGTCAGCTGCGTCTATGGTTCTGACACTTCAAACTTTTGTCAACACGATAGGCAGCCGCAGAAAGTTCGATGTTGACCTCATTCTAATCTTCTCTGCAATCCACAGTCTGGGGACGAAAACAATTCAAAGTCCGCTCCTTGAAATAGGGCTTGCTTAGCTGGAATTCAGAACTGCGATCATGAGAGTGTTTTCACCTCCTGATTGCGAAGCAATCGAGTTAGCTGTGGTATCTTCATCAGCACGTGCTCTCAGCGGGAGGTCACTGCTTTATCCACTCAAGCGCTCGACAACAACTAAACTGACGAGAGTCTCAGAACTCCCACATGCATTGATATGCAAATGAGGGAGTACTTGACTACTGCGCCATCTATACATCGACGGAAAAGCTTAAATACCCGTGACTGCGTGTGGGAAGTTGCGATTGCGTGCGCTGAAGTCGATATTTTCAAAGTACAATTACACCACTGTTTAAGGTTGCAAAGTGAGTTTTTTTATGATATCCTTCTATAGAAAAAGCTTTAATCTCTCTGATAAAATCATCTGTTACGTTTTAAACGAAACTTAAGTCCTGAAATTAGTCCCGGGAAAGAGGCCAAAAACGGCGGTTTAGCTAATTGTCCCTTCCTGGTTATCTCTTCCTGATGTAACTAAAAACATTTAAATCATAATCTAACAAAGAATCACTTGTGGCCAAGTTGTTTTGTTAAGCATTGTACTTTTCTATTTTAGCTTGTTTTTTAGCTCGTTTCAAGCACAGCAAGTTACATATTTCTTATTCGATCGACATGAAGCATTTGCAGAAGTGAGGTCAAATAAGGGGCTCAGCATCAGTCAAAAAATGTGTGAAATGATGGCCACCAGGGTGTACTGCTGACCTGGCTAACACTGTTTCTTTCACCAGATTGGCAAAAACAAAAAATTCCGTCAAAACCTATTCAGTAATAATTTTACTTCATATTGCAAACTGGATAAAACGAGCAGAACCATGGGGTAAATATGTGGCTGCATAAAAATTGGATATTCAGAGAAATTCACAAGAAGGGAAATTTCCCAAATATTTTTTGTCCGAAATTGATAAAATTTACCATAAACTGTTAGCACTCAATAGAAGAGACAAAGTTGTGGGTTCAAGTCCCACTGGGACACACCGCTAGACCCATGAGTCAGGTTTTTAGCTCCTCTGCTTGGTTTTAACCATTAGGGCATTCTGCTGTTCAGTGACATTACCAGACATACAGCAGTTGAGAGCAAGTGATAACATCTAGCTCCTTTGTTAACTCCCCAGCACACAGTCTTTTGTCTGGTAAGACCACATGAAGGCCAATTATCTACCAGGCTTATTACCGACCACATGTGAACACAGTCAAACCCAGTGTGTTGGTACGTTCGGACTGAGTAGATTGTCTTAACTTCGGTTGTAGTTGGGCAATTTTGGTGATTCAAAAACTAAAACATGAGCATTTGACAAGGAATTCAGAAATATTATTGGTTGGTTTACATTCAAACATTTTTATAGCTTAACTTTAATTTTTAACAGCACAGCCCAGTCAGGCTAGATACGATCTTATCGGAGATAAGAGCAATTATCGAACAAAAGAGAGCTGACCCTCCAACCATAAATGCAAGAATGGACTTAATCAGTCGTGTAAGATATTGGCAACACCGGTCATCTGTCCAATTTGTTGTTGTGCTATAAAACCGAACAAGTTAGACTCAACAAGAAAACGTCGTAATGTATAAGGCACAAAAATGGTTCTAGGTGGTCAGTGCAATAAGCCCACATGCATGGCCTGCACACGTCTGGTACAATGTGCACCAGACCACCTGCACTCAGTACACATATGTTCAACTGACCTGATGAGGACCCAGTTCAAACGCCATACTTCGGGTGATGGCATCTACTGCTGCTTTTGATGCACAATACACTGCGTGATCTGTCAATGCACGTTGTGAGGCTTGACTAGACACGTTGACTACGGCGCCACCTTGTTTGCGCGTGACCATCTGCTGAGCAACCACCTATGAGACAGATAGAAAAGTACAGTCATTTCCCACTTAGTGCATAAGCCACTAATCTTGGTAATGGGTTTCGTGAAGTAGAGTATTTTTCAATTTTTAAGAACAGGCTCACACTATCATTTACCCTTGACATTCTCCGTCCAGGCATCTGATCATGTAAATGCACAAAAAGTAGTGCTGCAATAAGACTCCAGCTCCGTTTATCTTTGCGTTTTTCACCTGTTGTCACCGACCACCAAAACAGTACATATTCAAACAAACAGGATGGCAGCTGAGTACCTATTTCTCAGTGTTGCATCAATGTCTGATGGCTGTATTTAATTTTCAATCCTTGATGCTCATTTGAAATACCCTGATATTTTCAGAAAAAAAAACAGGTTCCTCATTCAAGAAGAATGTTATTTCATTTACCATAATTACACCTTACATGACCAAGGACACCGTTTGTAAAATAAGATACTTGCCGAACTCACCTGAGATATGTTGATCAAAGCTTTTACATTGACGTTAAAAACGCTGCAAGACAGGCAGAAGGGGTGTTAAAACATTAATTTCAATCCAACAGTACTCATTTTCAGATTCAACTAAAATGAAAAAGCACACCCTCACTACGGTAAAATCATGCCAATGTCCAACAAAATTAATTGCTCTTCACTTTTAATAGCCTTCTAACACTACTGTGAATGGCCACAGTTTCTCAAAACATATAGTCCAATGGCAGCTATGGTATAGAAGTTACGACTTATAAAGCGGTGAAAAAGTAAAGACAAAATGTCATTTGTCTTCCATATATTGTCTTAAGTTATCGAGGTTTTACTGAATTTATATGCAAAAAAACACTTTTTTCCAGCAAAGTATGTCTTGATAAAAGCAGCAATACTAGAGCTCTGGCATTTCCACCTGACGGAGAAGTGTTCGCAATTCGAAAGCTTCTGTTGCTGTTTTATTGCATATCTTACCTGAAATGAAGGTGTTATCTTATTGCAAATTCTATATTATTTCAAAACCCAAAATCACCAATCCCCACTTTATTTTTAATGGATACTGTTCAACTGTCAAGTAAGAGTACCCTAAACAACTTGTTAGCATCACTATGTAATCTAAGATGCGTTAAGCAGAAATCGGAACATTTTGACAACTCCGTAATTTACTTTTGTTGAATTTTAAACCAGAGTACCGGGTGCAACAGGTGTAGTCATGATGACAAAAAATGAGACCAGAAACCAGCATCATTTCACTGTATGGGTACAAGTTTTTACATTGTCTATAAAGACAATACAGGTGCTAGCTTAAAAACGAAGGCACAAAATACGCCTACCTATTGCTTTAGACCAGTTTGGCTTTCAATTCCACTTGGTCTGTTCACAAAATTGTTGAAAACTTACAATTTTGTAGAATATCTACAATTTTCCAAATAGCTTATCTATTAGGGTACACTTTTTCCTCTAGAAATTACCCTCGTGAGGGGATATGACTGAGGTTTTGTCTTCGTGTGTCACACAAAATATAAGTTACACTCATTTACCCCACGTTCTACTACAAGATACATTATCCAGAAGCACTGTGATTACTGTTGCCTGTTACCAGACTAGTTTTCACCACCACCACAGTCAGTATTATGATTGCTTTTCTCATTCAATTTTTCCAAGCATCCTGGGCTCAGCTATTCAGGTATCTATAGGAGGTAATAAAACAATTACCTTCTCAGCCAGGACATAAACCCTCTGTGAAGCTGTGTTTAGTTACGCAGACCAACTGGGACAATTGTACGAATAAGACCAGGGTTCACAAAGAGTTGCTTTCACTGACCTTGCATGTCCATTTCAAAAGATTTCTTGTGTGTGAACGATACCCATGATTTATAACCCTCCGCACTATGCGGACTAGCCCAAAATGACTGTCATTCTCTATAGTATTTCCATCTTTGGATGCTACCTCTTACCTATCAATCTGATCCTCTTCTATGTCTAGGAAGGGAAAACATTTTGCAACGCCAGCATTGTTCACCAGAAGATCAATAACACCCATTGATGTGATTGCCTCTCTAGTCGCTTGCCAGTCACAGACGTCCAAAGCAACAGTTTCAATTCCAGGATTCTGCAACAGCAAGATCACAAAACGCAATAATGTTAGTGTAACTGAACAAGCATCCCTTAAAAGCTCATAAAATGACCAGTCGATAAGGCCAATTTATGGACCCTGGTCTTCCAACAGGAATCCCTTTTAATCTGAGTAAAAACTATTTTACAATGCTAAAGTAGTAGTTCTTTTGAAAGCAGGTGCAGCTACAGCTGCTTTAACACACAAGACACAAATACCAAATAATGTCAAATGATTTGTTCAACCATTGTTAGTCTAGTAACAAGGCATGGCACAGCATTGAAATTGCAATGAAACTTCAAAAGACATTCCCACTCAGATAGATTTCAGTCAAGGCAGACAAGGTCTTTTTATTTTTCTACTGCATTCAATACTCTATACTGCATAATCCGGGATAAATGGAAGGGTGTAGGATTGGTTTCACTCATATCTTTAAAATAGAGCTCTCATTATTAAATCGAGTATTTACTGTTCCAACTCCCCCAGAACACTGATCACGTCTCTGGCTTTTAAGGGACTGACATTACACCTATGTATTCTACACAAGGTTGAATAAGCGCATTCTTCAAATCAGTTACAGCTCTCATTTCACCATTACCTCAGCTTTCAGACTATCCAGGTCAGCTTGTGTTCTACTGACAGCAAACACACGAGCACCACATTTGTGTAAAGCTGAAGCCACCGCTCGCCCAATGCCTGAAAAGAGAGAAAACTGTTATCCAACCACAATAATCTAATTTTTAATCTACATTCTAGGATTCAAGGTAAATAAAATATTTTGCTACCAAAGGTCGCATTCTTCAACTATCTTCCCAATTTTACAACTGAGTCGTTACAAATCAGCCAATTGAAATCAACGTGGTGATTTGCAACAGCATCCATGTATAATGCACTCTCAAATTTGGGTAACATGACTGTTAGAATTTCTATAATTGACTGGTGGTCCCAATAGCTTAGTGGACTACAGCGTTTGCACAGTTAGCAGAAACTCCTGAGTTGAAATCTCAGTCTTACAGAGATCTTTTCAGACCTAACTGTAAGGCCATGTGACATGACCAACATAATGCGTACGTATACGAAGATGAATAATTCTTACCTATCTTCTCAATAAACACAATAAAGTGACTCCTAAAGTATTTTTACTGAAGGTAACCTCACAAACAGGAGTTGCTTTATTTTTTAAGGATGTAGACCCAGACTTCTCTATGCTTTATAAACACACAAGTTCATAACGTTTGAAATGGGATCAAAAGCGCATACCACCAACTCACCACTCTAGTTGTCACCTCGGTACGCTGGCATCAGACCCAGACTAAGTTAAAGGCATTTCCATATACACGAGTCGTGTTGATGAATAGGTACTACTTTTTGGACTACACAGGGTCTTTAGGAAAAAGGGAAAAAAAACAATTGTAGTGATTTCTGGTGCAGCCACCACAAACACATATTGACTAATTGAAGCTGTCATCTGTATCTCATGTCAGGTCACATGAATCTACTAAGTTGTCTGTTTATAGAATGTGTTGTTGTCTCCCATTCCGCTCAGGAAGTGAGCTCCTCCATCCGCGAGTCAGGGTACCCTTAATATGAACGAACGAGTGCACAGCGTCTCAGATAATATGTTTACGTTTCAGCTTCCTGTTTGATTTTGAGCAGTGCCAAGCACTGAGTGGAATGTGCCTAAGCATTTGGTTATTTCAACTCGCGCATTTTGACTACTTAACTAACAATTAACCTACCCTTGTGAATTCAGTTCAGTGCCTGAGCAAAATGTCCAGGTGCTCCCACAAGATAGTTCCAGGCTTTTAAAACGTACACAAGACTTTTTATGGTACTTTTGTACTTTTCGCCCAAAACAGGAACTTCTAATAGACAAAGAACCATTTTTCAGGATTCAAGGAAAAAATAAAACATATATATAATACATGGATGGAAAGATGGGCATTGCCGTATGTCTTATTCATATTCAAATTAGGAGTCATGTGACTTCAGTGGTATGCAGATCAGTTAATCCAGGTTCTAATTAGGCCTCATACAATTACCAGTACTTCAACAAAGCTATGTCCTACTTCCACGTTTCAATGATTTTAAATCATTAAGACACTCTTATTTTTTTCAAGGAACCTATTTCTCTCTGAAAAAGATACTCTTTTTGCAGCCTTGTATGTCTGAATGGGGACTATGCATTTTGTCTAACATGTGACCTTCAAATCATAATTCAAGACAGTCTAACTTTGATAGTATCACTTTAACAGAAAGACACCCATTATGAGATAAAAGAATAGTCTCCGGAACTACTAAAATATCATATGGGACTGAAATAGTTTTAACTTTTTTTCATTAGAAACCGATCCCATTTCCTGTTGTAGCACATACCTTTACCAGCTCCTGTTACCAAAGCAGTCTTTCCATCAAATCGGATTTCCATGTTCTAGGAAATACAAGTGATTGAACATAGTTAAATATTTTTCATAAGAATACACATAAAAATAAACCGCAACAATGATCATACTGCTTTAAATTATGTTCAGTTTTTAAAAATCAACTTTTAGCCCTAGTAAATATGAGTGCATCACAATCTTGAAATAATTCATGGAAATTATTTCAGTAACTACTGGTCATGTGCTTATTCGCAGACATTGTACTTTTGCTCAAGCGAGATAAAATAATTTTTTCAGAAATAGTTGTGTGGAGATTGAGACCAGATTTCTGACCAACGGTCACTCTTCATAAAAAAGACTCCTTGGGCCGGGGGTCTAATCTATGTACTCGAAATAGAACTCAAAATTATTTTTGGCATTTTCCACTCTACTTTTGTGCAAACTCAAGATAAGTGTCTATTAGTTCGTGCACAAGTACATTATAGTTTCTGCGCATCGATTTCGCGTTCATGTTCACACTTGATTTGAGCTAACAAGTCTATTAAAAACTCTAAATTTCAAGTAAAATCTTAAAATTTTGAGTTCAGACTCGAATTTTCCGCCTTAATGCTGGGGTCATCAAGAGCAAACTAGGATTAGATAGTTAAGTTAAAAATAAAGCCATTGTATACTCGAAAATAGAATAACAGATAGTTATGTCTAGGTTGCACAAAATTCCAAAAATGATTAAGACTTTGAATTCTAGTAAAAATTAAATCTCAGGCTCTGGTCTACGTGGCAATGGCTTATCTCTTACTTTTACTGTGGCATGGACAAAAATTGTGTGTTTGGACCACGTGTTCTCAAAGTCATTTAAAGCGTGTGGTCATATAGACAAAATTTTAAGCCCGTGGTCGTGTTTGGGGCGAAAATTGTCCGTAAACCATACACGATCTATGACAACAAAATCGTGTGGCAGTCGTATTGCTAAAAATGCCTGGACCTAATGTTCACTAAGTCAATAAAAGTGCACCGTCGTATAGACAAAATTCAACTGCTTGGAACACGCGCTCTTGAAGTCCATTTAAAGCTCAATGTCGTCTCTGGACAAAAATTGTGCGCCCAATCATGCGCGTTCTATGACACAAACAACATCGTATGGTGGTCATTACACAACAATTTGACGCCCAGGCTACTCTTTCTAAGACAAACAATTAAATACCCAGACCACGCTTTCTAAGACATTTAAAGCCCGTGGTCGCATGGACAAAAACTATCCCCCAGATGTTGCATCCTCCAAGTCATTTTAAGGCTGTGGTCGCGCGGACAAAATTGTCTGCTTGGATCACGCACTCTCTAAGTCTAAAGCGTGTCCTTGGATGGACGAAAATTGTCCATTCGACCATATACGTTCCGTGATTCAAACAAAACTGCATAGATGGTCGTATAGATAAAAATTAAATGCCCTAACCATGCTCTCTCAAACATTTAANCATTTTGTCTATCATGTGACCTTCAAATCATAATTCAAGACAGTCTAACTTTGATAGTATCACTTTAACAGAAAGACACCCCTTGTGAGATAAAAGAATAGTCTCCGGAACTACTAAAATATCATATGGGACTGAAATAGTTTTAACTCTTTTTCATTAGAAACTGATCCCATTTCCTGTTGTAGCACATACCTTTGCCAGCTCCTGTTACCAAAGCAGTCTTTCCATCAAATCGGATTTCCATGTTCTAGGAAATACAAGTGATTGAACATAGTTAAATATTTTTCATAAGAATACACATAAAAATAAACCGCAACAATGATCATACTGCTTTAAATTATGTTCAGGTTTTAAAAATCAACTTTTAGCCCTAGTAAATATGAGTGCATCACAATCCTGAAATAATTCATGGAAATTATTTCCGTAACTACTGGTCATGTGCTTATTCACAGACATTGTACTTTTGCTCAAGTGAGATAAAATAATTTTTCAGAAATACTTGTGTGGAGATTGAGACCAAATTTCTGACCAACGGTCACTCTTCATAAAAAAGACTCCTTGGGCCGGGGATCTAATCTATGTACTCGAAATAGAACTCAAAATTATTTATGGCATTTTCCATTCTACTTTTGTGCAAACTCAAGATAAGTGTCTATTAGTTCTTGCACAAGTACATTATAGTTTCTGCGCATCGATTTCGCGTTCATGTTCACACTTGATTTGAGCTAACAAGTCTAAAAACTCTAAATTTCAAGTAAAATCTTAAAATTTTGAGTTCAGACTCGAATTTTCTGTCTTAATGCTGGGGTCATCAAGAGCAAACTAGGATTAGATAGTTAAGTTAAAAATAAAGCCATTGTATACTCGAAAATAGAATAACAGACAGTTATATCTAGGTTGCACAAAATTCCAAAAATGATTAAGACTTTGAATTCTAGTAAAAATTAAACCTCAGGCTCTGGTCTATGTGGCAATGGCTTATCTCTTACTTTTACTATGGCATGGACAAAAATTGTGTGTTTGGACCACGTGTTCTCGAAGTCATTTAAAGCGTGTGGTAAAATTTTAAGCCCGTGGTCGTGTTTGGGGCGAAAATTGTCCGTAAACCATACACGATCTATGACAACAAAATCGTGTGGCAGTCGTATTGCTAAAAATGCCTGGACTTAATGGTCATTAAGTCAATAAAAGTGCATGGTCGTATAGACAAAATTCAACTGCTTGGAACACGCGCTCTTGAAGTCCATTTAAAGCTCAATGTCGTCTCTGGACAAAAATTGTGCGCCCAATCATGCGCGTTCTATGACACAAACAACATCGTATGGTGGTCATTACACAACAATTTGACGCCCAGGCTACTCTTTCTAAGACAAACAATTAAATACCCAGACCACGCTTTCTAAGACATTTAAAGCCCGTGGTCGCATGGACAAAAACTATCCCCCAGATGTTGCATCCTCCAAGTCATTTTAAGGCTGTGGTCGCGCGGACAAAATTGTCTGCTTGGATCACGCACTCTCTAAGTCTAAAGCGTGTCCTTGGATGGACGAAAATTGTCCATTCGACCATATACGTTCCGTGATTCAAACAAAACTGCATAGATGGTCGTATAGATAAAAATTAAATGCCCTAACCATGCTCTCTCAAACATTTAAAGGGCGTGGTACGGTGGTAGTATGGAAAAAATTATCAACTTGGACCATGCACTCCCAATGCCATTTGAGGTGCATGGTCCGATGGACAATAATTGTGCGTCCGACTACATCGTTGTTTGATTTAAGCAAATTCACATTGTGGTCATACAGAAAAAAATGTCCCAACCATGCTTTCTAAGACATTTAAAGTCTATGGTCCCGTGGACGAAAATTATCAGCCTGGACCACGGACAATTTTTGCCTCGCGCATACACTATGATAAGAGTAAACCAAACACGTTTCCTAGGGTGGTCAGGTCGGACAGTTTTCGTCCAGTAAGAACACGTGCTTTTCATTTAAAAATTACTCCGAGCGTGGTGTAGTCTTATAATTTTTATCCCACGCTTCAACTTGACTTATGGAATGCGCCGTTTGTTGCGCGTGGTCGGGCTGGCTCATTTCGCCCAAACCACTACACTGCCGCTTTAAACTTATAGAGTGTGTTATTGGGAGATAATTTTTGTCCATGGGATCGCGCGTGCTCCATTATTTGGTCTACATAAAATGTCTGTAGAGTGTCATCAGGCAGACAATTTTCATTCAGATGAAAACCGCTTCCATCAGCAATGTGGTTGGACCGTGGTGTCATTTCATTATAAGTTTTTTAGAATTTTGATACCGAAAAAACGAATTTCCGAAGAAATTTTGCTGCGTCAAGCTATCATCATCTCCTAAGAGATGTTGCAAAAATTTAGGAAATGGCACGTGCGCCTGTCATGAGCGTATTGTTTTCAAAACGACAACATAACTTTTCTTTGTTAGAAAAGGCGGAGCATTATGCAAGAAAATGACGTTTATTAGATTGTTTTCCACTTAAACGGCTGTAACAGGCAAGAAGTGTTGTTTGATTCCCAGATTTTGCATGCACCCGTCCGGTCTTAACTCTACATGTTGATACAGGTTCCACGGCAAGTTGACGAGCAGAACTACCCTGGCTGTGTGCAATTTCGGAGGTCTACAGTGGCGAATTTAGAGAGGGGCCAAGGGGGCCATGGCCACCCCTAAAATTCTCCCAGATTCCATTGGGCAGTTCGGGGATGCGAATGTCTGACGGGCAAAATCCTGGCTAAAACTCTGCCCTGCCCCCCCCCCTAACTCAAAATCCTGGATCCGCCACCGGTCTATAGAAGAAAAACACATACATGACTACATGACATGGTACCTAGCTGTATTTTGACGATGACTTCATACACCTAGCTGGCTGGCTACTGGACATACTGATGCTTAATCTCAAGATCGCGTATGCGTGAACTTATTGAATTGAACATATATTTGGGCTATCACGTGAAATTTTTTGAGTGTAAAGAATTTTTGTAATTATTGGCCTTATAATCACTCCTTCACCGTAACTTGTGTCACTGTCAAAGAATCGATGGAATTTGTGATTGGTTAAAACATTATTGTTTGGTGAATAACATCGCCAATAGCAGAAAAAAGATTAGTTGAATTTTACGGTATTTTATTAACATGTAATTTGGTTTAGTGCAGTGCAAATTTTTATCTTCATGAACTGCTTATTTGAGTGAACTTGTCAAGTTTCCTCATGTATTCCAAGTTCACGCATACGAGACCTTGAGAATAAGCAAGATTCCAAATTTACGCACAGCATAGCCAGCCAGCTAGCTGTATGAAGACTGTCGTCAAAATACTTATACACAAAAGCTGTATATATATACAGCTTTGTACCAAGGCTACGCACAGCATAGGCAATGACCATCGCCTCTGCTGGCCCGAACCAGAGGCGATGCAGAGGCTATAGGCACTCTGTACGCCGGAAGTTTTTCGGCGAATTATGCCTCGCACGGACTAAATCATCAAAGTCACGTTGTTATAAATACCTTTTGCTCATAGAGGAACACCTTAGGAGGTTGTCGATGTGTTTAAGTCCTTCCAACTTGAACAAAAAGAAACTTTTTCTTCGATCAGTCCCTATTTCAGTTCCCAAAATCGTGAAATCAAAATTTTTATTTGTTTTAACCAGGCCGAAGGTCAGAAGTTGCGATCCTACCAGCGAACTTTGAAAGCTGAAGTTCCCGCCCTTTGCGTACGTGCTGCCGGGAACCAGCCGTGCATTTGCCGTGTTGTTAAACATTAAAATGTCAAATATGTGCACAAAGACTATTAAATGTCATATCAACAGCATTTATTTTTATCAAATACAAACAATAATTCATTGAAATACACACAGTTTCAAGTAACGCCAATTAAAGACAAGTATAAGTGGTGGCATTTTGGAAACGAACATTTGACTGACAAGCCCGCAATGGCTCACCTTTGGCGGCTTTGGCCTATTTAAAAATTGAGGTTATGAAGTTACATCACCTAGCGAGCGCGGTAAAAATTGGAGCGTGCGCAGTACAAAAATTTTGATTTCACGATTTTGGGAACTGAAATAGGGACTGATCGAAGAAAAAGTTTCATAACGAGAGTATTTGTTCGAGTTGGAAGGACTTAAACACATCGACAACCTCCTAAGGTGTTCCTCTATGCGCAAAAGGTATTTATAACAACGTGACTTTGATGGTTTAGTCGGTGCGAGGCATAATTCGCTGAAAAGCTTCCGGCGTACAGAGCGCCTATAGCCTCTGCATCGCCTCTGGTTCGGGCCAACAGAGGCGATGGTCATTGCCTACGCACAGCACTGATATGATACTTGACAGCCACAAAAAGCCAAGGTGCTTTTGATAGGAACATATAATATGCATAGTTTTGGTGGCACAGCAGCGGACGGACGAACGTACGCACGGACGGAGGGGAATGACGACATTATGCAATCAATGCAATCGCATATAAACGCGTGGGTGAATAAATACCTCGCCAGGCCAGCTGATCTCGTTGGTTTTCCGACCAAATTTCCTTGATGTTTCTGAAAGGACACCTGGCGGTGGTCTCGAATATTAATAGAGATTTTTCGTGATGTATTAAATATGGTGGTCGTTGGATACGAAAGCGAAGAGGAAGGTAATTCCTTGTAAAATAATTGACAGATTACCTACTGCCGTAGGTTTTGTTCGGTTTTAGAGTGATATAAATTTACAATTGGAAGCTGATGCTCCTGGAGCATCATATAACTCACAAAAACCATGGTCCAGAATTTCCGAGGTATCATATCTTGGCACTTGCTAATTTAATTTTAAAATTTGGTCGGTGCAAACACAGGCGTCCTCAGCTTCTGATCGTCCCCAATACATTACATATAATACTACAAGGTAGGACACTCCCGACTAGAAATTCCACGGGTGCTTCACTTCAGCCGTCCATAGCAAACATAAAACTCAATAAATTTACACAAAACAGGGGTTCAACAAATCATGAAGAATTGTTCTTTCCCCCAATACCATTCACGGTGTCCTGTTACGGCGACTTCGTAAGATTTTTATTCATTGCTTAAAGGCACGCAGGGTAGACAGACAGTGCCATCGTCTCAACTAGCAGTAGTTACGGTGGCCATCCCACATAAGCCCTTCATAGTACACTGGAAGCTGTTCTGACAGTGAATAATGTGTCACACTGGGTAAACCATCAAAGTCACCTTGCTATTAGTATCTTTTATGCATAGTAGTAGTATAGTAATACACTTTATTCACGTTAAGACAAAAAATATACTTGATACAGATTTAAGCTTATGGATACTCCATGAAGGACCTGAAGGGTCCGCTGACCACGGAGCCACCAGAGAATAAAAAAATACAGTGTTACAGATAATCAGAATAACAAAGATTAGGTGATTATGTAATTTAAAACTACTTGTGAAAGGACTAGGACAGATTATCGAAGATAGTTACACACAAAGCAGTTGGGAATAGTGCACTCAAGTTCATAACTTTCAAAACAAACATTTTTAAAATAATTTATAACAGAGGATAACGAATGAATAAACAGTTTTTGGGAGACACTTTCAGGAAAGTTATTAATGATATGAGGTAGGGAATTGCGAACTGAATCTTCAGCTAATGATTTAGTGCAACGAGGAGTTTGTAGAAGATGTCGTTGCCTAGTGTAATGTTCATGAACAGATCCACGGGTTATTAAATTGAACGTTTTGAAAAATGAAGGTAAGTAATTGTGAACATATCTGTAGAAAAATTTAATAATAGCAACAACATACAAGTCCTTAATTTTGAGAATCTGTGTAGTCTTAAATAAAGGATCTGTAAAATAACTAGAGGTAATATTACGAATAACCTTTTTCTGTAATTTGAATATTCTATTATGTTCACACCCCATAGCAGAATGCCATAGAGAGACACTTTTAGGCCGTGGATGTCTTTAATTCCTTCCAACATATACTCCCGTGAAAAAACTTTTTTCAAGCAGTCCTGCGCAACTCGGCAACTGGCCATGTTTACACAGCTTGCACCAGAGGATATCACGTCATGCAAATCTTAATTAAAAGTCCAACTTTTGATAGCCCCGCATGCAAAAGTAGAACAATTTAGAAACACTTCCGATAAGCGCATAAAGCACAGCTGAGCTTGCATATGAATCCAATTAGCCATTTGTGAGATATGATGTCCTGAAGTGGGACAAATTTGGACACTTTGCTAGGGTCCTACATAACCTTATTGAATATGAAATTTCAAGATAACGCATTAACGTTCTTGAGATCCTTCTTCTTCTTCCAAAAATCAACAAACGATTACCGCAAGCTTAATTCCAAGTTCAAGCACAACCTTGACAAAAAAGAAGACCCTGTTAGGGTGATCTGCTTCTCGATGTTGTGGAACCCGTATTTTCCCATCTGAACAAAAAAACACTGTTGAAGCATTTTTTGATGGTAAGACTCAGCTCACAGGATTTGGAATGTTCAAGTCACACATGTGCGGTTAATGCAAGTCGGCCAAAATCCCTGTTCGTATTTCCAATTTTCAGGTCATATTTCAGCTCATTATGTCCACCCCTGGTGTAGAGCTAACGACCAAATAGGGTACATGAAAAATCTGGGATTCAACCGACACTGCCTGTTTCAGCCGTTTTATTGAAAAACAGCTAATAAACATGCTTTTTTTGCATCATTAATCAGCTTAATGTTGATTTGAAAGCAATCCCCCCATGACACAGGCCATTTGAATGTTATATTTTTGCTGCAGCTGTCCGGAGATGATATCAACTTTGCTGATGCAAAATTTTCTCAAAAATTTGTCATGAAGTGAAACCACTTCTGGTAATTCATTGTGAACTGTGTGCAAACTTGTTGAAGAATAACGCTTCATTTCTTGTCACTCAAAGCTGCCTCTCCTACAGTCTCATATGTAATAAAGGGACTTCCACTGCTTTTAACTACGTGAGTTAATCTCAAAATTCCATAGCATACTCCCTATTAGATGGTTCACCAACCCTACTTGGTGCAGGAATATTTACTAACTGAGCCACTATTCCTGTGGCTAATGCGACTAAAGAAGACGATAGGCAAGAAGTTCACCGGCTGGTTGCCCTGGTAGCGAGTGAATTTTCAAAGCGATTAGCTACTCTATTGGTCATCTGTGTGGAATTCACATAAATAAATTGTGTCCTCTCTGTGATGCTTTACTTGGACATTAGCCTTGTTGCAAACACACATTAAGCTTGAACCGCTCATTTTACCTAGATCTAGACAAGTGCTGCATTAATGTTCTTAGATAAAACAACCTATAAACATAGAATACTAATAGGCTAGCACCTTTTCATTAGAAAAATGACTTCAATTGTTTTAAAAGTCACTATTCTTTACTTTCAGGAACGTTGTAGCTGGACATTCAGATATTGAAATGGTATTAACCATTGGAATTCCAAGTCATGCAGGAAGTAGTATTGCCTCGTCCATCCTCATGTTTTTTGTCCGACTAGCTTGGCATGCCAGAGTAAGAGTACCTCTACTACTGACTGTGGCCTTCATGGTCTTCGATACTCGCCTGCAGCTGGAAATAAACGTGATCATGTGATTCACTCATATTGTAGTGAATTAAATTATAAAAATATCAGTTGAAATATCTGAAGATAATAGAAAAGATGGCCAGAGGTGTTAAAGATCTGAGGGAAATGATTTGCGTTTCCCGACTGACTGTTATTGAGAGTGATGAAGAGGTGTTCAGTGATGAGGAAGGGAGATTATCCCGGGCATTTAGTGCTCTGTCGGCAGACACTGTAAACAGATGTAGCAGCCGTGAAAGTTCTGCGAGCTCAGGCTCTTCTAGGCAGAATTCCTTTGTAGGTAATGGGTCTCCTGATTCTGGCTTCAGAACAAATGAACCTTCTCCGGAGGAAGGCACTTTACCTGCACAGTCGCACGCCCAGTCAAAGTCAGCGAAGAAGCGTAAAAAGAAAAAAGTACAAAACAAAGGGCTGGCTATGCTTCCTGCAAAACATGAGCTGCCAAGACAGGCTGTTCTTCCTTCTGTTCGGAAGTCTGCAGAGGGGCGTCGTGGCTCTAACTCAAGTGGAGATGAGCTAACAACTGCTAGAAAGGAGTCTGTGCACAATTACTCAAAAGGCAACTTTGAAGAATTGCTCATATATTTAGATGCCAGTGTTGTGGCAGATTGGCTTCTTCATGCCAATCAGGTTGTCGGTGAATTGTCACAGTGGGTGTGTACTGAAGAAAACTTTGTCAACTTTGCTCATTTTTGGCTGTCAGATTTCCCTGAAATTCAAAGACACGAAATACTCAAGTTGGAATATGAAGTGTTGCTTGATCAATTGAATCTTGCTTTTTCTGTTGGACGCGAGACTGGTCAAATCAAACACAAGGATTTTGTTTGCCTTTTAGAGGCTTTATATCGAGAATATCCGCATAAACTTATTAGCTCTAAAGGAGCACATCTTTTTCTAGACTATCTTGATATCTTGACGTCAGAGCGGACTGAGTCATATAAGAAAATCTTGGCTGATGTCAAATGTTCTACTCACAATAGACAGCATGCACAGTGGTTGTTGGCCATTCGATCATTTGCTCTGGTCAGCTCCTGGAGTGCTGTTGTTACCTTTTACAGGAAGTTGCTCACCGTTGACTCAACTATACTTAGTCTGCCCTTACCTGCACATATTGCAACTAGGGCGGACATAAATTACAAGAGAATGTATCAAGCTATCAGGTATTTTGAATTCATTTCCGCAATGCCTCTGTCTAACACTTGCTGTTGTTGTTTTGGTTTGGTTCATGAAGAAAAGTTGACAGATCCAGAACATTGTTTTCTGTAAATTCTGTTACACTATAGATGGAAACAGTAAATGTTTATAATCTTGTAAGGCTTATTTGTAACCTCTACATCATTGCAAGTTGTTTTTGAAATCGGAGTACCGGTATTGTACTATGTATAGAGTAGTTTCATATTTTTGTTTTCAGGAACGGCTATGTTGATGTAGTGCACTTTCTCATTAAGTCCAAAAAAGTGGACGCCAGAATTACAGACACCCACAACAAAACATTGGTTTTCTCAGCAGTCATGTACAATCAACCCAAGGTCTTGGAGTATTTACTCAAGGTAGGTGATGATCACACGTTTGTGCCCTGTGCCAGGCATGTAAAAAGATCCCAAAAACCCTTTCTTAGTAGGATTTTTTGTAAGTTCGGTATGTACTGTTCTTGACACACAAACCTGATTAGTTCTTGAAGGTTTTAGACATTTTAGCTTATTTTTCTAGGCTTTAAATGCACACAGACCTATTGCTCATTATGTTCCCACATATGCATGTGTGGGTGCAAATTGTTGTCATCTCTGTCTGGGAATCCAGGCGGCTGGCATCTGTGACTGCATTTCCAAAATCCCTCAGACGTTCGTCATGGATTTTGGGAGATGTATTCCTTTGGAGACGTATCCCCTAGTACAGGAAATTGATTCCTTGTGAAATGGTGACATTCTGTGACAAAACTTGCTTGACTGAAATTCTGAGACATTTTATGACATTTTGATAATTCTGTCATACATGTATTGTAGTGTACTATGCCAAGTAGGCTTTTAGTGTTTTGTTGAGTTTACAGTTATTTTATACTGCATCAAGTTGTGGTTCCTTTTTTCACAAATTGTAATGTTGTGGAATTCATCAGTATCACAGACAAAAATTGTCTCGCATATGTAACATTAGCAAAGCTGATGTGACTTATACATGAACAAACACCAAAAAGGTGTGACAGTTGAGACTTCCTGTGACATTTTGAAACTTTTGATGTGTGACAACTTGTGGCAAGTTTAGTATTTTTTGTTTGACTCTGTATGTTGACTGATTTTCATGAAATTTGACGAATTGGTTTTTATAAAGGAAACGACAATGCCTTCCGACTTTAAAATAGATTTAATCAATTCTGGGTCACTTAATGGCTATTTATATTATTTACGAGTCTGTTTTGACGTTTGACTCTTTATCTACCAAACTGCTCTATGGATCATGAAAATTAGGAGAAGTTTTCCTGCTGGGAAGACCACGCATAACATTGTTTTTCACACGAGTCCGACTGGTGTGGCACCTTCTAAAAGCAATTTTTTGCATCTGTGGCTGTATCTCTTTAACCCATTACGGAATCTTAGTGAAATTCATTAACAGATGACAACATCTGACCTGCTGTTCCCCTTATTGACAATTTTAGTTTTTGTGTGTTTACCTTCGTGTCTTCAGAGTTGCTTGACAGATTTCCACGAAATTTTGTAAGCAAGTCTCTATGAAGGAAATGACAAGGCCTTCCCATTTTGATACAAATGTGTTGTTTGTGCATGGCTCAACATTTTAACTTTTTGAAATGAAAACAATATTGATCATGTAAACTCTCTGAATACATACCTGTCTTAATGCTGCATTTTGTGCTGTTTATATAGCTAAAAACAATCAAATTATGTATTTACTCTCATAAAGTCACTCTCACAATTTTCCTTACTGTAACAGGGTTATATTTCCGTTGTTATACATTTGCTATTTTCAAATTCACAATTTTATGGTTGGCCAACCCCCATAAACTTGGAAACTTTTTCTTGAGTTACTGATGCTTTCGGTGCTCGAAATATTATGAGACTGGTTTTACGAGAATAAAAGGCCTTATTTGATTTTTGTTTCATTCCAGCTTAATGCGGGTGGAATGCAGCTTGTAGTTATGGTGAAAGCTTGTTTTCCAGATACTTGCCATATGATGTCCCTTATACCGGCATTCAAGATACATTTGTTTGAAAAACAAGTATTTGAAGCATCTTTATTGATTTTATCATGCGTGTTATTGTGATACTTCGATCACCCCTTTTTTCAGGTGAAGCCCACTATAGATCCCAACTTAGCCTGTGACACAGGAAATACACCCTTACATGCAGCGGCTAATAATGGAAACGTTGTCCTGGTAACGACATTGCTCAAGACCAATAAAGTTAATGTTAATTGTGTAAACCCTCAGACGGACAATGCCACACCTCTACATTTGGCGGCCATGCATGGTAAGACACTCTGCGGGTCATTTGAAAATTTCTGTTTCAGTATTTCTTTAGAACTGGCTGTCAACTATAGTATGGCTACTTACCATTAGATGTCACTATAGTGAGACTTGCTCTGCAGCTGACAGACTTAGTAATCACTGATGTCTGTTGATATTGCTCATTCACCACTGCATGCGCCCTTTTTACTCTGTTTCTTTTGTGATTGTAGTGCATTGTGAAATCCTTTCACATTTTCTTAATTATTTTTGTCAAAAGTTTTTCCTACAACTCAACTTATGGATGACCATGTTACTCTGGGGGGTGCCCTACCCAATTTTGTTTGTTAAGCGAGATCCCCTCTCACAGACATAATTCCTCCTGCTATGCACCTCAGAAGTGACACGTAGCACTGCTTGAACAGACTACCTCTCACTGTACCTCCCAGTCGCAATTTTAGTTATTTTAGTTTTTATGTGTGCCTCAGTATGTAACAAGTTCCTTGATGAACGTGTATGAAATGTGACAGATTTCTCTTGGCGTGATGATGTCGACACTTTCCCAATTTCACACCGATTCAATGTATTTTGCTCCTTCTAGTGGGCATTTTTATTCTTCTTCTTCAGCATTCCTGGCCATGTAGCTTAGATAGTCAGTCTGGTCTTTTGGGCGAAGTCTGCAGTTCGCCACAATGATACCGTTGAGCCAGGGCATTTTTATGATTTTCAAGGTTTATCTGTCGCTTTTCTAACTGCCATGCCGAGTCACTATAAAATTTGCTAGATGTGATCTTATTGAGCAGAGAACAGCTTACATTGAGCAGAGAACAGCTTACATTGAGCAGAGAACAGCTTACATTGAGCAGAGAACAGCTTACATTGAGCAGAGAACAGCTTACATTGAGCAGATAACAGCTTACATTGAGCAAAGAACAGCTTACATTGATTTCCCTATGGGTGTGACTAGTGTGCTGCTTCCGTGAGGCAGTTTTTTGTGTGCCGCAACATGTAACATTTTTCTGGATTTTAATGAAATTTGATTCATGTGTTTCTGTTGACAATTGGGAGGTAGTGTGGCCTAGTAGGTTGAGCGTCCGCCTCGTGTTCTCAAGCTGGTGGGTTCAGATCCCTTTGAACACCACCGCTAATCCCTTGAGTCCTGTCTCTGTCTCCCCAGCTCGGTCTTTAATTTGTGCGTATTTGTGTTATACGTATATGTATATTAATTAAATGAAAAATGGTCTCAGGTGCTTGTTGCATTAGGCCAGGCTGAGAGGCCAGTGCACGTCTGATGCAACCTTTTGACAAATTGTGATTGTGTCTGCCTTCATATCTTCCAAGTTTTTCCATTGATCTGCATGAAATTTGTCCTGTATGTTCGGACAGAGGAGATCCTGCACAAATGATGTTGATTTTTCAGATGAATTCAACAACTGCGGAAATGTTTTAAAAATGACCACTTCTTATTTTTTGCCATTTCTGATGCACACACTCGCTGCATATCAGCATTCTGTGTTGCTCTGGAAGTTTTTACGTTTACCTCTTGATAAACCAAGTTTTCCGATAAATTTCTATGGAATTTGGCAAAAACATTTCTTTTGAGATGATGAGGACACCATTCCAATGTCAGAAGGATTTGATATATTTCACCAAGGTCATTTTGATAATTTTCAAGTCTGTTTTTGGTGTTTGATCATTATAAAATTTGTCAGATGTGTTTTATTGCCAAGACTTCTGTGGTAGCCCCTAGTGGCAATTTTTTTGTCTCTGCCTCTGTCTCAGTATATAAATGGATCTTTTTGAAATTTCATGCATCTGTTCTTGCTGTTGATTTTATGGCAGGCCAGAATACTGTGGCAGTTTGTTGTCTCTGCCTCAATGTCCAGCAAGTTCCTCACTGAATCTTCTTGAAATGTGGTTTTTGTATGCTTCTGTTGAGGAGATCAGGGCTTGATGTCTGTATTATGTACCAAAATTTTCAGTGGATCTTCATGATGTTTGACCATTGTGTTCCTGGTATAGAGGCCACAGCTGAATCTCGATTTATTTTTGAATGAATTAATCTAATCTAAAATTATTTTTAAAGCATATTAAGTGCACCCTTTATTGTGATGGACATGGTGAGTTGCATATCAACGCTTTATGTTTCTCTTGTTACAAAATGTGTTATTTATAACTCTGAATGAAAGTAATTATTCCAAAAAATTCCCTGTTTTCCCCATCGACACTGAATTTTGCTCCTCAATCAGCCCAAGTTTTATTCAGGAATGCCACTTGAAGCCATTTGTTGGTTACTTTCCAAAGATTATTATAGATTGAAAAGTGATTCATCAATGTTTGAGCTCCCTGAAAGTTATCCACTATACTGTTACAGAAAATGCAGGATACATATGTAATACACTGATCGAAAAACAATTACCTTCCAGTTTCAAAAGTAATGCGTCATTTCGGTTTAAAGATATATTGTTTTTACAAATATGGCATGCAGTTGTCTATCACTGAAAAAATAATTTGAGGTCTTAACATTTGTCAATCATCTGAATGTCCCCACCTTGTATTTAGCCAGTTGCAAAAATCTTGTGGTTGTAAGTCTGTGTTCCATCTAGGAAGCGACCTTAGGATTTAGGCCACTTACTGCGCTCTACACTGGTCTCAACTTGTTATGTACTCAAATAGGAAGGGATTTATGAGTTTGCACAGTACTAACAATTTGTTATTTATTGAGACTATGCTCAGTATGTACATGACGTAACAAGCCAACTTGTAGAGCTTAGTCTCAAGTATTAACAAAGTGACAGTACTTTGGAAGCCCTGAAATTGTCTCCAATTTGTCCATAGAGTCATTTTAAAACAAATTTCATAACGAATGGAAAGCAGGTTTATAGCCGCATGAAATACTCTTCAAAGAGATCTAAATTGAAAAAATAAAATATTTATTTTACGTAAATATTAACGATGGAATAAAACAAACTATCCTTAGATATCTAGACTTGAACTTCACAAGCAATACATGTTCAAATGTAAAATTATTGATAAAGTATCAGGTAGAGGTCTGACAGGGCCACCAGATGTAGAGCTAGGGTCTGAGCTGTCTGCCTCATATGGATAGCTGAGCTGAGGCATGAAAATGTGACAAATGTTGAATGAAATGGCTACTAGTCACTCCATTGTTCTTGTCCTGATTTCAAGTGTCAACAGAGCTATCATTCACTTGAGTCAGGCAGCTCAGTTTGTAGATCTGTCTGCAGTGGCCTTTAAAGTAACAAGAGTAGTGGGCTTGTTCTCTTGACTGCAAAAGACGGTGAACTTTTTACCCAGGTATCCGTCTGGAATATTCAGGTGGTGATGTTGTGCAATGTCAGCTAATAGGAATATGGTCTGTGGCGTTTGGACAACTAGTCAAAACAGGTTGCAACAGAACAGTTAAAGAGATCATTGAAAATTGATTTGATGTAAATTCCTTGCCCTCTTGGTGCAGCTGAATGTCAATGAGTTTTTAATGTTCAGAATGTTGTTTAAGTTACTGGCTTATTTGTTTGTAAATGGGTGAAGTGCTTTTTGACTTTTTGTCTTTTTTTGCAGTGGCTAAACTTGGTGTTGACGTACTTCCTATTTTACAAAAAAACGGAATGCATGATCTTGTGACAAACAACACACGCCCAACGAGTGATTTGTGACCAATATTTTTTTCAACCCAATTACTAGTCTAGACATTATGTATAGCGTTTTCTTTGAAACAAACCTACAATACACACCGAAAGTAATCACTCAAAATTAATTTGCCTGTGATGATGCCTGAGTGCTAGTGGATTGTCCCTGTCACGGCAGATAGCTGTCGTTGAGAGGAGCTGGAATGACGCGTCATGATGAGTCATAGACACATAGATATGCGCTCACTTACCATTTGGACATATGTCTCTTACATTATGAAACTACATGTAACAAGCAGCAAAAAAGGTATACATACCGGTAATCTGACAAATTCCTCTCTAAGCCCATAGATATGTTTTATAATGTACTTACACTTATTTGAGCATAGTTAATGAGAATTTAGATACTCGACATCAGATTTTTTAAGTTTGTTTCCCATGTGTCAATTGAAACATGCAGTACGTACTGAATAGGGATCCCACGAGTCAATTGAAACATGCAGTACGTACTGAATAGGGATCCCATGAGTCAATTGAAACATGCAGTACGTACTGAATAGGGATCCCATGAGTCAATTGAAACATGCAGTACGTACTGAATAGGGATCACATGAGTCAATTGAAACATGCAGTACGTACTAAATATGGATCATCATATGTAAGGGTTGATGTCTCATAGTTCTTTGTAAGTCAGTGAGGGCTGCTCAGGTGAAAACAGAAGTGGTTGGGAATCAAGAGATCATTGAAAAAATCTTGAAAAGTTATAGTTGGCAAGGAGAAATCGACTAGGCTATTTGTTGTGTGGAGTATCATTTATTTCTATCTAGTTTAAGTTTCATGGACCAAGAAAAGGAGTTAACAATTTATAATGCTGAATCTGAAATCTGTAATTTCTGAAGTCACACATTTTCCTTGTTGAACGTCATGGGGTGGAAACAGTATTTTGCCTGATTTCTTTTGGCATCTCCTGTAGACTTGTATTTGTGCAGAGCAGGTAATTAGGGTCATGGAAGTACACTTTGGCAAAGGTTTTGACTGGTGGGTTCTACATGATGGCAACCACACAAATGACCACACCATCAGGGAGTCGGCTTCATGGTGTCAGACTAATTAATAAGGATCTGCTAGTCATGTGGTTAATGTTATTAACTCTTTTGCGCTGTTAGTGTGTGTGTGTGTGTGTGTGTGTGGTCATGGGTGATGCATCTATCTGGTGAATGTGTTGTTTTCAGTCCTTGAATTGAAGGGTTGAGGAGCCTATGCTTCTGCTGCTTTGTCCACTGTCAAACTGCATTCTCACTCACCATTCAAATGAACTCATTTATCCCACGTGCACTCCATGATTACGACTTAAGATGAGTTTGATTTCAGATGACTGCTCACCCATTATTGCTAATGAAATTAATTCCAGAGATTTGGAGACGTGGAGTTCCAAAATGCTAAACCCTGCTGTATCTTCAGGGTATCCTTAAACCATTTCCCCATTTCCTACCTCGACTTTTCTAAGATGGGTTCGCTGATAATAATATTTAGTCAGGACTGTTGTTGCAGCCGGCCTCCTCCCGTTCGCAGGTCTGTTGTTGCAGCCTGTGGCCCAAGGCCTGTAGTTGCAGGCTTCAATTTCTAGTCATTAGTTCTAGTTCACTTTACTTCCATCTCGTTATGTTCTTGTTTTTTATATTCTAGCCTTATGTATTCTAATTTGCTGTTCTCCTGTTTAGTACCTATATTTTATCATAGTCTAACCTTGTTATTGCCCGGGTTTCGTTTCCTCGGATGGGCGATGTCAGCATTCCCGTGCTGCCATTATGGCGTTTTGTGCATGCCCATCTTGCAGAGTCTTAGTTAGTTTTATCTATTACGTCATAATAAATGACAAATATTCCCAATCCTCCTCTTGTTTTACTCTGCAACATAGCTCGTGGCGTACCCCGGGCAAAATAGATTACGATAAATTAAATTTAACTTGTTAAATGCATTTATCGTCATTATTTTGACACTTGTCTCTTTATTTTGAGACCAGTCCTTAGGGTTTATTTTGCATTACTCATCTCTATTTATAGCCTCTAGGGCCTACTTTTGTATTCATACGTTTCTCTACGCGACTCCTGATTGGTCGCCCATATTTCCTTTGTTCTGTTCAACGTGGTCTCTCATTCAGCCACCTACCTCGTCGTCTACAAGACCTACGTTCGTTCTCTTCATTTTTTCCCCACCCCCCATCCCGGGTGTCGGTTCCACTTTCTCTTTGCTCGTATACATTTCCTGTTAGGTTTTTTCAAGTTTTGTGTTCATGTTCTGTACTTTTCCTTTAAGCCCTTCAGGCAGTTCTTTTGTTTTGTTCCCTCTTGCAGGGCTATTCATTGTACACGCCGGTGGGCGTTTTGTGCATGCCCATCTTGCAGAGTCTTAGTTAGTTTTATCTATTACGTCATAATAAATGACAAATATTCCCAATCCTCCTCTTGTTTTACTCTGCAACATAGCTCGTGGCGTACCCCGGGCAAAATAGATTATGATAAATAATATTTATTTATTTTTCGGTTTTTCATTATTAGGGCGCTCTCATTGCAAAACTGTTTTTATGTGCCCACATATTTATATGTAGACGCATTATGCCGTCATCTCCATCCGGCATCCGCTGCTCTATCTCCAAAACCCTTTGACATACGTTCATGAAATTTTGCTCATACCGTAAACGTTCGAGTTAACGCCATGGGCAGTTAAATTGGCAAATCCAAAAATTCGGGGATGGGCGGTTAACCAGACATGGGCGCTTAAACGTGAAATCAGGGGTGGGTGGTTAACGGAACATGGGCGCTTATTACGACAGACAACCGCCCTGGGCGGTTAATCTTACCTCGTGATCCCAGTCCCTACACGTAGTTGGAACGCGTAGCACTTTTCCGAGCTTTCACCACGTCGCCAAATGACGGTAAAAATGTCATAACAGCGGATGATCCCAACAAAGGTTCTGTTGCTCTCAGATTATTTCAGTTAAATTTACAAAATTGCTGAGTAATAGCCCGTACCGTCCTGCCGTCTTGTTAGAGCTGTACCTGTAGAGCGCAGACAACTTATGCAGCGCTCCACTTGGATTGCAACTATGCTCACTGACGTGGTGACAGTGCAAAGTGCGCGCGTGTACGCTTCATGTGCTGCTTAGGTCACAGCAGAGTCACGAGTTAGTTGTCAAGTTCTGAGTTAGAGGGCAGTTTTAAATTATTTGTAATTAAAGTTTAAAAAACGAAATTCAGGTGTTTTTTTGCGTTTGGGATGTTTATGTTCAAGACTCAGTTATTCAATGACATTTTCAAGGTAAGATTCTACAGCTGTTTTATTTTGACCGCCCGGCTGAGGTTGGCAGACATAAGCCAATCATCAATCAAAAGTTACCACAAAGGCATTACTCAAAAAAGTGCTTAATATTTTAATGTTAAAAAATACTAACACTATGAATGGGATGAGTCTAATGAACCCATATAGTAGAGTCTGAGATAGAAGTAGTTCATACACAAGTACCTGCGTTGGTAAAAATAATTCGAAGACGAAGCCTGCATTATTCAGGTAACCGGCACCAGTGGTTTGTTCCAACGAGCAAAGCGTCCTTACTGAGTCGGTGTTGTTAGGAACAGGACTCGGCGCTAGGCATAACGAGCTGCAGGCCGCATTGGCCACCTGAATTTTAAAAACGCGAGCCAAGATTTTAGTCCTCTTGTATTTAGTCTTAACATGCGACCTGAAATTTCCAATGTACAGGCCACGGCATACATGTGTGTGATAAAACGTCACAAAACAGCATTGTTAAACGATCAACTTACCAAATTTTGTTGTGGAAAAACATTTTTATTTTACATGCAAGATTTCCAGATTATCCTTTTATATAACCTATAATATCGTACTGCGACACTGTTCGGTCCCGCTGTTTGCGCGCATTGTCCCCGCAAACAATCGCGACTTGGAAATGTCGGCAAGTAGCCTAATCAGGTTTTTTAATATGGGTCTCGTTCTTTATGGTAAACGACAGCAGCAAACAGATTCTCAAGACCTTGTTTCTGGGGTTGAGCACGCGCATATGAGTCACCTGTCAATCACATGTGCAGTCAAGGTAACTTGCACTCCAGAGCGCGGGAACCACACCAAAGTTGCACATCAAAAGAGAACAGCGACAGCGGCTTGACTGTAGGTTTACACTGAACTTGGGCCTCCTGCTCTTTAAAAAAAAACAATGTACTCCAAAACTGCGACGCGAAGTCTCAGTTCTGATAATTCGTGGCTCGATGTTCCCTAGGCCCCAGGGGTTCACCCCCTCCCACTGCTGCCAATTGACCTATCGCAAGCTCCGCCCCCTTGCGTAATGTCGAGTAACAAACATTAAGTTTTACCCGGCAACGTGTTGTCTGTCGGGTAAAACGGCGGCTTGGAAACGAAGGTGCGTTTATAATGCTGCGTTCTAAATGGTCAGTTAAGCCGTCACTCAAAATCCAGGCGATAGGTCAATTTTCAGTCAGCCTACGTCGTAGATATTTCAAACTGGAATGGGAAGGATTTTGCTCCAGTTGAAAGTAGCCAATGAAGAAACAAAATTATTTGGGAGGCTAAAAAGGCAGGTAGAAACAATATTCACAAAGTTAAGGGAATTCTTGAAAATCCGAGAGCTTTCCACCTAAAGCAAATTAGGATTGTTGGCAAGACCACTGTCACGTTTCGCGGGCTTTATTTTTTTTGAATATATGTTTTATCCAGAGCACTGCAGACGGAAACTTAACGCAGCAGACGGCACCAACAAAATTGTAGTATTGAAGCTGGCGGGGTTCTTAGTTTTTGCAAAAATGGGAAGAAAATAAAGTGACAAAGCGTTCAACGTATTACATTTTGAAGCAAATCCATGACCCGGTACAATAATTTGTTACTTGTATTATAATTCACATTGCCAAACCACTGTCTTCGACGCTGTCGTTGCATTCTTTATTATCATCAATTTTTATCTAAAAATGGGTAATCGTGCGTTTCCTTGTCACTGGGCGCGTAATCATCAGTCTTCAAAAGTCGGAGATGGGCGCTTAAGCGAGAGGTGGGCACTTAACTGGAAATCTTCAAAAATCGCAGAGGGGTGGTTAGCTGAGCAGTGGGCGATTAAATCGAAAATCCACCTAAAGTAGGGGATGGGCGGTTAAGTGAACATGGGCGTTAACCCCAACGTTTACGGTATGTTCCTCTCATGGATGAGACAGCATGAGTTAACTTTCGGACATATCCGATTATCAGTGTTACCCCCTAATGATAATTTTAGTTTTTTACGCTTACCGCTATATTTTCAAAGATCCTCAAGGTATTTTCATAAAATTTGGCATATGGGCATCTATTAGTGAGATGATGCTATCGTCTTGTTTTCGGATGGATTCGACGTAGTTTTCGCCACCTAGTGGCCATTTTTTAGTCTGTTTTTTTGGCGCCAACCCTCTATCAACCAAACCGCTCTAAGGATGATTGCGGAAATTGGCATGTAGGTTTTTGCTATGAAGAGGACAGCTGATGATGATTTTCTGACAATTTTGACTACTGTGGCGCCTCCTAGTTGCAGTTTTGTTGGCATGATCTTTACTAAATTCTGCAAGTGTATTTATATGATGTTGACAATGGAAGAGGACGACTTTCGGACGGATCTGACTACCGGTTTGCCCCCTAGTGGCAATTTAATTTTTTACGTTTACCTCTGTATCTTCAAAAGTCCTCAACGTATCCTCCCATTTTCGGATGGATTTGCGCTACCTAGTGGCCATTTTTACTGTTTTTAGTCTTTTTTGGCGTCCACCCCTCTATCAACCAATCCACTCTAAGGATGATTGTGAAAATTGTCATGCATGTTCTTACTACGAAGCTGACGATGATTTTTTGACAACTTTGACTACTATGTCGCCTCCTTGTGGCAGTTTTTTTGCGCCCATGGCTGTATCTCCTAAACTGTTTGCAGCATCTTTGCTAAGTTTAGCTAGTGTATTAATATGGTGTTGACAATTGATGACAACAACTTTCGGACGGATCTGACTACCAGTGTTCCTCCTAGTGACAATTATTATTTTTAGGCTTACTTCTGTATCTTCATTGGTACTCAACAGATTATCAGAAAGTTTATTTATTGGTGAGATGATGCTATCCTCTCGCTTTCGGGTGGAATTGAGGTACTTTGCGTGTCTTAGTGGCCATTTTTCCTGTTTTCGAGTCTTGTTTTTGGCGTCCATTCCTCGATCAACTAAACCATTCTGAGGATGATTTTAAAAATTGGCGTATATTTTCTCAGTGTGAGGAGGACGGTTGACGATAACGAATTTGACTACTGTGGCGCCTCCTAGTGGTGGTTTTGTCTTGTTTTGCACCAATAGCTGCGTCTCCTAAACTCACTGCAGGATCTTTCTTAAATTTAGTAATCGTATTTATATGAAGCTAACAACAGACAACGACGTCTTTCAGGCGGATCCAATGAACGCTGTGCCCATAGTGGCAATTTCATTTTTTCTGTTTTCCTTTGTTTCTCTGAAGTTCCTTGACAGAAATTTGGTAAATAGCTTTCTAATAAATACGGGATTGCATGTGCCCATTTTCAGATAGATTGAACGTTTTTTCTCCATCTAGTTCCTATTTTTATGAAACAAATAAACAACCCTAGAAGCACTTCGTTTGCGGTGTATTCGTATGAGCATTTCAACCCTCTATTTTGCTCTTGTAGTATTTGCAACTATTTTTCATTGTGGATTGCAAAGACCGTATTTGCCTTAATAACCGCCCAGGGCGCTTAGAAAAGTTCGTTTCAGAGGGGGCGCTTATTATAACCCAAGGCCGTTGAAACCCGGTCTCCGAAACGGGTGAAATCGGAAGCTAAGACTCATTATATTTATGCTACGTGACCTATCTGTAATCTATGAAAGACTCTACAAAACCATGGTGCATTGCTATCAAACTTTGCTGCTAAATTATGATCATTTTACAGAAAATTGTGCTGAAATCCCAGGGCGAAAACTCGCCGACTGCCTGCCTTGCAATCGTTGATATGGCAACTTGAATGCTTGAACAAAAATACAGTTTCGACTCAAGCAAATTACCTGAAATCCTCCTTAAATTTTCCAAGTAGCGTCCCTAAGATTTTTAAGTTCCCGTGGAGTCGGGATCATGGCAGGTTTAAGTACAAATCTGTGCTATATCGTGCCATCTACATGTATGATCAGCAACATGAGAAAAATGTGTGGATGAACACACATGTTGTCACGCGACATTTGTTTTGAAGTTGTCTGCGTTTGTGAGTAAGCGAGCGCGTACGTGTCACCAGAGTTCATTTGCCAGAGCAGAGACCGTCTTTTGGCCAGAGCCACGCAATCTAACGAGCTAGATGTGCATTGTATCTAAAGAAATTGCACAAGCAGTAGGCTTAAACCAGAGCGTGTTTCATGTGCTAAAAACGTTCGACATTTGTCTCGGTAAGGCCCATATTAGTCGCCGAGTGGCTGGATGCGTAGCCCTATGTGACTATCTGAGAGTTATTTTTCGGTATAAAGATGTGTAAGCATTCACTGTCAGTTGTCATTTTATCGGATATTTGGCTTAAAACACCAGTTATGGTTAATCAAACAATTCATTTTAAAAATAACGCAAACATTTTTATAGTATGAGAAACTGTCGGAAATTAGTGCCAATATTCATTTCTTGCCGATGCTATGCTACCCATTTCATGAATGGATAGTTCCCGACTAATGCCTTTGATGACAGGTTCATGTATGTAGCACACGCTTTCTGGCCAAGTTGTTAATTAGTCTTCGATTCGCGGTTTTCACGTGTAGGCCTGCAAAGAAATTTGGATTCCTGTTGAAAGTGGAAAATATCTACAAAGCAATCCCGTAGACAAGTACACTACTTCTGTTCTGAAAGGCTAGAACATTGGTCCTCGCAATATCAGCAGAACTTTTGTGTTCGTTTTGAGGCATGGCGGAAGTTTGAAGTGTCTAGTCATGGCTAAATTCTGACATAACAGCGAGGCTCGCGATCTACAAATTCTGCGCACAGTGATTTTTTTCAGGACTGTCAGATATTATTGATAAATTGAAGACGTTATTGTAGAATTTGAGAACTGTAGGTAAGGCATTTTTTGCACTTACACGTTCTTGGACTGGGCGCTTATTTCAGCAAAGTCTGAAAACGCATGGGGGGCGCTTATAGGGGCATGGGCGGTTATTACGGCGAATAAGGTAAATGTTCTCAATCATGCACGCGTTTTACAGTCAGTCACGTGATGGAAGATGTACTTAAATTTTGTCCCTATGTAGTTATAGTGTAACAGTCTATTCACAGTAACAGCTATGCTAACCTCCAACCCACAACACAGCTAAGGGCGACCAAACTTTCTCTTTACTAGCAACTAGCCACCAACTTGCTAGCTGATTGGTCATGTAACAAACATTGTGTAATAACAATGCTTCCGTGTTGCACTTCCCCCCTCGAATATAACGCCATCTGGACAGAAAATGGTCTTTTGAAATGCTCGGCTTTCTAACTTGCTGGTTATTTTAAGCATCATCTCAATATACAGACAATTCTACTAAAAATGTGATAACATATTTGTCAGAATGTGGAAGGCTGGAATGATAAAAACTATAGTATTTGAAAGAACATCTCATCATGCAGTAGTTCCTATGTCACACTGAGCAGAATTTTTTCCTGATTACACTGATTACACAATGTATATGTTGATGGAAATGATCAATGTTTTCTACTGAAATATTCTGTTGTTCACTTTTAACATTCTGTCTACCATGTACAGTTCAAGCACCTTACAAAAAACTCCCAAAACTATTTTTAAATGTTCACTGTAACCAAAGTTTGCTGTAAGCAAATAAATTGAAAACATGATAGCGAAAAGTTTTAAAGCAATCAAACAGTAAAAACTAGGTTTTTTTGTTAAGTGGTTCCAACTATCTTTCCACCTCTTTTCACTAAATTCTTCACTAAATTCATTTACTATATCTCCAAATCATTCCATTGTTTTTTATGAAAGACTTCGTGTTAGCTACAAATTTACTGAACTGAGTGGACGACTTCTTTTTCATCCGTTGTTGGTGCACCTGCTTATTGTTGATTTTCTTGTTAACTAGGTCACAGTAACGTTGTGGAGGTGTTGTTGTGCACCAAGGCCAATGTACAGTGCAAGATGGGAGATCTCACAGCTTTGGACATTGCACGAGACTTTGACCATAAGGAGGTAGCCGAGTTGATTATCAAATCCACCAGTGCATGACCACTGAGGAGACTTGAACAGCTGGTGGTGTGTTCACACTGACCAAAGTAGCGAGTGGTCGAGCGAGTGAAGCGTGGAGTACTAGGCACAAAAACTGGCATACGTGTGGTTAATTGTACATTCCTCTGACACAGTCTGTGATGGCATCTATTTTGGGATATGTGACCTTAAACTTGGCACTTGTTCAGGTAATGGGAGACAAACGATTTAGTTCAAGTTGAGCGCACCTCCTGCAAGTGAAATGCATTCATGTGTTTCCCAGAGAACACTAAAGATACCATATTTTTTTAACTGTTTTACAGTTGGCCACTAATGCAGTTTATGTCCTGATCAAATGCATTTAATGGTGCTAGAGGTGTCTCCACCTAGCACTGTGGAGTTGGGAAAATTTAGTTTATAATTGGAACTTGTGTGGGTGTAATTAAAAAGCTATGAAGTCAAGTGTTTTGTTAATTGTAATTTTTTAATTATTTTACATGACAAAAAGTATTGAGACAAAATTACCCAGAATTCCCAGTCATGACGACTGCATGGAATCCTAATTCACCGTCAGCGTAATCTTCGCTTATGAGCAAGAATGAAGTAGAATCAACAGGCTGTGGCATTCTGGGATTAGAAATATGCCACCATAATAGTTGCTAGCACTCATTTTTGCTGCTAACAGCATTAGAGGTCGTGACATAGAAATGGTACTTTGCCTGATTGCTTTTGTCTTGTAATGTATATGTCATTCAATCTCAACTCTTTTACAGGACTAGCTGACTTGACCTTACGATCTTTTGAGCAGCTGGCCAATGACCCCTATTGTCCTTTGCCTTGCAAGTGACCATTTCTTTTTTTCTTTTGAAAAGTGTAAGGTATGTCCCTATTCATCTCAAACGTTGCCTTTTCACAAAAGTCAGCATTGAGCTTTTTAACGCCCATTGCAAAAAAATTACATACACAACCAGATTAGAAAGCATGAGTTGTTCATCTTGTTACTAGTTATTCAGCTACTTGGAAAAAAGTCATTGATATTTGTGACCAGTTGATCACTAGGTTTGAAGAAGGATCATCAAGTTTGTGACGAGTCAACTTCTAGGTTGGAATGTTGTGAATAGCTGACTGCCAGTTTTGAAGAACATGCATCATTCTTGTGACTAGTGAAATGCCAGGGTGGAAGAAGATTCTTCAATCTCGGACCAGTTTACTTTTACAGGCCTCGACAATAACTACCGTTTGCTTGTCCGGAACAACCAGAAATTAGGTATGGACAAGTTGAATGTCCAAGCTGTTGTCCAAATAATAGACAAGCTAAATTTTTTATTAGCTGTGCACTAAAATTAATCCCGTCTTAAATACATGCATTCCATTGTATTTTCCATGGCGTTTTTGCAATGTATAAAGCATCAGAAAGATTTCCAATGTGTGACTTACCTGTAATACTTATAGAATTATCGTTTCTAGAAAATGGTAAAAGGAATTCACCGTGCTTCTCAATGCTGACTTCAGCACTGAGACTACGGGTGCCTAAGACATTGGCCTATATCTGGACTTAGAGTGAGGTACTAAGATTAGCTAGGCCATAGACCAGTGGGGAGCAATCAACCCTGTTGACCGGCAACTGCAATAACAATACATCAACATGATGAGTAGAGTTTTTTTTTAAAGGCAGCTTTTAGTCACACTGGATGTGATGCTGAACATTGTTATGGGTTGCACCACACCTTGTTTTCAAATTTTAAACTTTCTGAAAGTATTGTAAATCCTACAACTATTCAGCTATAAAATACAGATTTGTGTGTTCAAAGTATGTTAATGATCGTGCCAATGATACAAATTCGTAAAGAGACACCATCAGTTAATTTTTTTTCTTTGAAGTTTTTGGACAAGCTGATTTTGAACTTGAATAACTTGAAAGAGTTGCAGGAAAAGACAAACAGTCACAAAAGTTAACGTCGCGCCATGTTTTAGGCTGAAGAAGTCGTTGATGTTGTAACCAGTTGACTATCTTACTGAGTCAGTGATGCTGGAACCAGTTGACTATCCTACTGAGTCAGTGATGCTGTAACCAGTTGACTATCCTACTGAGTCAGTGATGTTGTAACCAGTTGACTATCCTACTGAGTCAGTGATGCTGTAACCAGTTGACTATCCTACTGAGTCAGTGACGTTGTAACCAGTTGACTATCCTACCTGAGTCAGTGATGCTGTAACCAGTTGACTACCCTACTGAGTCAGTGATGTTGTAACCAGTTGACTATCCTACCTGAGTCAGTAATGTTGTAACTATTCAACTGACAGGCTAGAAGAGGAGCTATGTATCTTGAGGCTAGGTCTGAGTTTCATAGACACAAGAATCTCACAAAGGAAGCTACTGTGATCACCTGAATCCCTTGTAATACATGGCAATATCTTGTTAAGGCTTGTGTCATCTTACGTGAGCTTGCGTTTTCAGAGGGTTCTGCGTCTGTGGCACACAGGCACCAGCCTGTGTTAGGTGACGAACAACATTGTTTGCCATCATAGACTGTCACCAGCGCAATTCGCAGTACGTTGACATGGTCCCTCAGTCACTGGAAGTAGACGCTTGAACTATATCTGAGTAGTGATAGTTTCCTTTACTTGTTGTAATATGTGACATATGTATACATGTAGGGACATAGGTTGGATTGTGCCTGTAGTGTCATTATGTCATTCCCAATTGCTAGGATAAAATGATGAATATTGTCAGAATTTGATGGTACAAACTATTGTTACTTCAATGTTTTAAAGTAGAAATCCTGAATTATCATTGTAGTTTTTGTGATTTAAGAAGTGGTGACACTTATAGGGACATTGTTGATTTTATGGCCAAAAGAACATTTTGGGATTAGTGTTGGATGGGATAGACTTGTTAAAGTTATCAGCCTTGACCACAGCTATAAAACAACAAAATCGGTTGTTTTTGGGTTTTGTTACAAATTCCCAATTCTCAATGTTGTTTGGCAGACATTCACTGAAATCAAGATTGGCAACTACAAGTCAAATACACTTAAAATACTTTACCGTATATTGACAGGGATTTGGCTCCGCTGGCAGAGCGTTTGGTTGTTACTGCGAAGTTCCAGGTTGGATTTCGTGCTGAGGCTGATCTCTGAAAACAACTTTTCTCCTTTTGAACTGCCATAATTTGTTGAGATTTTCTTGCAACACCTGAGAAGTACTTATGAATCAAACATGTATATCTTGGCCTGTTTTTGTGAGAAATGTTTGTGTGCAGTTTCAAATCCTGAGGCTGGTTGGCTAGTGTGTTTTTTTTTTGTTAGGCTTAGCTATGTATTTAGGTGGGTGTGAAATATGCTTATTGCTTATTAAGTTATAATGAGGAGTGTGCTGTGTTTTTAATAAGATTTGGGTTTCCATGATGTCAAGTGTCTTGTTATGACTTGTTGACATTAATAAATTTGTAAATTTAAGTCGGTCATTGATTTTTTTCGGTTCAATGCTGTAAAAATAAAAAATAGAGGAAATGAATTTAAAAATAGAACACTGTGGAAGAAGAGATCAAAGATATCAGATATAGAAACACATTGACTTTGTGTGGTAAGACGTTACAGTTTTTGCATGGCATGTGACGACAAAAGGGTGTTTTGAAATTGATTTTTTGAAAAAGCCTATGGGTAGTTGATTCTTATTTTAAGAAATGATAAAGCCTGTCCTTCGGTGGAAAGTTTATACTAAGTTTTTAAACCTCATGAATAGTTTTGGAAAACTGTCGCTTTCCATGCGTTGCACAATGATTCCGAATATTTTCCACGCCTCATTTTTGTTAAATATTTCCAAAAATCTGAAATAATACAATTCCTAGAAGTGGTTTGATTTATAATTTGCGAACCAGGTACTCCATCAACAGGTACTAAGTGTTTTGATAATAGGTTTTGTGTGGGATTTTCAATACTAGTTGTTTTAGTTATTGATAACGCAGCTACAAAATGCCTACCACGGTTGAATAGGTCGTATTGAACTTCACATTTTGTGCGCTTGTATTGTCATTTTGTCCTGGTGTCCCCTCCATATCTCGATATCTCTGGTCGGATTTTAATGAAATTTGGCTCAAGGGGATCTCTAGAACGGTTTATGGCAGTTTTCAAACTTCCCCAGCCCTGCATGGGGTCATGGGGATTGGCTTTTTCAGTATGTTGTGGGAAGAACATTTCCCGGTGATATCTAGGAAACAGATAGACGGATTTCAATGAAACTTGACAGAGGTATATGATGTTACTGCGCCAAAACCATTAAAATTTCGGCAGATTTGACCACTGCAACTCCTCCAAGAGTTCATTTTGTTCTCGGCAAGGGGATTTTCAAGTCCGTTGCTTGGGGGGAAAACCGTTTCCGGAGATAACGATTGTTAACCGATGATTTCTATAAAACTTGACTATGACAATACACTGGCACCATTTGATTTTCGGAAATTTGTTGTTGTTGCTGTTGTTGTTGTTACCAGCTAAGCTATGCCGTAGTACCTTTGATCATCTGGCATTTATCGAAAGGGTGACGTATTCCTGTCGACTGTGCTCCAATAAACGAGGGGTGGTTTCTCTGGGAGTCTGGACGCTTTGCGAAAACACTTAAAAGGGTTAAATATTCTGCCTTTAGTAGCAATACGTTAGTCATTGTTACGCTTATACTATCTGAGCAGGCTGTCACAGCATATTACGAGCTTTAAAAAACAACGCCGCCAGCCGTTCAGTAACGCCAGGATCTTGCTAAGAAACAAAACTTAGCGAGATTACGTGGTATTTTAAACGAGGACATGTGATTTTGGCTAGATTTTAGTGAAGTCTTAGCGCTACTGAACTCAGTCACCTGATATTCGTCTCATGGCGTGTTTCGACGTCGAATCCAGCACCTTATTGCCTCGACTTATTCCAAAGTCCAGTACTTTTATTGGATGGTCTTGAGTAAGTTGACCGAGTGGTGCTCCCATTTAAGTGTTTGGTAGAAGGGATATGAAGTGGGTAGTGTTCAATAACGCTCTGACCTACGCTAGGACCTCACTAAAATCTAGCCAAAGTCACATGTTCTCATTTAAAGTACACGGCACCATCTCAAGTAATCTCACGAAGTCTTGCTCTTTAGCAAGGTCCAAGTGTTAATGAACTCAATGCAAGGCCCGGTTTGCTTGGTCTTGCTGCAGGCTTGGCCGGTGACTGTTGGCTTTGGCGCTTTCGGGAACTAGGGCCAGTTTTGGTATCGATTTGAGCATGTTTCTCATTTGCACAAGTTCCGGGTTGCCAAATTATACTTCGTTGATATTGAGTTTGTATGTCTGGCTGTAAGACACTACTCCCTTACTATATGTTATGGTGTTTCATGCCCCGAGAAGCAATATTTTTACACATCATTGTTACGAGAGATACTGACAGCTAGCACTTATCCAAGGGCTTGGAATTTTCCTCTTTTAACAGGATTTCCTCTTTTTTGGTTTCACTCAATCCTATTCATTTGTGGAACGGTACATCACCTATAAACTTTTCCTCTTTTTGTCATTGGTCATTCCAAGCCCTGTTATCTAAACGTTAATTTCATCTGGCAACAGGAACATGATATAACGGTATTTTGAAAGCGTAATAATTTTCATCAAACCGGGTAATTTGAGGCTTTAACGAAATGACCAATTTACACTACGAAATTTGAATGTCTCTGTTTATATGCAGTTTTTCCTAATTGAACCAGTATTTACCAAAATGTGCCTACGTACATTACCAATTGTATTTCCTATCAAATTCGCCATTTTCGCCCATGATTTTCTTATAAAGTACATCATTTATACCTGACCGGGTTTTCACATTGAAGCATTCACGATCATGGAATATATTAGCATGCAAACTATTAGCAACTTTGTAAAACAAATCTTGTTGCTGAAAACATTGCGCGAATCTAAATTTTCCCTCTGGTGTTTTCTTGAAAAAGTTTGTGATACATCGACTTTACGATACAGAATTTTATGTGATTTTCCAAACCAATTTTATGCATCGTTTGTTTTTGTTCTGCAAAAACAATTATTGCGTGTAGCCGTCTGCACTAAAATACTCTGCTATACTTATCCTCAGACAGCTATCGCCGTTACATATATTAGTGTTACACGACTTATTTCCTTGTCCTTGTGATAATTTTTAATTAGAGGAAAAATGTCTTGAATGGCAACCCCATGGAAAGCTGATATTTCGTATGCCCGGTATTCGTTATTATTTTTATGACGTGTACGTGTTCTTTTTATTTCTTTTTCACACCGCACTTGTTTGCAAAATTCGTCTGTTTCCTCAAAACCAATCCTTTTAATTAGTAACGTCAGATCCTTCCAGCTGCGAACTATTTTTTTTCGGTCACGAATTGATCCCCTGAGTTTATGTGATCAAGAACGGTTTGTTATAAACATTATATTATTCGATCCACCATAATAGAGAAACCGACAAGATCGGCTCTTCCCGGAAAATAACTGATTAAACATCATGTGATCAATAAGGGGAAAGAAACAACAAAATATAGCAGACGCGGATTTAGAGGGAGTCAAGGGGGCCATGCACCTACATTTGATGTAACACAAGGTGCAAACTCCTAGTTTCACTGTATGAAACGCAAGCGGATCGATTATCTTGTCAGTAGAAACCCATGATCCGGTTCACAGAGCTCTGCTTCGTCAAAAAAATCAATAATGAATCCAGACTTTCAGTCAGTTTTCATCATCTTCAACGCATCGAATGGGTTATGTCGGCCTAAGCACAATTATTTTTTCTTGTGGTATTTTACAGCCATATTCTATGAAAATATTCTTGAATAACACTGTCGTACACTCTTTCACAGCGACATCTCGTAGCGTTGGGAAAGAGTACAGGGTACTGAGCACGCCCTTCCTGTGACTGCGCAGAGAAAGTGGACAGCTTGCCCAAGCGAATGCAGTCCATGATTGCTGTCAATTATTTCACTGTATTTACTATCAAAGCAGTTAATTGGAGAGCCACGTAAATACATAAAACGTATTGAGAGTGGCGTACATGAAGTAATATCCCACGATAGGCCTACATTATTACGCGTATCGGTCGATACGCGGAATAACGACGAGTGGGATATTACTTCATGTACGTCAATCGAGGTACCTTTTGTATTTATCCAATATGTTTCGAATTCCTAAGTTTCTTTCATTTTTTTACAGATTTTTTAAATACTTTACTCAAATTGTACACGTAGCAGATCACATCCTATATGTATGTACTTGCGCATTAGGCTGCAAGTTTTCTCTAGTAAAAGAAACAGTTTTAAATGTGACGATTTATTACTTGAAAAGGGATGACAAAGATGAAAACAAGGATAACTTTTCATTGAACTTGTAACATCTCATGAAAATAGTTAAATAACAACAATATTTGATGTTGTAGTTATCGAGGAATCGGCGCCTGAGTTGCAGACGATAAAATATTTAGGAAATGAAAACTGAAACAGAACTGCCTTATAATTAATAGTCCTGTTCCAGATGTTACGATTGCGACCTGATTGTATGTTGAGCGTTATTTACACTGCTATGATTGTATTACTTTAAACAATTTTTTAAAAGTTTGGAGATCGAACCGGCTAACCAATGAGATAAATATAACTATGTATATAGCTCACTGCGGCTAACGACGTCGAGTCGACATTGACCTACCTTTTGAACTTTCCATGTCAGAGGTCACTTTTGAAGAAGTGCGGGAGGTGAATACGGAAAACTTTATTACATGGCCGTATTTCCCTCTCCTCGACAGATTCAACGCGTATGGGATAAATGGTTAAAAGGTTCATCTATATTTTTTCATTGTAACATGACGTTGAAGTACTTACCGTATTTCCGCCATTTGTCTCATGGGCGTCTGTGCGGAACTGTGTTTGTACGCGAAACTTAAGCGCATGCTCGATATATGAGAACCACTTGGATCAAAAAGGCATCCAAAAAAATATATTATTTCGGATATAGACCCAGAGGCCTAAAGACGCGGCAATGCAGTATTACAAAACTATTTATCAAATTTCTTGAAAATACGCCGAGGAACTCCGATACAGAGACTAACGTAAAAATTTCTCATTAGGAGGCACAGCGGTGGTCAAAACGGGTTCAGCTACATGCGAATTAATGTATGAGTCTATGCAGGGGACATTACCTGGGCTTATGTGCGAAACGTACGCGTATGCGCCAATATGTGAACCACTTGGGTGAAAATAGCCGCAAACAAGGGATTTGATTGTTTCGGACATTAGCCCATGGTCTTAAAGGCGTGGCAATACGGTACAAGTGTTTCATCGTACTACTGTGCGCCATCTGTTATCTGTTTCAAGCAGGGGCATTGTTGATGCAAAGCACTAATCATCTCCCCTCTTATCTATCCTGACAACAGGAGAGTCAGTGGTGTAGTGATACGTTCAGAAGTCAGTGTGTGTTCATGGGTCAGTGTATCAGCACCTCCTTTACACTGGAACGTGACGAACGTGTTTAAAGAGGCCTGGAACGCGATAAACAGACTAAATTATAATATAAAAAGTAGTTTTCTGCCACTGAAACAGAATTCAATCTGCTCAACAGATATTTTAGGGTTTGTTCGTAAAGATTTTTAATTTCTGTCCATATTAAAGGAGAATGCTACCCCGATTTAATTAATCTTTTTTGCCGTCTTAATCGGTCTATATCCACATCGCCTCGCATACGGTCGACCTTACCTTGCCAAGAGGTGTCGCGGTAACCTGTAAGGAAGGTGAGAAACGACGCTAGCGACGTCAAAGGTTCATATGCAGAGTGAATGCCGCTATGTTCCCGCTTTTCCGAACTAAGCAGCTGCGAGGAAAGCGTGTATATCGTTTTTTACTTCCCTGTTTGAAAATGAATTATTCTCACCCTAACCAATACTTATATAAAACTGAAACAAAGTCTGTCTCATTAGATGCAATTTGTAATGCATTTGGAGTGTTCGTGAGTGCAAATGATTTGAGAAGCCAGCAATGAATAAATCACTGCATTACTGGCTTTAGGTGCTATAAAAGTACGGCTATTGACGGGACACCTAGGCCGTGTGAGCCCATGCTAATTTAGTGTTTGCTGGAAGAAACTGTTGTGAAACAACTCGATTTCCATCCCACGACCAGGTGTTAAGGGGAATCTTTATTTACATTTACATTACTCAAATAATGATTGTCATTGTACAACTTCTGCCCTGACGGTGCTGTCGTTGGCCAAAGCGGAACCTGAATTCGCGACCCCCGACGAATAAGTAAATTTGCAGTTTCGTGGCTAATTCACCAACATAGTCAGGTGCACATTACTTTGTCTCACTAGTATAGTATTTTCTTGACTGGAAGTTTAGTTTCCACTGAACTTTGTCTGGTTTATGTTCGTGATGTCTGATCATTTTCCGAGCCACTGGCAGGGATAAGGAGTCAATCCGGCCGGCCGCGACGGGCCTGATCGTGCTCTGAGCCACTAGCCAGGCTAACAAGTGTTTTGTGTTTAGAACTCAAAAAATCACAAGTCTAAACAACACAGACCTAGGTTCTCCTGTCTGTATCTCACGGAAAATACTTCGAAATTATCTCCGAACAGACTCCAAACTCCTGCTACGGACCTTATTGGCCTCATATTGCCGAACTTTGTAGGCTACGGTGTGTCCAAATACCAATATATCCGTAAGAGCGAAATAAAACAACACGTTTTTATAAGAACTCGGTGTATTTTTAAGGGTTTTACATCGACGTTTAATGATTTATTAGTGTTAAACGATGAATTCAAGCGATAAACTGACACCTATAACCCGCCTTGTGAACTGCTGAACAGACTGCGTGTGAAACCGATGACGTCATTGGATAATTTCAACAACCTCCGTCTGCCGTCAGGTGTCGTTATGGAGTAGAACTACTCGATCTAAATTGATACAAATTAGGTTGTTTTTTGGGTGGCATGCTCCTTTAAAGCATTTTCTTTTAGTTTCAAATTTCAAAAAACGATATGTCAACTGCTCGCTTCTTCGTCGATTTTTTCCCACAACGCAAAACACGTTTCCTTATTTGATAATATTAGGGCAAGACATGGACCTAGCACATTCCCCTTATATGGAAAATGTGACCTTTGACCTCAAACGACTTCAAGCAGCTGACTGTGAGTGCATGCGCGCATTTATCATAAGTGGGAGTGAGATTAGAAACTCTTTGGTAACCACAGAGTTTTTCCTTCCGTGTAAATTTTGTTTTTTTTCTGGAAATTTCCCCACAGGGGGAAGTGAATTACTCTGTACTAAATGTTGCGAGATGGTACTTTAGTCAGGAATTATGTAAAAGACATTTTTGACGATCTTTCTTGTTTCATGCCTCTTTAAAGAGTATTTCGCCGCTGTGTGGTTGAATTCTTAGCCAAAGCGTTCTGGGTATTTCAGGATCAGCTCGGTAATGTTTTTCTGAACATTTATTCAATCTTGAATTGTTCTCGAACGAGCTAGCAACTAAACTCACTGGCAATGCACACATGCGCCATTTTCGAATTCGAAATTTTAAGGTTTGCTAATCCCAGTTTACTTTGAGGCATTTTCTTGTGTCGATGATGGTTTCGATATTCTTGTTGGCAACGGAAAAGTATCCTATTAAGGTAAGGAATATTGTGAGACTTATTTTGTGAGAACAAAAGCCACAATTTGATTTTAACAGGGTATAATGACAGTTCAAAAAACGTTTCGGGTGGAAAGAAACAAACTGCTGACGATCCTTTGCTGACAGCACATCTCAGTGACACGCACGTTAGCATACTAAATGATTGCTTCTCATGATTTTGAGATTGTCAGAAAAAACAAGTGACATTCCGGATTTAATGGACGAATGTTGACACTTCTAATTTTCCACCATTGTATTATGACGTGTCAATATTGTTCAGCAAATTTGCTATCAGCTACTAACACATAATGATGCATTAGTGTTCACCATCGTTTCAAATACTGACCAGAACATACAGACAAAACAGACAGAGAAAGACAGATAGTCCATTTGGCCATTCTGTGGTGATGTTAGAATACGACCTGCTTGGTCAAACAATAAAGGAATGGAGACTAATGGAAGGCTGTCGGAGCCGATTGTATGCTAAGTCACCTGTAAAAATTGTAAAACGAAGCAATACTGCTAAAAATAAAGTGGCTCGAAAACTTAACATCACGAAGAATAATTAAATAAAATTACGCGTTAACAATATGCTATTCAATAAGAAAACAAAGCAAAGATAATTCAGTCACCTGTCAGATGTTGAAAAAATATGACATGGCAGAGACTGTTAGCGAGTGCCATTCGATCACTAGCACAGTTAGTTTACTGAGTATTTATTACTAAATAAACTCTTCAAAGATTGGAAGTTTTAGTAGAAGTAAAGTGGTGCACACTCCCCCCNCCCCCCCCCATAGTAATATTGTAAAAAAGTTTAAAGCAGACGAAGTGTTGTAATACTCCAAACAAAAGATTTTTTTTTTCTTAGGGGTTTTGCGTGAGCATTAAATTTTCCGTGGCCTATGTGATGAAGTGCGCGTTTCTGTACTATTTTCAATGCGTGACATTTGTTAAGAACCCAGACGCAAATGCCAAAGTGAATTAGTGGTATAATAATTAACGTGCAATAAATCAGTTTGTAGAATCTGACTTAGAAGATAGTTTTTAAAAGACGGGTACCTCACTGTAGAATACGGGGGCCATAAAATATTCCACAATTTTCGTTTCTCAAAAATGCACTCACTACTTCAATTGCATCACGTGCGTACATGTTCACAATCTTTGAAGAAGAACACATGTAACATTGTCAGTTTGGAGCAGATATTTATTTTTTGTAGTTCATTATTTATTTTCTCAACTAATTATGTCAATGTAAAGGTATTATTGGGGTTCAAATAGAAGACGCGGTGGGCTAGTTCTGCGTTCATATATAGCTGTGTGGCAAAAAGCGTTGCTGACCAGGGTATCGGTACTCTAAACTAGCGTATCAGGTAATATGATCTAAGATACCCCTGTGTGGAGTACATAAATTACCACATTAGTAATGGGTTCATGTCAATAAAACAGTGGCTAAAATAAGATGATACATCGTGGACTAAAACTGGTGATTTTTCAAACTGTGTGACTTCTGAAAGTGATTTTGTGGTAAAAGGTTACGTTAAGATCATTTTTACCAGGAGAAATACAGAATAGATGCATCAGGTGTCGGAGTGGTACCGGTTGACCATGAATAATTTTAGCAATGAGCTATAGCCCATTGACTTTAGTAACTCTTTGAACCGTGGTAGATAATTGGCTTGCAAGTCGTGATGCCGCACATAATAGCACGGGAACGCTCTAGTATGGAATAGATTTACATCTGGGCTAGCCACGATTCAAGAATCGCTGTCGCAGGAATTGAAATAAAAGGGAATGTTTTTGCAATGCTGGTCACGCATTCTTACCCAGAAGGAAAATATTTTTACGAGTCGAAATATGTTTAAGCACAGAGAGCGAGCCCTCTTATTCCGCGAACTGTTGACTCCTTTTTTCAAAAAGATTATCAAAGTCGTTACAGATCACTTGCGCAAGGCAATTCGGGTATTTTGGTAACCAACAATTTCCAGTCAGAAGTGAATGTTTTCTACGCATGTCGTTTGATTCCGCACATGCGCACATAACGTTCACCTCCGAAGGTTCAACTCTGTTTGAAGAAAACCTTCACATTTTATCCTGCGCACCTTTTGGATTGTTTTCGTCCGAGGCTATAAAAAGACCTAGAACGAGTCATACTCGTCTGGTTAGTAAATTACCGTCAGTGCGTGAAGACGTGTTTTAGAAAGTGTGTCTAAGGTAAGATTTAAAACGTATTTTATGTCTGCACCATAATCTGTGTAAAATGCAAATGGCTTTTCAAATAGATTGAACGCGTGTTTTTATATGCTTGTCACAACATCTCAAGATCGAATACCAATTTCCAACAATTTCAGCTCCAATGTTCGATACACAGCGCCTTTAAGGGGACCAGGGCAAAGTATTAGCCAGGATTAGTCCCGTCAGAAAGTCCCACCCCCGAACTGCCAATAGTATCTGAAAGAATTTTAGGGGGGATATGGCCCCTTCCCCCAAAAAAATTGTTTGGTACAAAGTTTTTTAAGAGATTACTTTTAAAAACCAATTAAAATGTGCTGTACACAGTTAATGTTTAGAGTAAATGAAATTTGAACTAAAAGATATTATTTCTTCGTCTTTGTCTCTAAGCACCTTGCTTAAAATTATGTAAATTACACGTTTCTCCGATTACCAGCATTTTAATAACCAGTCAAAAATAATAAAAAATGAAGAAGTAACAGTTTAGTAAGAAAGAGATTTAAAAGACAAAGACAATGCGCACCTTGTCCACTAACCGAACATATAAGTTAACTAAAACATAACTATCTGATGTTTCTTTGTTATGCTTTCACGCCGATTGTTCAAAAAGGTACTCGCAGCTCAAACTGAAAAATGTCTTCTCATCTCGCCAGAAAAACAGCGGAATAACGTTTTTTGAACGATACTCTTTTCACGGTGCATTAATTCCCCTGACTGTCCCCAATGAGAATCTGACGAGACTGGCTTCTTGCCATCGAGTAGAATTAAAGGGCTGAATTTCGCCTTGTTTGGTTGACCATAAACGAAAATCAATTTAGGACTTTTTTACTCTCATAAAATCGGCCTCATAATATTCTTAAGCTTGATAAGATTCTATTTCTGTTATCAAAAAGAATATCAAATCCATCTGTGACTCCAGTTAATTAGGGAGGCCAACCCTAAAATTGCGAATTCGACAATGGAACACGTGCGCGTTCCCTGTGACTTGAGTTTGTAACGGAAACAGTATTCTATCACGGAATGAAAGTAAATTGGCGAACTCAATTTTTGTTTTTATTCAGCTGAACAAGATGAAATGTAGCTTTAAAGGAAATCGAAGCTGATAACGTTACCAGTTAAATTTTTCTGCTTGGATTTGAGCTATACTAGCTGACCGGCCACCCTGGTTCACCACGTGTCCCCCCCCCCCNCCCCCCCCCCCTCCCACCTCTCGATGCCTCTGCTGTTGAGGTCGTGGGTCTAATCCGTCAAGAGGCTGTCCTCGAGTATACATTTTTGTCGCCCATGTCACTTTAAAAACCACTGCAGCCTCGACCAAACGTCTCACCCATAATCCCAGATATGGTTAAGTTAGCTAAAAAGATCTGGACCTCGAGTATATTGACTTTACTCGAAACTGGAGTCCAAAAGCGACCAATTGTAAGGCGGGTGCAGGATTGAGAAGTTAAGTGACATTTTTGGCATTTATTTTCAGAGAAAATGATGACAAAAGTATTGATCGTTACCGCTGCATGCCTGGTAATGTGTGTTGCGACCTGTCTTGGTGATATGGAAACGGGCAAACTCGTCAGTAAAGTAACAAGAGTAAAGGTATACTTGTATATCTCACGAGTTACACAAAGTATAATATATAAGTATGTATGTGCGTGTGCGTGTGCGTGTGTATGCCCTTGTATAAGAGCCTTGCCTACATTTATGTCCTAAGGTGAGCGCATGCGCCTATTATGCGAAACTCTTAAATGAAGCCTTGGACAAGATGTGATGTCTGTTTTTATGAATAAAAACATTAACATTGTAAGTGGTTGAATCATTTCAACGACTCCCTTGTTCCCAGTGGCTCTAGTAAGCGACATCTCTTTGTAGTTATTAATTAATACACAAATTTTAAACTAGGTTACCAAATCGCACAAACCGTACCTCAAGCACTTGTTTCTTCTCAGTGAGCTGGTCCCTATCTCACATCCTAGTTATTATGTAAATTCAACGTTTTGGTACAGGCAAACTTGCGTTATTGGATTTTGAGTTGCAATGATAATACCAAGAAATTGGTAAAAAGGGCAAATGTCAGTACCGAATAAGGATTTCTTTTGGAAACTAACTCAGGAGTGTGTGACAATTTGAAATGTTGGTCAGTCATACTGTGTATTTGTCGACCTGGGCATCTTAAAGGGGACATGGGTTTACAGCCGCGAGAAATACTGTATCCGTGAAATAGTCTACCAAAAGTACCCTGACGTCACACAACGCAAAATGTCATGTGAAATAAGACTAAATGAATCTGCTGACTACTGCTTTGGATGTTTGATGTTTTCTCTTTGGATGTTTCATGTTTTCTTTTTATAATTTCGAGAATGTGTCAAGAATATTCAGTCAGTAAGCCTCTTACCCACCATCATAATAATCGTGATTCAAATAGCAGCCCGAGCTCTAGTTCCACTGGGAAATTAACAAACATTATAAATTTAACCATGAGTGAACAGGACTCATTCAATAACTACACTGTTTTCCATGAAAGGGTACGTCAAAGAACTAACACGGACATAATGAGAACTTCCGGAAAATCTTGTGGGGAACCTTATTTCATAGGATATGTCAATAGGAATCGTGCGTGAACTAGCTCTTATCACAGACAAAGGATATTCATTTTAGCTTTTAGGAAAATTATTTAATAATTTAAAAATTCTAAAAATAATAAAAATGCCTCTCGAGAAATTACTGTAATGCGCTTGCCAAATCATGAAGACTAAACGGGCTTGGTACGCTATTTTCCAAAGCTTTATGATGTCAAATTTGCGCATGTGCAAGGTCAGCGACAACTATTTCGCGGGTACAAAATATGTGAGTAGAGAGGAACTGTTTTTCAAAGAGCTCCAAAAATAAATCTTAAATTATTTTATTTCAAAAATAGTTCTGAGCCGGGCTCAACACTATTTTTGTTTCTCTATACCTCGGCAATAACAATGATATTTTTATGTTTTTAGCAATATGATAAGTTGGATTGAGAGAAATATTTCTTAATCTATGAGTCACACTCATTATCCTAAACATAAAATGTAAATCTGACTGAGATAGTTTCTAATTTTGTGAACTGCATTCAGTAGCCCTTTCAATTAACAATTGACCCTTTGTAAGCACAAGAGTATTTCTTGGTGTATGTATTGTAAATAATCATTGTATTTTTTCTTTTCAATCTTTTTGTCCATTTATATTCAATTTCATCACAACCTCTTACTAAATATTGTAATAATTGTATTGAAATGTACTTGTATGGTCTAGAATTCAAGCAAGCAATTGACTTGCCCTTCGATTTTCAGAGAGATGCAAGACGCGTACAGAACTTGGAAGAAAACCATGCAACACAAAGGCGCCCGGCTCCAGAGGACGCAGAATGTTGGGTTGAATATGTCACAACTGAGGTATTGTCTTCAATCTTCAATAACTGCTTGCTGGGTCCTGGTTAAAGTTCGACACTGTTGCGTTGACATTTTCTCGAAATGATGTCACCTACAACTACAAATCAAGTCACTCCATTGCCACATATTTTCTAACATTTCCTGTAGATTTGCAAGACATTGACAAATTTCAAAAACACTTTACGATTAAAAGTGATTTATTTATTTATTGTCTCAGTTTGTCAAAAAGCCGCAAAGCAGATGTCGTTTTTCGACATGAGCTCAATTATAAAACATATGAACACATTTATTTATTTTAAATAACAAATTACTTAATTTGAAAAATGGCGCCTTTTTGTTAAAGTCTTTGTTATTAGAGTGTTCAATAATAGCGTGCGACATCCAATTTAGCAATATGTGGAATTTTCTCCGTATAGTCCACCTCAAAATCAAGAAGGAAATCTCGGAAAGTCTTCGGCCGATCTTTAAAGATGTTTGTAATTGAGAAAAAGAGCAAGATACCGGTAATGAGGAAGTACACAGCTAAGTCTCTTAACGTCCAGCCTGGTGTTTCTGATTTGAAAACAGGCGAATGTAGCTGAACTCAGTGTCATTGTTGAGGGGAAGGATTGTAAAGTGACGCTTTCGCTTACACAAAGCAGGATATTATTTGTGGCTAATTCGTGGTCAGTGGGCGTCAAAATAAAGCATCAAAGAAAAAAAGGAAACAACATTGTAACTTAAACATTTAACCAAAAAATATTAACATATTTTTCGTGTATTGGCTTTCACACGGTTATTGCACGAGCGTATCAAGACGTGCGTGGTTTAATGTTCCTTTTACTGGTAAAGCCAAGGCCCTTGATTTCAGCAAATATCTGACAGACGACGGCACGAATTGCCGATCTGCAGCAAAAAACCCAACAGATTTTGTTGTTTCATAACTTCAAGAAAGTTATTTCATTCAACAAAATATTTTTTGCCATAAAATTGACAATGTCCCTTTAACTATGTTTCCCGATTTTCTTACGTCGGAATACGTAAACGTTTATTTCTGGTTTTTCCTACGGCACAAAAAGTTACACCGTTATTTTTTATGTTGAAAGAAAAATAGGGGATCTCCGACTTAATAGTTGGCGAATATGTTATGTTATTGAGATTGTGCAACAAGTTTAATTGATGTGCAAAAGAAGAAGTTTGTTAATATCTACACGTGGGCAAAGACGGTAGGTCTCTGAGGTAGGTTTGCCTATAGTTTAGTATGACGTCATTGTGAAATTTGATGTCGCTCGCTATTATTTAACGCCACAATAACAAATATTTTTAACTCAAAATCAAAATTTTTGTAATTAAGTAATATATTATTTGAAATAAAAAACAATATCAAAACGTTTTAGAATTTAATTGGTACATGTCGCATAACAATTAACGACTGCTTTGCGGCTTTTTCTGTATCGCCGGGAACCCCCTTAAAGATATTGAAAGATAATATGACATCGTACAACGAAAGTATTCTGTTTTTAGAAGGATTCAAATTATCAATTTAGTTAGAACTGGTTTGTGAGGAACACATGTAAACTTCACAGTTTTGCCAGAGGTTCCTTTATCTACGCGGCTCTAACTGATAACCCCACATTTTTAGCGACTTGTTGTAGGCATAGACCGAAATACAAAATATCGATAAAAATTCAACCCCCTTACGCACTTATTCGGAAACACGCACAAGCATTTTATTGCTAAAACTTTGAGCAATCTAAACCCGAGCAGTGTAAAATTACCTGCAATATGGCAAGTTGCAACTATTAAGGTGGCGCAATACAGTTAATATAATGTGAGTATTTGTATATACTTTCCAAAATATCTAAAATTGAATGATTTGCAACATTTTTTTTTTCGGAAACAGACTGTTTAATCTCCAGACTCTGCGGTTTAGCTCTAAAAAGCGTTACGTCAGTTTTGTCGAGCCTACTCAGAAATAGCCCGCAACTAACACTTTACACAAAAACGTAGGGCGCTGTATCAGAAATCCATGGTGCAACTGGTTTTCAGGACGGAGCCGTTTAAAGAAAGATCTTACAACAGACGTTCGAGCTTTCGGCAAACAATGAGACTATGCTATAGAATTATACTGGTAATTATTAACGATCAACCCTAAAGATATAATATGTAAGCCTACGCTTCTCTTTTTTAAGGAGATATGTGCATCCTTGAAAAAAGTAATTAAGTGCACGGGGTTTGAGCCTTTTTAAATTTAACAATTTTGAACTAATTTACTTTCGCAAAAATTTGTCTATGAATATTCCACGAAAAGAGTTGCGTTGGAGAGACGCTTGAAGCGAGGTTTTCTGTTTCTTCGTCTTGGTATTTGGCAGTCGTTGAAATCCAGAAATCAAAACTCGTCATTCTTAAGATCAAGTTTAGTCTAAATAAGCGGTCTCAGACAACTAGTTTCAAACAGTCTCTTCCGAACCAGTTTCACACTGCATCCAAGTTAAACAAATATATTTTTTTCTTTGAAGTTACGACGACTGCCAGGAATGTGTCATAGCATTGGAAGACTCAGAAATCTAGCTACTTGCGTCTCGGGATCCCGCATTGCCTTTGTAAAGGCTGATCAATGTCGGTCCAGAAGACATCCATAGAGACGTTGCAATTTTGTGCGCGATTTAAGTTAATTTGACGACGTGTAACCAAGAACATAAGTTCAACTGGTGACAAAGATTTACTTGGATACAAGTCAATTGATACTTGTTAATTCCGCTCTAAATGGTTGCTTCGTGCGCAGCTCACGTTAAAAATGCAGGTGAATATATTGGGCGTGAACTTGGTGTCCTGCTTAATCTCAAGATGGCGTATGCGTGAACTTAGAATTCACGAGGAAACTTGACTAGTTCACTCAAATGATCACGTTCACGTTGATGAAAACTTCCACTGCACTAAGACAAATTACATATTAATAAAATAATTTAGATTTCAATCAACCTTTTTTCAACTATTGGTGACCTTATTCACCAAACAGCAATTGATTTAACCATTCACAAGTTCCTCCGAGTCTGTGACACACTGAAGTTATGGCAAACGAGAAAATGGATGATCGTGAGGCCAATAATTAAAAAAATTCTTAACACTGAGCAAAAAATCACCTGATTCCCTTATGAATATTCAGTTTCAAGTTCATGTATACGCGATCTTGAGATTCCAAGTACAAGCACAGCAAATATTCACAACTTCAGAGACGGCGAAACCATTGTAGATGTAACGCTAGTTTTTTACTTTATATAAATTGTCACGCGTTAATGTTTGTTTAATCTGGCTGCTTTAGAAATTGGCTACTATGAGACATTCAAACACGCTTTGCGAACTGTCTGTCCGTTTCCTTGGTCGTATGCAAATAGTTAATGTTTTTTTAAATAAACACTCTTCTCTTTAATTTCTCATTTTATTTTATCACGAAATGATCCCCCCCCCCTGCTCATCCTTTGGGCGTTCTCGTCACTCGTTCGTTTCTCATTTCTTAAATTTTTAACATTTCGTTTCTTATGAACAGGTTTCTTTCCTCATGATTCGAAATTCTTTTCGTTCTTTGACAGATGGCATGAGTAAAGCCACTTACTTGGTGTCAAACACTATTTGTAGTTCCTGCACTAGAACAGGAAACTGAGAAATGTGTTAGAACCAACAGAAGTGTTGTACATGAGAAATACAACAAGTTGGAAAATCCCGGCATATTCACCCAAAGAGAAGAAAACGCCCTGGCAGTCCGTTAGTCACAAAGTCGGGTGAATTTTTGTTTATAAAGCTAGCACCCAAGCATGCAACTGCAAACTCCTGGCACTACACACATCGACATGATTGTAAGGCAAACTCGCTTGGGTTCTCAGTTTTAGGATGAGGCATGTGGCCCGTGGGGATGCGCCCATGAGCGAAACATTTGAGAACAAAAAAAGGAAGTTTGACTTATCCGTTACAAAATGGTGGAAGTTGACATGCATTCATCTAAACGTTAACAACTTAAATGAAAAATACAAAGAATGAAAAAGGACACACAGAAAACATCCACGTCGAGACATACTCCGTCGACAAAGACACTGCCTAGTAGTGAAGCTCATAGACACATACGTTTACACGCTAAACACTTTAATAGACATTTAAGAACGGATTGTCTTGGTTATGGACACATGGGCCTAAATACGCACATAATCAACCTACGGTAAAGCGTTGTATTAGAAATTCGATGTTGAGCTCAAATACAAACCATTTTTGTTTCCAGACTCGTCGATTACCCGGCAGGTGTCACTCATCATCATCNAAAGCTAGCACCCAAGCATGCAACTGCAAACTCCTGGCACTACACACATCGACATGATTGTAAGGCAAACTCGCTTCAGTTTTAGGATGAGGCATGTGGCCCGTGGGGATGCGCCCATGAGCGAAACATTTGAGAACAAAAAAAGGAAGTTTGACTTATCCGTTACAAAATGGTGGAAGTTGACATGCATTCATCTAAATGTTAACAACTTAAATGAAAAATACAAAGAATGAAAAAGGACACACAGAAAACATCCACGTCGAGACATACTCCGTCGACAAAGACACTGCCTAGTAGTGAAGCTCATAGACACATACGTTTACACGCTAAACACTTTAATAGACATTTAAGAACGGATTGTCTTGGTTATGGACACATGGGCCTAAATACGCACATAATCAACCTACGGTAAAGCGTTGTATTAGAAATTCGATGTTGAGCTCAAATACAAACCATTTTTGTTTCCAGACTCGTCGATTACCCGGCAGGTGTCACTCATCATCATCAACAAATGGTCGGAGTCCAGTAAGAACATGCGTTTCAGGAGGGCTGATAGCGTTCAACTGTAACTGACAACTAGCCCATACCATCTCTTGACGAAAACAAAAGTGGATAAACACTTTTGTCCATGACCCACTGTCGTCTATGATGCCTTGTCGAGCACTTATTTTAGATATCCTTTGGAGACGAAACTACCATGCATCGGTATTCCTTGAATAAACTCCTCACCATAAAAAGTCATTCTGGTGACCCCTATAAGACGGCTATAAACACCATTCCATCGCAAAAATGTAATTTCTGATTTAGTCAACTGGCAGTTATGAAAATCTTCTCAAATTGTTCCGTACAAAAATAAAATAAAGTCTTTGAAGGTGACGTGGCATTGGTTAAATGATTTTACATGGAGAGGTTTTTTCTTGACCCATTGTTATGACTACCGTAAGATACAAAGGGGTTTACATGGGTTTCTGCTGTTGTAACGAAGAAGACGGCTCCTCGATTGTATGCTCACAGGCGATTCAATTTCTGGAGATCCCCTTGACCGGCTTCCATAAACGTATTTTCGAAAATGTATATCTTGTTTTTCCTACAAATAATTTCCAACCACATTTTCAGAACATTAAAAAGTGTACGTTGGCCGTTTACACCGCTCTCCTTTGAGCCCACGTTTTGTACGGTGATACCATCCATTAGCAATCTTCTTCAGGACTTGAGCGTTTATTCAAGGAAGTATGCTAAATAAAGCTTACACGATCGTGGTTACCACAAGATCTCTTGCGACTATAGTATCTATGTTACTTAGATGAGTGTAGTAATTTGTATTCTATTTATGTTGTGAATTAGTAGTCCATGTTGCAAAAGTCACCGACGAGGTGCTACATATTTCGTGACTCATTCAAGAAGAACAAAAATACATTCATAGACTAGGCTCCTCTAAATATTCATCGTGTTAATAGATAATACATTCACCATTGTCAAGATATCTACCTCTTACGCGAGTATAATGAAATTTGATTCAGGGAAAAGTTAACTGATAATTAATTTAGTTTATTTTACATGCAAATGATTTATTTACAATTATGTTTTCATTTATAACCTTTTTTGGTCTTGAATAAACAGAAATGAATATCCAACGTTGTCAAATACGGTTTCTTTTTGTGGTTGTTTGCATTCCATCACGCTTGTATATTTGTGCACGTTTACATGGTGCGGTACTGCGCATTTTTCAATTCTTAATATGAACTCCTTGAGTAAAATTTCTTATGGATTGTACCACAAAGTCGTGTTTTGTTGAATGTGTCCAGTGGAAGACCTAGGTTTTAGAGAACCCGAAATTGATCAATGATTTGCACCAGCACCTGCGTAGCCACCAACAGTTGAACAATGTAATCACTTCGATTTCCATATAAACATAGAGAGGGATGGTAATACAGAATTCTGAACTATCGAAGAGTTGTTTATTAAATTTGACTAAAGTTTTTGAAAAACATTGTGTCATCAGATTGCAAATAAATGTTTTGTCACTTACACGGCAATGTAGGACCGGTAGAGGGAGGGAAACAAAACTCAGCTTCAATTTACTACCTTATTGCCAGACTGCATTCTAGGTCCTGGGTCATGTTCTTCTATTGTGTAGACATACGACGGTCCGTTGGTGATAGTTATAGAGAAAGTAACGCTTTATAAATTGCTTGTTGACATACTAGGCGTATTAAGCCGGGGGAGGGTAGGTGCAGTTGCTGTCCCAGATTCGAGCAAAAATTTTGAAATTTAGACAAAACAAGACAAAGTTTGGGCAGCGAAGCTAGGGGAAACCTAGTATTAATTTACTTTGGGTGGCAGTTGGAGGGAGTGGGGTGTTGGTGTCAAACGTAGTTTGCAACATTATTTTGCTGTCAGTCAGTCACAAAAAATAAATGCCGACAAAGACGAGGGTGTGCAAGCATACGACTTTGATCTTAAAGATAAATCTTCTACTAATCCCACGATAAAATAATAACGAAATTTCATGACAACAATCTCTTATTCCAAATATTCGTTTGTAAGTTTTTCAACGACAGTTGGATAACTGAAGTTAATGAATACCTCAATACCATTTTCAATATCCAAACACGTATTACAAATCCACAGGCGCTCAAATCAATGTTCAACGCACTGCGTTTCAACTGAACGACGATAATTTACTCACAGGCATAGGCGGATCCAAGGTGGGGGATAAAGAGGGTCTAGACTCCCACTTCCCTCCAATTTTAGTGATATCAAATCAAGGATTTTTAAATTGTTGTCTTGGACCGCTGCTTTTTAAAAATCCTTGATTCAACCTCCCCCTTTTAAAAATCCTGGATCGGTCTCCGGTCTCAATGTACCTGTAACTCTCAATTATTCTGTATTCGCGAACATTGCTGTTTAGGAACTGATGATTGTCTAATCCTATAGTTTGCACTTGATGACCCCAGCACAAGTTCGAGTCTGAGTTTTAATCGAAATCCCAAGTTTTTACTCGAGTTTGTATCTCGAATAAATTGCGAACTTGGAACGGACACTTATCCGTTTAAACCGTAATGTATGCTCTGGCACAGAATAATAATACACGAATATCAAAGATATAGTTGCACTATAGCAGAACGAACAGTCTCAAAACTAAATTTTACTGAGTGCATAAATTAGGAACCAGACTCTAGAGTCACTGAAGATTATTTTTCCGAGTTTCGTTTATAACCTTTTATTTTTACCGTCAAAAATGGGTTCAGAACATTTTTATGCCTTAGTATCAGTCAAGTGAAACAAAACCTTTCATTGTCCATTGATCTCAATCATTGACTGGTGATATTTTCTTTGTTCATTTGGGCGGCACATTATAGCGGGCTGGGTGGCTATAGCCCCACACTTTTTTCAGTACTACGCCGCCCATGGTCTATAGGCGGCGCACCACAAGGGAGCTGGAGAGGCTTTAACCCCCCCACATTTTTCAGTGCTGCGCCGCCCGTGTTCAAGTGTTTAACGGCTTGGCCAACTGCTGGACGGTGGCATCTAAATCGGCATTAAGTAAAGAGTCGGCAATGAAATTGTATCATCGATTTATTTCATGGTGTGATGGCGTAGTAAGAAGTTTTGTTTTGTGATGACAACGTAGGTGAACATTGCCGCAAAAAGAAAAATGATTTCCAACGTCTTTTTATTGGCTCATGCTGTGTCTACGTGTACAACGTCTTTTCATTGGCTCATGCTGTGTCTACGTGTACAACGTCTTTTCACTGATTGGCTCATGCTGTCAGGGTGTCTACGTGTACGTAGGGCCATAGGGCTCACATTCTGACGGATAGCGTGCGAAGAATCTATAAAGGATCTGTGCAGGACAAGACATAATATCATTTACTTCTAAATATCGGTGTGACAAAATAAATTGTAAACCCGTTATTCATACGTTCCACACGTGTTTCATTTTGAAATTGCGCATTTTATGAACTTCTTTTGCTCAGACAACTCTGTTTCGTGACCGTAAGCGCTACACATAGGGATATAAAATATGGTGAGAAGGGAAGGGTAGCCAACAAAGCCAGCAAAATGTCTGCGTATTCCGTAAACATGTCATGGACAGCATACTTTTATTCTTGCCTATAAGGGAGGCGGAGGCGCCTATGTGCTAAACCTTGACCTGAACCAAAACAGAAAGACAAGCTTGTAGTGTTGCCCGGTGCTGAAACACTAAAACGTTCCGACGGTAAAGTTGTATGTCGTCCATCTTCCTGAGTGGAATGATTACACCTCTTTTACTTTTACATGAAACATCATATGAACGAAATTCATTTGAGAGGAGAAAATGTCAACACAGTTGGATAGTAGTACTAAGATAACATACATTTATGGGTAGGGCACGTTTATCATGAATGAATTGAAAGTTCACACAAAACCGACCTTTGTGAAATTTTCAATAGGGAAATCTAATTTGTAACACTCTCCTTGCCCAGTTCTTTTCTTTCTGTGCCCAACTAAATCTACAATTATTGCATACCGACACCCCAAAAAGTTACCCCCCCCCCGAGCGCAGCATCTCATAAAAAGAGACGGAAAAACAATGCAGAATCCACATTGTTTGCGAAAGATGAGAGAAAAAAAGGATCCAATGTGTCAACTATTCACGCGGGGCAGTAAATAGAATTTTCAACTATCCATTAAAACCCGACAACATTACAGCAAAAGACATGCAGCTTACTCAACTACTAAAAACATGCAATACTGTTTACCATAAAATTCTAATTCTAAAATTGAAAGAATGCAATTTAAGTTGAATCGGAAACCTTAAAGACTAGTGCTTGTTAATAATACCCAATAGTGACAGTAGCCTTCTTGCAAAATAGCAGATATTTTCGTCCAAAGCATCTCAACAATAGCATTTCTTTTGAAGATAATTACCAGGAAAGTATAATTCATGAAATGTAGAGTTTTCGTGCATGCGCATAGGCGGATTTAGGGGGGGGACGATTTCCAAAGCAATCCCATCATTATTGCCAACAAGAAAAACAGATTTGGTTTTTTGGGCATTTGAAGACTATTTTAAATACAACAAATTTGTTAAGAACCGATTGCACAAAATATAAAACGTGAAAAAGCATTACAAAAAGAAGTAAGTTTCGCGAGCAAACGCTGTGGACCACAAACAAGTAGGTCTCTTAGCACGAAATTAGTAGTAAAATCATGATGGTGTAGTGGTAAACTACGCGCGCCCTATCCGCGAGGTCGTGAGTTCGAGTTTATGGCGCGTGCGGTTTTTCCTGTTTGACACGTTCTCCGTGTTTTTTTTGCCTTTTTTTCTTGGGTAATACTTCGGGAATCAAGGAAAATGCTTGATTTTTAGAGGAAAAAACAGAAAATTTTCCTAGGCGGGAGGGATGCAAACCCCCCTCCCGACCTCCCCCCATTCGGTGCGGTGCTATACGCATTTACAATCGTGGTTTGCGCAAATGCTTACAGCCAGACAAAATGTTGGGCCCCCCTTATGATATCCTAGATCCACCACTGATGCGACACTTGTGTGGATTGAGACAGTCAAAATTGATTTTTGATTAGGCCAAAAAGTATAACTGGTTCTGGTTCATACCGACTAAAAAACAAAGCGCCCGACCAAATAAATTTCAGCCAGGGTTTGGTGTTTTTTTGAAAAGCTGCTTAGTGACACGTAAGGTTTAAAACGTATCACACCAAATCAAAATACGTTTTAGTAAAATAATGTAAATTTTTTCAACTATTGGCGATCTTATTCACCAAACAATAATTGATTTAACCATCACAAATTCCTCCTATTCGTTGACGCAAGTTATGGTAAAGGAGAAAATGGGTGATCATGATGCCAATAATTACAAAAATTCTTTACGCTGAACAAAAAATTTCACCCGATTGTCCAAATGAATATTCAAGTTCACGCATAGCAGAGTTGTGTAAAAAGTCACCGCTAGGGTCGCTCTTTCATATGAATTCTGGGAAACTTTTAAGCCCAAAACAAAGATTATTACACCTAAGTATCTTTGCCCAAAAGTTGACTACAGAAAGACTACCTGTCTAAGTTCAAGGGTTGTCAGCGAGGTGCAGTGTGGAGTGGAATGCTTATCTGTCGTTTTCACCACGCGTGTGACGTGTGATCAGGTATATTTCTGATCTTTCTGTAATCGCAGGTTAGCTCATACAGTACTGTAATCTGTATACTGTCTAGCTACTACACTGTCCAAACGGTACGTCAGTATTACAACAAAATAGCTGAATCTCAAATACCATAACTATCGGGCATGAACTATGCAAAAACTTGTATATAGAATTTACAGACCAAATTACGTGGATAATGCAATGCAGCGACCACTCGTGAGTGTATCATGTATGAGGTAGGCACTTCGTTTTAAAAAGATAGAGATAAACCATGACGTGTGTCTATAACTGGTAGAGCGTGTCTAGGTTTCCCCTGCATGTGAACACGCAATATGAACTGCAGAGACATGTTGTGCATATTGTATTTGCATTAATGTGCCTATCACAAGCAAGCCTCTGGATGGCTATGTGGTGCGTTCTAAGGAACCTTGAGCCAGCGAGCTAGCTGTATGAAGACTGTCGTCAAAATATATTTATATACAGCTTTGTACCAAGGCTAGGCTTACCCATGAAGTGAAGAATGACGAGTAGATCGTATGTCACTGATGTGCAACCGAGCAAAATTGTTAAAACTGCATTTCCCCAGTATTTAACTCGTGCCATGAGAATAGCATTTACAGACCTTATTACCAAGGTGCAATTCCGGGATGAAAAAGTCAACCTCGACACAAAAAATTAGAATTGTGGCTACACCACACCAATTAACATTTTTGGTCTCATCTGAGCCCTTTCTCTCTAGTTTCAGGACCCATATTTGACTGTCCTATAACATTCAATTTTCGCTTGTATGGACCCATTTTTGGGGTCACTTGACCTTAAAAAAATAGCTCGATTTTCATGTGTGTTGCTAATTATTGTCATAAAAAGCTAATTATGGGGTTTTCACTATACTATCAATTTTGTTCAATCACACGAACCCCAAACTTTATAAAAATTAACACTTCAACTTTAGCACATAAATGACCTCTTGGGGTCAAAGGTCAACTCCTGGATATCATGGTGCCGTACGTCCATCACAAAAAGTGTTAAAAAGTTTATTTACGTTAAAAGTTTTTAATCAAAATTAAAATAATTTCAGATTCTCTTTTAACTTGTTACTCAATACTACTGACCAAAATTTTGGATCACAGGGATTATTCGTTTAGTCAGAAATTGTGTGACAGACGTACAGCAGATTTGTACGTCCGTCCGTCACACCCATGAAATTGCAATTTTTCAGTCTATAAAATTAACCTTAGGTCACATTTCTACTTTCTAAACTTGCATGATAAAATGTGTCTCACACCTAAGAACCTTAAAACCATAAAATATTACAAAGGCATCTTTAAAATTAAGTGAAGAAGTTGTTACAGATTTTAACTAAATGCATCGATTTTTTTCAATTTCAAAAGTATTTGCAGAAAAGTTACAGTTTACAATGTCATCTAGTTATTTTTAGTAAAATTCAAGTTATTAAAATCAAATAGTTGTACCACATTATAAAATGTAAATAAAACAAAATGTTAATTTAATGAACTTATCGTTTTTCTGTTGGTACCCCGTGTTAGTACAGAAATGCTTAGCTTTTGGGAAATTCAAGATGCAAAAATATTCATACAAAAGAAATCCTAATTTGCTCTAGAGTATAGCAAATAACAAGAGACCTTAAGGAACACATGTCAACTTGCTATTGCACTGGAATCAACATGTTATTTCTGCTTCGACCTGCTATGTTGTGTTTGTGTTGAAAAAGCCGATACCGGGAATTTTCAAGCAGTAAAAATCTGTCGCCTACTTTATTGAGCATTTTTGTCACACCCTCACTGGCTGTAGGCACTCTTTTTGTGTTTTTCAGTGTATTGGGTCATTGGGTGGTTTGTATGAAATTATTTCATAGCAAATTATTACATTGTCTAATCTTACATATTTTTGATTCTTCAATATTTTTAAGAATTAGTCGACTAATTTTTTTTCTGCTGAGCTTCAACCCCTTTTAGAAAGGATAGAGGAAATTGTACGAGACCACGGGAAGAACACAACTGTGAGAAGAATAAATATCTGCTGGAATATTCTCTGAAACTCGAAAAAAATACTATCTTGGATCAAGAAATTCATAATTGTACTTGTGCGCTCTGTGATGTCCCTTATGAAAAAGCTTCAGGAAATTCTAATCCCGAAAGCCAGTGAGAATCTCACTGGATTCCAGTTAGATTCCAGTGAGAATCTAAACAATTAAGATGCCATTTAAATTAGTGAGAAAAAAATTCTCACTCTAGTGAGATTACAGTGATATTCCAGTTAGAATTCAGTGAGAATCTAACTAATTTGCATAGCATTCCCACTCAGTGAGAATTTGTCTTACTGAAATTCTCACTCAGTAGGAATGCTATTCAAATTAGTGAGAATCTGTGTTACTGAAATTCTCACTGAGTGAAAATCTCACTGGGTGAGAATTTTGAACTTAGAAAATTTTGTGTGTGCCTTTTATACAGACACTGACTGAATAGATTAGAGATCAAAGCGTTACAGTTCCTGCAAGCCATGCAGCTACACACATTGCTGCAGGCTTGCCGCAAACATCTTCATGGGGTCATATAGAAGTATCTACGAACCTCCTGAAAATATATTGCTGCAAGACTACAAAATACTTGAATTGTGGTATGAATAATTTAATGCAGAAATGTCCTTGGCAAATACATAATTTTTATTGCACATGCCCACTTGTTAAATACAGAATACAGAACCAGCTGCATACTGGATTTAACATGATAGTTTTCAATCTTATAATGGCTGTACTTTGGGAGCAAGTTTTCGGATATACAGAATTGATTGAACACACGAAACTACAGAGGTTGTCCAGTTATAGTCATACTAGTAGATGTTCTAAACACATTCTACTCCAGACTAATCTGTATTACAGCAATCAGTGGTGTTCCATATGTATCATGGGATGATCCTCCACTTTTCTTCCTTGTGTTTTCTAACCAACCTTGACATGCCGTGTATGCCATTTGTTCCAGTGTTTTCAACTCAAACTTGTTGCCTCATAACCTCTGCAGTGTGTCTGGCTTTCATCAAGTGCATTATATCGCTCAATATTCATAAACTTAAAATATGAATGCTATTTCACTTTCCGTAAAAAGGCATTTGTGATAGCAATTATATTAGAATCTCAATTATGTTTTTAGCCGAAATTTTCTCTCGCTCGTGTATGAACAGGCAGTTGAACTTGTGCTCAATTAACCAGTTTGACTGCAGAGACTTGAGAACTGTCGTATGACTTAAGGTGATTGCAGTTAAAACATCTGTAATATACAACATGTAAATCTTATATTGTGCCTAATAGTTACCTTGCACTAAACCAAAATGAAAATTTATTGTTCCCTACTGTGAATCAAACACAGGAAGTGATGTGAAAATTGACACAGAATTAACTTTTAAAGTCTCAATTAAGTGATATATTAGCAATTAGAAGGTCTGGTTTCATTTAACTTGTCAAAGTTTTGGAAACTGTGCATAGTTGGTTCTGGTCTAGACCCCAACTCATTTTGAAATCTTTGCTGTAATTTTCCCTAACCGTTAAAACCTCCAATTTGGATGAATCAGTTAGAAAGACAACTTCCTTTTGTTTGTAAGACCAGAACTACTGATTCATGAATGAAATCTAAGTAATGTTACTTGACAAGCATATCAACAAATTATACAATTTTCAAACCTAACATCCATACAGTTCTTCAGTTATCCATGTAGAGTCTATAGTCCATTTACACATCAAATTTTGATCCAGGGCAACTGACACGGAGCAACCGGTGTCAAGTGGCCATTTACACACGCAATTTCATTAACTGTGGCAAGTTTTACACTGGAGAGTGGAATGCACATGCGCAGGTTTTCAAATAGCGGGAGTTCCAGAGACAGAGAGCCCGTATGTAGGTCATTGCACAAGCGCAGCAGAGATGATCCTTTCCGCCTTGCCCCAGTTTCGCGTTTAGACTTATATTTGACATGGAGCAAGATGTTCGAGTGCAAATTGCCCCACCTCACAAACAGGTGGCAGAAGTTGTCACCGTGGTGTCAATTTGCTCCGTGTCAGTCCTGTTTACACACTAGAACATCTCGTTCCTTCCGTGTCAACTGATCCGTGTAAACTTTTGTAGTGTAAACGGCAGTTATTCTGTACCAAAAGGAACCATTTGAAATGGTTCAAATGAAATGTTGGGTCACTTATTTCCAGGCATGTAACCTTGACAATCACACCATTTCATTGATAACAGTCCCAGCAGTTCAACATGTAGCTGGGCTAGCATGATTAAATAAACAGTCAACAGCCCTGGAGGCACTAAACATTAATGTATTTCAAGAGGCATTCCTTGATAACAGTCCTAGCAGTTCAACCTGTAGCTGGGCTAGCAAAGTTAAAATAAACGATCAATAATCACAGAGGCATTCAAACATTAATGTACAGGTCCACAAGTGAAATTTAATTTTCTTAGTTTTTCATAAGTAATGTGCAGTACCAGAAGAATACCATATCCAAGTCCATACCATTGCTACCGAAAAATTGTGAGCCTTCAAAACAATGCTAAATTACCTTGAAATATCAAAATGAGTAATTTTTGGCAATTATTTTTGTCCGAAATTGGCAAAATTTTACTATAGCTACGGTGGCTGCTACGACCTGATTATGGGATAATTTCAAATGTTGATAAAGTACAAGTTGTTCTAAATGCTAATACTTGCTCACTTGGTAAAATTAAATCATATATTTGTGTATGGTTTGTATTGATATTTATTATTTTTGTTTAAACAATACGCAGGTAACAGTCTTTGTTGTTTTAAAGCAATTGCATTTAATATTTTGCCAGATTGACTTTGACAGCAGTATGAAAGTTGAAAATTTGTCAAGTGTGGTGACTGAATAAAGTACATGCAGATGCAGTTATATTCTGTAAGTGTTTTGGATTACATTTGGGTATCTTTTAGCTTTTGCTGTTTTGAACAATGTAACTTACCCAACAGTAGGTAAGACTTAGGTCACATTTAGGTAAGTTATCTAACCTAGGTAACTGCCTTGCTTAGGGTCTGGGATTTGAGGTTTCTTTGAAATTAGAAAATAAAAACAGTTTCACTATTTGTAACATTTTGTCACAATCTTAATGCTAACACTTTAAATGTTGAAGTTTATTGCAACTTTTGTGTAAACACTTTTTCACCTATAAAGTTTGGTGTAGTCTTTCCACAATTTTTTTTCTAAAGTTTCCTGCATTTTTGCTACAAAAACTCTTATCTATAAGTTTCAGTGGCTGATCTAGGATACCATAAGGGCGGGCCCAACACTGTGTCTCGTCGGGCATCCAGCCTAAAATAGGGGGGTTGTCGGGCATCCAGCCTAAAATATGGGGGGCTCAAATTTCCGAGGGAGTGGACCTTTTACCACGAAACAAACACAGGACTAAAAAAATGGGAGCCCCATCTAAATTACCGGGGTTAGTTGTTAATAATGAGCTTGATATTTCCTCACCCTCCTGTGTTGTTTTACTTTATTTTTCAGCTGCCAAGGGGGGCCCCCCTAAATCCGCGTATGAGTTTCCTGCGAACACTTTTTCATCAATAAAGTTTCTTGCAAACACCTTTTCACCAATAAAGTTTCTTGCAATTTTCCTGCAAACAATTTTAGTCAATAAAGTTTCTTGCAACTTTCCTACAAACACAATTTTAATTTGTTTCCTGCAACTTTCCTGCAAACACTTTTTCATCAATAAAGTTTCCTGCAACTTTCCTGCAAACACCTTTTCACCTATTAAGTTTCCTGCAACTTTCCTGCAAACACTTTTTCATCAATTAAGTTTGCAGCAGCCTTTCTGCAAACAGTTTTTGAATCACCAAGTTTGCCGCAACTTTCCTGCAAACTTCAGTGTTTGTAGCACGGTTGCGGCAATGTGAGTTGTGGGTAGCGGCAAACTCCTGCAAACATTGTGGCTGGTTTGCTGCAAACAAAATTGTTTGCCGCAAGCTTGTGGCATGTTTGCTGCAAGCTTGCGGCAAACATGGTCTCTTGGTATGGGTGTTTAAAACTGAAAAAATCACAAGTCTAAAAGTACAACACATAGCTATGTTCTCCCGTGTGTATTTCATAGAAGAATGATTCGAATTTATCACCAAACAGACGCAAACTCTATGATCGACCATGGTAAATTGTCCTACCGAACTCTGTAGGCTATGTTACGTTCAAATACTTATAAATCCGTAACAGTGAAATACAACAACACATTGTTCCAGAACCTGATGTATTTGTAAGAGGTTCACATCGAATTTTGATGATTTATTGGTGTAAAATGATGAATTGAAGCGATAAGTTGACACCAGTACGCTTGTTGGGCAGACTGCGGCTGAACTAACTGCGTTTGAACCGATTACGTCATTGGTTAATTTCAACACCTTTGTCTGCTGCTAGGTGTCGGGTAAAACAACTGAACTTGCTGTTATCGAGTGGAACTACTCTATCTAAATTGATACAAAATACCGTATTCACGGTAAGAACCGCCCAGTCGCTTAGAAAAGTATGTTCAAGGGGGGCCCTTATTATTACCCAAGGCCGTTGAAACCGCTCTCCGAAACGGGTGAAATGGGAAGCTAAGATTCATTATATTTACGCTCTGTGACGTATCTGTAATCTATGAAAGACTTTTTACAAACCATGGTGCATTGCTATCAAACTTTGCTGCTAAATTATGATCATTTTATAGAAAATTGTGATGAAATCCCAGGATGAAAACTCGCCTACTGCCTGCCTTGCAATCGTCGATATGGCGACTGCTTGAATAAAAATACAGTTTTGACTCGAGCAAATTACCTGAAATCCTCCTTAAGTTTTCCAAGTTTGGCGTCCCTAAGATTTTTAAGTTCCTGTGGAGTCGGGGATCACTGCAGGTTTAAGTACAAATCTGTGCTGATATCGTGCCATCTACATGTATGATCGGCAACATGAGAAAAATGTCTGGACGAACACACATGTTGTTGTCATGTGACGTTTGTTTTGAAGTTGTCTGTTTGTGAGTAAGCGAGCTCGTGCGTGTCACCGAAGTTCATTGGCCAGAGCCACACAATCTAACGAACTAGATGTGCATTGCATCTAAAGAAATTTGAACAAGTAGTAGGCCTAAACCGGAGCGTGTTTCATTCAGCACTTGCCGGTCTCATGTGCTAAAAATGTTCGACATTCGTCTCGCCGGAAAGGCCATATTAGCCACCGTGTGGCTGGATACGTACACGACTATCTGACAGTTATTTTGCGATGTAAGGGTGTGCAAGCATTCACTGTCAGTGGTTATTTTATCGGATATTTGGCTTAAAAACACCAGTTATGGTTAATCAAACAATTCATTTTAAAAATAACACAAACATTTTTATAGTATGAGAAGTTGTCGCAAATTAGTGCCAATATTCATTTCTTGCCGATGCTATGCTACCCGTTTCATGAATGGATAGTTCCCGACTAATGCCTTTGATGACAGGTCCATGTATGTAGCGCGTGCTTCCTGGCCACGTGCTTTTTAACACTGGCCAAGCTGTTTATTAGTCTTTGATTCGTGGTTTTCACGTGTAGGCCTACGAAGAAATTTGGATTCCTGTTGAAAGCGGGAAATATCTACAAAGCAATCCCGTAGACAAGTACACTACTTAAGTTCTGAAAGGCCAGACCATTGGTCCTCGCAATATCAGCAGAACTTTTGTGTTCGTTTTGAGGCATGGCGGAAGTTTGAAGTCAGGGCTCGACGCTATGAAAATCGCCAGGTCGCATTTTGCGACCAAGCCAAAATCATAGGTCGCATTTTCAAAATTCAGCTCGCATTCATAAATTCCAGGTCGCGAAAATTTCCCACCATTTTTACGGACCAAAATTGGCTTTTACGTCATAAGAAAATGCCTAGATTATGCTCTTGCGACGTTAAATACTCAAAAATTTCATGTCGCGAAACTGAGTTTTTACAAGCATATCATGCATGCACCGCGTTACCATTCTTCACTGGCGCCATCCAGTGAAAGACCCTGGAGCGCAAGGCAGTTGCCGACGCGAAAGTTAAATCAGGGCTCTCTAACCGACACATGCATTCGATTAGCTAAGTGTGCAACGTGAAAAAGAAGAAAATACATGTTGAAAAAATATCCGCGACTTTTCTTAGACTGACTTGCTATATGGCTGTCATCAAAGTCATTAAAGATACAAAGACTGATAACTCTGCTGAGTGCGAATTCCTTAATTCTGTTCGCAGGCCAAAGTTTTCAACTAAACGTTTGAAAAAACATCCTGTCGGAAGAAATTCGTGAAACGCCCTACTCGCTGAATGACATATTGATACGCGGAAACAATTCACTGCAAATTTCACAACAAAAAATGTGGGGCTTATGCTGTTTGCCGGTACGTAGTCAATTAGTCATGAAATAAAAGCCTCGAAATGATTTCCGACAGTGTGGGTTTCTACTATTGTGCCGAAAGCGCGTAAAGACATGCCTGTCGTTTGGCGATTAATTTGGATGTCATTTTCACATTTGCTGTCTTTCACGATAAAAAAACGAGACGCATTTTTCCAAGTCCCGACGATCGTCTGCCGAGACCGCTTTCCGGTGCTAACAGTGGAACCGACCAGTGCCGCAGTGCAATCAGGCATATTGCCGTGGGTGTTGCCCTAATTTGATATTAAGGACACCTTACATGAAAAATAAATGTTTTTCCACCACTAAGCTTGGTAATTTCGTCGTTTAAGAATTAGTAGAAACACCGCTGCTTTCTGACGTATTATCACGTGTTATTCCGAGGTCCGAAACTTTCTTCGGCACATCCGGAAATTTGCAAAAAGCCGAAAGTATTGGTCAATAAAATGTGTCAAAGACCAATTCTGCATTCCCTTGTTCATGCGACATGTTTACAAGTCATCGGGAGCGCTTTTCTTAATGAATGTTCTTTTGAACTTGATTTGGCAACATTCAAATAACGGTCGGAATCACCCGAGTTGCTCTATGGTGTTTCCCAGGTATCTGCCGCGAAGTTTAAAAACTCAGCTCGCATACGTTGGAAATTCCAGGTCGCATTAGGCGAATTAATGCGAGCTGGCCAAAATCTCAGCTCGCATTTCCAAATTTCAGGTCGCAAATGCGACCTGCAGCTTGTTATGTCGAGCCCTGGAAGTGTATAGTCAGGGCTAAATACCGACATAACGGCGAGGCTCGTGGTCTACAAATTCTGCGCATTAGACAATGATTTTTTTTCAGGACTGTCGGATATTATTGATAAATTGAAGTTGTTACTGCAGAACTTTAGGACTGTAGGTAAGGCATTTTTCGCACGTACATGTTCATGGACTGTGTGCTTATTTTAGCGAAGTCTGAATACGCGTGGGGGGCGCTTGTAGGGGCATAGGCGGTTATTACGGCAAATACGGTAAGTTGTTTTTGGGTGGCATTCTCCTTTAAAAGTACAACACATATTGGCAATGGGAACATGAAGGCTAGTTTAAACTTTTTTTGTTTTTGATGGGACACAGGAAGCAGCACCTGCTCTACCTATAAATATAACCGCTTTGATGCAATCCAGTTAAAGTCACTAAAGTCACTCACAAAGCACAAATTAAAGGAACATAAATGCTTTTGTAGCTGAAAAATTCTGTTTAAGGATTATTGTTGATTGGGATAGACTTCTCAAAGTTATTATTGTTGGATGTGATACACTTCTTGTAGTTATTGTTGGATGGGATTGACTTCTTGAAGTTACTATTGTTGGATGGGGTAGACTTCATGAAGTTATTATTGTTGGATGGGGTAGATTTCATGAAGTTCTTATTGTTGGATGGGGTAGACTTCATGAAGTTTGGTGTGATAGACTTCTAAAAGTCATTATTGTTGTTAATTGGGATAGACTTCTCAAAGTTATTGTTGTTGATTGAGATAGAATTCTCAAAGTTATTAGCTGTGACCTGAAAAACTCATTGTGTTATTGTAATTTTATTAAAAATTGGCAATTATCGCTATTGTCTGACTATCACTAATATCAAGGCTGGTGTTCTTACTGCTATTCAGCTACTGCTGCGGATTTAGTGGCTTTGATTCCATGCTACTTCTAATTTCTGTAAAATAACTTTTCTCGCCGAGAATGTCGCTTTAAAGAGATTTTTTTCACGAAAAAACATGTTTTATGAACATGTCCTGTTCATTGTATAATGTGTTACAGCAAGAACCCAATGGAAACTGGAAGTTACTGCTAACTAGAAAAAAATCAATGTTCTTGGGACTTAAGTGGCTTAACACATTTGATCATGTGTCAATAATTAGTCCACCTTGGGAACTACTTATTCCCACCTGGTGGACTGACATGTAGCCACTTGTCGTGGCTGAAATTGAGTGTTCTTGAACCTATACTGTCACGAAGTAGATTACAAAATTTGGAATATCGCACATAACCTAGGTATAGACCAGTAAACAGAAACAGGTACCTAGAAATTCTTGGTAGTATAAGGTTTTCGTTCTTTCATGCCTAAGTGCCTCCCTTGAAGAGTTTTAGCTGGGTTGTAATTTGACAGCCTTGAGCATTTTTATACGCCCACATATTTATATGTGGACGCATTATGCCGTCATCTCCATCCGTCCGTCCGTACGGGCGGCGTCTGTCCGGCGTCCGACGTCCGCTGCTCTATCTCCAAAACCTTTTGACTTATGTTCATGAAATTTGGCACACATGTTCCATTCATGAATGGGACAGCATGTGCGAACTTTCGGACGGATCCGACTACCGGTGTGCCCCCTAGTGGCAATTTTATTTGTTTACGCTTTGTATCTTCAAAAGTCCTGAACGGATTTTCATGAAATTTGGTATGTAGGCACCTATTAGTGAGATGACGCTATCCTCTCATTTTCAGATGGATTCGACATAGTTTGCGCCACCTAGTGGCCATTTTTAGTGTTTTCGAGTCTGTTTTTGTGCGTCCACCCCTCTATCAACCAAATCGCTCAAAGGATGATTGTGAAAATTGGCATGTATATGCTTGCTATGTAGAGGACGGTTGACAATGATTTTCCAACCATTTCGACTACTGTGGCGCCTCCTAGTGGCAGTTTTTTTTTTTCGCCTATCGCTGTATCTCCTAAACCGTTCTCAGGATCTTTACAAAATTGTTTAAGTATATTTATGTGATGTTAACAACAAAACATGACGACTTTTGGACGGATCCGACTACCAGTGTGCCCCCTAGTGGCAATTTTAGGTTTTTATGCTTACCTTTGTATCTTCAAAAATCCTGAACCGATTTTCATGAAATTTGGTATGTAAGCACCTATTAGTGAGGTGACGCTATCCTCCCGTTTTCAGATGGATTCGACATAGTTTGCGCCACCTAGTGGCCATTTTTACTGTTTTCGAGTCTGTATTTTTGCGTCCACCCCTCTATCAACCAAACCGCTCAANATTTATGTGATGTTGACAACGGACGATGACGACTTTAGGATGATTCTGACTACCGGTATGCCTCTAGTGGCAATTTAAGTATTTCACATTGACCTCTGTATTTTCATAGGTCTTCAGGTGTATACTGTGTGTTACTTCGTGACTATGAAGGAAAAGTTCCAAGTAGAAATTTGTTTCTGGCATTCTAATGCTGTGCTAATCTCGTATGTTGGTAAATTTGTTTTAAATTCTATGTTTCTGTGGTGCTTTAAGCAACTGATGTATAGGATGTGCTTGTATTAAAAAGATCACTCACATTTTGTCCCTAGCCTATTGAGGAGACAATGACCATGCCTTTCCATTTTGCAAAGTACAACATACTTCATATATGCCCTCTACTGGCCACTTTATGGTACCAATAAACAACTCTAGAAGGATACCGTATACGGTGCAATTGTGGACGTATTTCAACGCTCTGCGTTGCTCTTGTTTAAGTATGCAGATTAAGGCTGCCATTATGCAAAATTTTGTTCTGTTTATTACTTCATTGCCAAGCAAGCTGGTAGATAATGGTGATGTTTTCACTGATGTTTCTATGGCCAGTGAATTTAATGAAGCTACTTCGAGGTGGATTTGTGGAGAAGTTGCATAAAGTATGCAAATTATGGCAACCATTAATGAAAGTCCTATTTGTGCTTGTAGCTGAGATATCAGACGTCACAGGTTAGATATTTGCACCTGTGTTTATGTGAACATTCAGCTACTTTGAAGGTGTATACATAAAAAATTTGCATAAATTATGAAAATTGAGATAGCCATTATTGAAAATCCTACATGTGGTTAGTATGGTAACGTAACTGCAGTATGAGGCTCCACACATTAATTATATTGATATTTACACCAATGCTTCTGTGATCAGTTAATCGAATGAAATAAGTTTGTAGGTTTCTGGTTGATAAATTTGCAAATAAATGATGCCATTACTTAAAATTGTGTTCCTTCCAATAACTTCGATACAGGGAGGGTGAAATGGGGGTGGGGGTAGGGGGGGTGGGGCAGTACATGTAGATAATCCACATCCATGTTCTTGTGGTCAGTGAACATAATGAAATCATTGTATGATGACTCAATGTAAATTGTGACCACCAATAGTAGTTTGGTAGATTGCCTTGGTTACATGACCCCTACATGATTTGATTGAGATTTTGAGACTTTTGCGTGATTGTACCATCTGAAACAAGATCTGAAATCATATTCAGAAGTGTGCTTTAGTATGGATAATTATCTTCTCTTAATGAAGTCAGTAAAGGCCCTTTCTTACTAATATTGACGTGTCGATGGTTTGAGGAGTTGTATTCAGTAGAAATGGTCAGCTTCTTGATCGAAGGTAGCAACGCCAGTTAACTTCACAGCAAACCGGTGCATTTAACAGCTGAGTATCCATGCTACGGTGCAGTATGAACGGTCAACCTCAGTCTCATTAAAGGTATTGCGAGGGGCCACTAGTTGCTATTGTCAACAATTAAAAGGCAGTGTCGTTGCTATATTTTGCTTGAATAATCACCAAACAGATTAGAAAAAAGTTTTATGTCAATTATTACTCGTGAATGTCCAAAAAAGTTACATTAAAAAAATTTAGTGTGCACAGGTTGAAAAACCCGCCATTTTTCTGTCTACCTCAAACGTGACCTTATTCATTAGTGCTAACTTACGATTACTTTGATAACATGTGATCTATTGTTTACTTTGATGTTGTGAACTACCAAAGTTGGTATGAACGGGTCAATTAACTTCACGTTCTGCCAGTCGCTCATACTGGAGTTAAGTTGGTATGAAATGGCCATAAGATCGCGCACCAAGATATTTTTACATATACCCCAGTATATACTTCATTGCATTCAAGGCCAGAGACCCAAAGTACAAAAACGAACATACATACAAGCACAGTTATATACAAAACATGGAGTTAAAAAAATTTTCTCTGCGCACTGTGACTAAATATAGTCGAACTTTACAATGTTACTGTCAATTAATAGCATGTCATACACAGCTTAATTTATCCAACAATTCGTTATGGAGCTGAAATCTGGGGGTTTAGAGTATGACAGCACAGTACAGTTTCACATAAAAATCTGTAAAATGGTACTTTGTGTGAGCATTTCTTGTTCCAATGCAGCCGTATTTAGTGAATGTGGGGCGTTATCCACTGTTTACAAAACATTTTATCACATATTTAACTATTGGTTTAAGATAATGAAATTGTCGTCAAGCAGGTATGTCTGAGCACCAAGATAATTCATACATACTGGCTTTACCTTTTCAACTATTTAATAATAAGCTTTAAAAAATTGTGTGGAACATTTCCAAAGTAAATAACTGATACCAAACCTGTGATATTTAAAACCATATCCAAATTTTGTCAGTCCAAAGGAGCCACTTTGAGTTATGTAACACCTTTTTAGTGTTGAACTTAGGCATGAATTCCCCAACAAAGTTATAGCCAAGACAGTTCTGTACCCAGGCTCTCCCTGTGAGGGACTGTACAACTGAATTGGTGTCTCCAGCTGAAAAAAATATCATGGGCTGGTTGTGGTAAAGTATCGAAAACTACAATTTGCACTGGTCCTGTACGCTTATTGTGGGTTCAGTGTTGAGGGGAAAAGTGTTGCCCATAATTATGCGAGAGTTTGTTCTTATTTTACGATCATTACATTCAATAAGAAATTCATTTGAAGGTCACGTGAGCTCTGAAGAAGTTTTAGGCTTTTAATTTTACGCTCATATTTCCACTTGTAATTTTAAGCGCGCATTTTTGCGCTCGTAAAATACAACTCGCGTAAGATTGAATGGTCTGTTGTTAAGGTTATGTAAGACCTTAAAAATCACCAAATTTGGCTACCTTCGGAGTTGGATTTATATAAAACTTTTAGATTTATGCTTAACAAAAATTCTTGGACGTGAAAAGTGTTAATGTATCATGCTCCATTCAACCTTCCGTTCATACTTTACAAGGGTAAATTTATGAGCACACAACTTCATCAGAGCTTACATGACCGACAAACCGTGCACGGTTAGCAAAAGGTCCCAGTTTCGAGTCACAGGTGGGGTAGAATTCCATAGAAATCTTTTCAAACAGAGATTCAATAGGTCACGTGATGTGGCCAACAGGTGGCGTGCTGACTAGACTGTGTTTGCGATCTACATTTCCAAGCCGGTTTAAGATTTGTATATTCATATAATTAAAAATATCAAAACGTCGAGCTACATCATTCTCGTTTCAACAACCTGATTTTAAATATCTGAAGGGGTCCACTTTCAGTGCATACATGACATAAGTCAATTCCCAAACCACTGATTTGCAGCTAGAATTTAAGGCATGACTGAGGAATCTGGTTCCTTGAACTTGGGACATCATGTATGGATCATTTTGGGTGTCTAGATGTCGAGTTTAGGGATGTGAATATGAGGTTTTGCACCTCAGGTTTGATGGGTGCTGGTCTGGGACTGGAGTTCAGGGGATTGTAACTGCATTTAATTCAGAGGGGCTTGCATAGATCGGAAGGCTGTGTTTCTACCCCTTGATAATTAGCTGAACACTGTCCTTTGTGGATAAACAAGAATGAATTGCATGAATTGTAGATACCTTGTAATTGATTTCAATTGTTTGATTCATGTGCATAATTTGTATCTGTAGTTATTGTATCTTCAAGGGGGCATTCAAAATGGATAATGCCTACTTGTATTTGCATAAATTACCGATATAAGCTATGCTAATTTATGATGTTATGACCTGCAAAACTGATTTCATGAAATTCATTGGCCACGAAAACATGGGTGCAAATATCAAGATGATCTACTTGAAGTGTTCAGTAAGGCATTCACAACAGAAACAGAATTTTAGATACACTGGGCATAAATTATGCAAATCATACAACAGCCTGTAAACTGATTTCACTAAATTAATTGACCATAGAAAAATGGGATCAAATATCAGTATCATTTACCTGTGGTGTTGTTTATCACAGCTATATGCTTTTGTAGCTTTTAAATAATGGCGTTAATTTGCTTAAAGTATGCCAATTCATTTATCTGCCATTATATCTCCATTTGAATTCTCCGACACCCATTTTTCGGAGTAGGGGAATCTTGTTAAGCACAGAGTTGAGACCATGATGGTAAGCTGTATACATATATACTATGTAGCGAGCAAAAAAGGATTTAATAGAACCACCTTGGAAGTGCACAACTTCATGGAAATTTGATTACTACTTATCTGAGGTCAAAGGTTACGGGGCTGTCACTCAAATCAAATTTCCCCCCAAGCACAGAGCAGCTCCGTATGTACTCTCAGTCCTTTCATTCACCGATTTGCCATAATTTTGAGTCAATGACGTACATACGGTATGATAGAAAGATGCCAGGGAAACGAAGACAAAACATAGTTTTGATCCTGAGGGAGTTGTTTGTCTGCATGCATACGAATGTTCAATGAGAATGACTGCTATGAGTGGCCTCATGCCTCTGTGACACTGTGTTCACGAACACACCCATTGGCAAATTCCTTAATTTGATAGGTAATTTGACATTTCACTATTTCGATCTCATGCTCACAACGTGCTTTAACCACCAACTCGATTTCTGCTATCCATTTGGTAATTGGTTTCATATCAGCCTCCCAGCGTGTGGTGTGTATAACAATGAACTGTTGACCTACTTTGAAGTGGACCGTATTGCAGGAGCGTGACCCACTTAATATGTTGGCTCCGCCTATGACCTAGTTGGTCTCGATGCATTGGAAATCGACTTGGCTAATTAAACATTTTCGTGATAATTAAGTTAATTACACACTGCAACTTCAGTTGACATTGTGCGTGAATGTTGAAATAATGAACACAGCTAAGGGGTGTATACTCAGTCTGGTAGTTTATATTGACCAAAAACAAGTTTTCACCAAATAATTGGCCAAAAACCTTGAGATTTTCACCTGTTCCAACTTCACCGGCTTTTTCTCACCTTCGGCAAATCGACTTAATTTCAACTAAGGAACATGAGTTCTCGAAAACGGCTCGGTGTATTTCGCTGAAACTTTCCAAACTTAATATTTATTCATCATTCTCAAAAACGCTGTTAGGATTGGCGATATAATGTAGCAAAGACAAATATGACTGCTATTTTTTGCAAAAGTATCTTACTTTTTGCGAGTGGATTTGTCATAAAAATTAAACTAATGACTAATTGAAAATTCCAAATAGTGTTTTTAAGGTAACTGGTGAAATTTTCATTTAAAAAAGGCTTCATTAAAATCGACCAAGGGGTTGTTTTACTATGATGTACCATTCTTAAAAATGAAATTTTGATTTTAAAAAGGTGTTAACGTAATAACAGTAACGATACATAAATATAAAACATATTTATATATTCCGATCTTTTTCTTTCAGAAAATATATACTTTTACTAGGTGACAAAACCTATTTTTTTGATATATGAGTTAGAATGGAAGCCACTAAATAAGGTTTGAGATGACCTTAAAACCAAAGTTAACCACACATTTGATTACTGTGCTTGGTATGATACTTATTACGACTTCATCAGTAATTTACCTGAAATAGTAAGTAATTTACATATGCCCATAGGTTTCTCCATTAATTAGATCACCCTTCTGACATGTACACAGGTGGCCGAACTTGAATAACGAAATTGAAAGAGAAGCAGTAACCTCACAGAATTACTGTAATTAAGTGTCTCTTGTTACTCAAGCTTGCTCATTTACTACTTGATTTGCCATCACCTTTCAGGAAATAGAGTTGACACCTTCAATGAAATAACGTTTTTCAAGTTTCTTTGTGTGTGGCAAAAGTGACAGAAGAAAAACGAGTGAAATGATACAAGACTTGACGAGGAGGTTGTAACATGATTCATATAGATACCATTATCCACTCTCTTAAACATGTATTTGAAGGCTCCTAACTAAGCTAATGTACAACAGAAACAAAAACAGCCATGCTGTTTGCACATCATCTATGCTTAGCAAAGTTGCAGTTGTATTCACTGACCACTTGTAAGTTTATGTGAAAACAAAAAATTCTGCAAATTGGTGACCTTTGCACAAGTACTGTGGGGGCTCACATAGTCAGCATTATGCATCATGCAGTGTTATTCCTCAACACCTCACAATACTTACTCTACGGTTGAGTGATTTACTGTGGATCATTTTCGACTCAAAAGTCATTCTTGTTAAAAACATTTGGCAGGTTTCAACGTACTTCATATTCACATTGTCGATTTGTGTTGAGTTTTGCCCTTAGGAAACTATCAAAGCAATTCCCTGTCGTTAATTCTCGTGATACACATTTGAGGTCTGAACATTTTACACTCACAACTTATTCATCTGTGTTCACAGCTCTTACTGAGATATATCACACTGTTGTAAATAAGAGGTGAAAGGGGTGACTTTGATGGTTATCTGGTCACTTGACAGTCATGTTTTAAAGAATGTTTCATCAATAATGGGGTAAAGTACTCAGTTTATCTTATGTTTTTGTTGTAAACAGGAGGTGAAAGGGATGACCTGGATGAGGGTGCATGTGAGTCATATGTGGTCAAATAAAGAGTGTTTCACCAGTTATGGGGTACAGTACTCTTATGTGGATCATAATGTTGGCAATCCATTGGCCACATTTTGTTTCATTGTATCTCAATTTATTTGGCACCCCCCTCGACTATCAGGAAAATACAATTGATTTCTATTGCATCCATGTTTAGGACATTAAAAAGATTGAAGATTTTTAAGCCAGTCTCAGTTTTTAAGCTAGCAATACAACTCCGAATAAGAGAATAAGAGAATATTCTTTTGACCACTCAGCATGGAGTGCCTGTGTGTGAACAGCCTCACTGATAAAAAGTTTGACAGAGTTATTGCCATGATCAAGAGCCTTGACCTGTCTACACTATAGGGTTTCTTGAGGTCCTGACTGTAAGCTGTCAAACTTTTGATGCTAATTACACACAGGCCCTCCATTGGCATGCTGAGAGGTCACTGAGAGGTCACTCATCAGGAATGATGGAGCATGCAGGTTGTAGTTGTGGTAGTTTTTAGTTGGCAGATCTTGTGCCTTGCATTGTGATGTGAAGTGAACATTATGTTACGATATTTTGTTTTCTGTCTACTATTGTACCTGAGGATGGTATTTGTTAAATATTGAAATGAAGCTTTCATGTTGCAGTGTGGCATTTTGTTTTCCACTTCGTACTTGATATTCTCGTTAATTTCTCAATTTTCTGATGACTTCTCATATGATCGATTATCAATGTTTAGGCCACAGCTCTGACATCCTTTGATGGATCTTTTTTTTAATTGGTATTTTAATAGATCTTGACAATTGCTACGTAGAAATGTAGTCATTTTTGGATCTTTCTTAAATTGGTGTTTAAATAGATCTTGACAATCACTACGTGGAAATGTAGTCATTTTTGTGCTGGAACTCACTCATCTCATCTCATCATAGTGACTGTCATCATGAATTGTCAGTCAAAAATAATTATACCATGCAACAAAGATAATATGAAATAAGCATTAATACAAATAACCAAGAAAGTAGACCATTAAAGTTGAGTTGACGGAGGTGTATAACAAAGAGATATGCTAGAACATAATCTGTAAGGTGAAACAAAGGATCTATCAACAAAACAATAATATAGTGCATTAAAATTAACCTTGTCTGAAACTAATAAATATCGAAAGAATTCTTACTTCCATACTAAAACAATTAGGATGACCTGCAATTTCTTTATTTGTGTGTAATAGTTCCAAATGTTGTCATACTAGTAGTTTAAGGAGTCAGAAAAGTAATTGTCACTGTTAATGAAGCATTTCATGTGAAAACATTGTGCACTGTTGGTCTCTCCACATAGACTTTAGATTGGAAAGTGTTAGTTTCCTGGCTTCAAATCCGGCTACGACTGTAGTCATTCACAGTTCAGTATCCTCCATTATTTCAAATCTGACAAAATTGTTGGCCTTAATACTGTTAGTATTGGTAAAAAGGAATTTTAGAGTGTTTGATTGACATGCCAGGACTTAGGTTAAGGTTATCTCCAACCTTATTTAGTGGCCTTCATTCTAACTCGTATATCAAAAAAACTAAGCTTTGTCAACTAGTAAAAGTATATATTTTATGAAAGAACAAAGACTACTTTTTTGTATTTATGTGCCATTATTATTTTTACGTAAAAACCTTTTTTAATTCAAAATTTCATTTTTAAGAAAGGTATGGTACATTCATATAGCAAAGTTAACCCCTCGGTCGATGTTAATGAAACCTTTTTTAAATGAAAACTTCACCAGTTACCTCAAAAATGCTGTTAGGAATTTTGGATTAGTCTTATCGTTTGGTTTCTATGACAAATCAACCCGCAAAACATAAGGTATTTTTGTAAAAAATTGAAGTCATATTCGTCTTAGTGTCACATTACGCAAAAACTAGGCTTTTATATCAAAAATCCTAACAGTGTTTTTGAGATTAGTGTTCTTAAGTTCAAATAATGATTTGCAATAGTCTGCCACATCTTTTTGCATGCCTACCCAAAAGTAGCGATTGCTAATCAAGGCAAATGTTCTCTCATACCCTTAGGTGCCCAGCTGCATCATGCAGAGACACCATAATCTAACTTCGTAGCGACTGTGGCACAACTAACGTACTAACAACTTCATTATCAACTGAAGAGACCCTGTATATGAACAGCATTCCCCGATCTAAGTACAGACTATTCCAATACCTCAAATATTTCCGTACACCGCTATTTGCGGTGTCAACAGGCTTACGTCCCGTCACACTATGTTAGCTATTTCAACGTTCACTCGCAATGTCAACTGATTTTGCAGTTCGTAACTAACTTATTACCATTAAAACCTCAAATAGACGTATTGTTCCCAGCCAACTTTTACTGTTGTTTACGACCTACTTTCTAAGTAGGTCACAGTTCATAGCCTGTACACATCACGTGCTGGGAGACTGATATGAAACCAAGTAAGAAATGGATTACAAAAATCGAATCGGTGGTTAAAGTATGTCGTTAGCATGAGATCGAAACATTGAAATGTCAACTTATTCATTGAATTAAGGAATTAGGGTGAGGATTATCTCTTTTCACAGCTTTCTGTGTTCTTGACCATAGAGGCTTGAGGCGACTCATAGCATTCGTTTTCAACGCCAACGGTCGTATGCATGTAGACGTACATTACTCCCTTAGGGTAAAAACTACGTTTTGTCTTTGCTTTCGCCGGCCCATTCTATCATAAGTACACCTCGTTGGCTCAATGTTATGGCACTTTGTGAATGAAAAGACTGAGGGTATGCGAAGCTATTCTGTACCTGGCGGGAGATTCGATACAATTGAAAGCCCTTTAACCTTTGACCTTGGATAAGTTGTAAACAAATATCCACGCGGTTGTGCGGTTTCACTGAAAGTGGTTTTGCTAAATCTTTTTTTTCTCGTTACGCGGATATTTTGTATTTGAAGTTCCCGAGAATGAAGATAAGGTATTATGCTAGACACAAGTGAAATATTGTAAAAATGGCCAATTTTTGTGAATTATGTTGGAGATAACCTTAAGAGGCTCAATATCACCACATCTCAAACCTGCAACAACACAATGAGTGTTATTAGGTTCATGAACATCCTGGAAGGATGACCTGTGAATGACCCCATTGTGTTACAAGAAAAGTGTCTTCCACAGCATTGGTTAACTTGAATAACATGGAGGTAGTAGGTAAATTTTTGTTCTTCTGTATAGAGATCAGTGCAGGTGCCAGCATCCTCAGCTCCGAATTTGCCTGAGCAAAGGATACCAATTATAACAGTGTGCCTGCATGTTAATATTGAGTCAAACTGGACAGAAATTTGTCGCAGAACTTTCACCTGACAGTTTAGTTTCTTCTTGCATGTCTAATTAAAGTGTCTCTTATGCATTACTTAAACAGTTTCCATGTTTTAAGTTGCACATTTTCAGTAAAATGAAGTTTATATGGATTAACATGTTACATATGGTGAATGGTAAACAACAGCATTTACACACAAGCTGTCGCCCATCATGATTTCTGGTACCCTTGATAGATGTAGGTTATACATTTACTGTGGGTACCAGAGTAAGAAATCTTGGCAACTAAAGTTTGTGTAAGCCAGATCGAATTTTAAAAGCATGTTTTCTTAAATCTGATCTTGATGAAAAAGCAGACTAATACAAATGTGTGGTTTGCATGCATAACATGTGGTGACAGTATTTTTCGCAGTATATCTGGCTGTGTGGAAAACATAATAGTCAGATAGGGCCATCTGGGATTAAACGACGATAGAACTCTTCTTTGTCCTGGAGATAAGAAAGTGTGTGACCTCATTTTAGAAATCGAGCACATTTTGTGCCTGTTGCTCATGTCAGGAAGGTGAAGAATTTCAGATCATGCATCCACGGGTATTTGTTCATTTTATCAAACTTTCTCAAGTCGCAGTTCCAACCTGGCCAAAGCAGTAATACTTCATTGGCAACTGAGAAAAAACTTGTAAAGAATCAGACAACAAATAACATATGAAACTCCAGTGGCACTAAAATGAGGCAACAAATGTGCCTGACGAATGTTTACAACATTTTGGGTAAATGCAGCGAGATTCGAGTGTCACTGTGTAATCTGGGACGGCACTGTTGTTGAAGATTTTGTCAGGGAAGGGTAGCCTACAATTCTGTCAGTGAAGGGTAGCCTACAATTCTGTCAGTGAAGGGTAGCCTACAATTCTGTCAGTGAAGGGTAGCCTACAATTCTGTCAGGGAAGGGTAGCCTACAATTCTGTCAGTGAAGCTTAGCCTACAATTCTGTCAGGGAAGGGTAGCCTACAATTCTGTCAGTGAAGTGTAGCCTACAATTCTGTCACGGAAGGGTAGCCTACAATTATGTCAGTGAAGGGTATCCTACAATTCTGTCAGGGAAGGGTAGCCTACAATTCTGGAAATGTGTTTGTTCTGTTTATTTTGAAAAAATAATGCATGTTGAAAGGGCATCATTAGAGAATACATTTTTATGCGCCCACATATTTATATGTGGACGCATTATGCCGTCATCTCTGTCCGTCCGTCCGGGGGGCGTCCGGCGTCCGCTGCTCTATCTCCAAAACCCTTTGACATACGTTCATGAAATTTGGCACATATGTTCCATTCATGAATGGGACGACATTTGCGAACTTTTGGACGGATCCGACTACCGGTGTGCCCCCTAGTGGCAATTTTAGTTTTTTACGCTTACCTTTGTATCTTCAAAAGTCCTAAACGGATTTTCATGAAATTTGGTATGTAGGCACGTATTAGTGAGATGACGCTATCCTGCCGTTTTCAGATGGATTCGACGTAGTTTGTGCCACCTAGTGGCCATTTTTAGTGTTTTCGAGTCTGTTTTTGTGCGTCCACCCCTCTATCAACCAAACCGCTCAAAGGATGATTGTGAAAATTGGCATGTATATGCTTACTATGTAGAGGACGGTTGACGATGATTTTCCGATGATTTCGACTACTGTGGCGCCTCCTAGTGGCAGTTTTTTTTTTGCGCCTATGACTGTATCTCCTAAACCGTTCGCAGGATCTTTACGAAATTGTGTAAGTATATTTATATGATGTTAACAACGGAAGATGACGACTTTTGGACGGATCCGACTACCGGTGTGCCCCCTAGTGGCAATTTTAGTTTTTTACGCTTACCTTTGTATCTTCAAAAGTCCTGAACGGATTTTCATGAAATTTGGTATGTAGGCACCTGTTAGTGAGATGACGCTATCCTCCCGTTTTCAGATGGATTCGACATAGTTTGCGCCACCTAGTGGCCATTTTTACTGTTTTCGAGTCTGTATTTTTGCGTCCACTCCTCTATCAACCAAACCGCTCAAAGGATGATTGTGAAAATTGGTGTGTATGTGCTTACTATAAGGAAGACAGCTGACAATGATTTTCAGACGATTTGGACTTCTGTGGCGCCTCCTAGTGGCAGTTTTGTTTTTTTGCACCCATGGCTGTATCTCCCAAACCGTTTGCAGGATCTTTACTAAATTTAGCAAGTGTATTTATGTGATGTTGACAACGGACGATGACGACTTTAGGATGATTCTGACTACCGGTATGTCTCTAGTGGCAGTTTTAGTATTTGCCGCTAGTGGCAATTTTGGTATTTTACATTGACCTCTGTATTTTCATAGGTCTTCAGGTGTATACTTTGTGTTACTTCGTGACTATGAAGGAAAAGTTCCAAGTAGAAATTTGTTTCTGGCATTCTAATGCTGTGCTCGTAAGTTGGTAAATTTGTTTTTAATTCTTTCTGTGGTGCTTTAAGCAACTGGTGTATAGGATGTGCTTGTATTATGAAGATTACTCACATTTTGCCCCTAGCCTATTGAGGAGACAATGACCATGCCTTTCCATTTTGCAAAGTATAACATACTACATATATTCCCTCTACTGGCCACTTTATGGTACCAATAAACAACCCTAGAAGGATACCGTATGCGGTGCAATTGTGGGCACATTTCAACGCTCTGCATTGCTCTTGTTTAAAATTAAGCTGATTTTCATTAAAATTCATTTTGTACTGATTTTTCATGAAGATGGAACAAAAGGGTGCGTATCTTTCTGGAAGGTGCCAATGCTTCATTTAACTTAAAAAATGAACTTCACTTGCAAGTTGCAGTATATCTTTACAAACTGTAAGATTGAAATACACTGCAATTGACCAAAAATTCAAAATCCAATAATGTGGTATGAATTATTGATCAATATTCCATTTTTGTCCTCTTTCCTGTCTTAATGGACGTGGAATGACAATTTGATGTATTTCGTTTTCGCGGTGCTCACGCACATTGTTTAAAATGTTCGTTGTTCATTGTAAACGGATTTTTACTTCCATGTTTCAAAGGGTCGTAGGTGGCCAGGTGAGGAATTTGTTGACGCAGATCCAGAATTTGATGAAGAAAAAATTGTCTGTTGAATTGACAACATTTCTTTGGTGGAAGTCGATGGAAACTTTACCAGAATTGAGGTCCGCTTTTGTTCTACTTTGTCCCTTTATTTGCCTCACAATACCTACTTTACCATACTTTTTGTTAAGAAAATATCAGTTACCACCCTTCTCATACTCGTTCAGGTGAAACAGCTTGAAAACTTAAATTCATCACTTGATAGTCAAAATGGTCTAAGTACGGTATTTATAATTAGCGTTAGTGTCATATTCTACTGCCAGGTCAGGTGGTAGTGTCAATTTTTAAAAAGCTTATCTTTACTGCTATTTTGATCTGTTTTGCTCATTATGTTAGTAACAGGATTTTAAAATGTGTCTGTAAAAATGCCTGAGATGGCATTTACATCAATGATGACGCAACTCTTTTAGTGTCAACATTTTGCCATATTTTGCCTCCAAATTCACTAGTAAATTACACAAAAATGTGCAACTTTATACTCGGGAACATTTTACATTATTTTGAAAAGTACAATAAGGTAGAAAATGTCCACATAATATTGGCAGGTGAAAGTACTCTCAAAATCTTTTTTAAAGCTGCTACATCTCAGGGCCCACTGACAACATGCTCTTGTATTCGAAACACAAACGTACCTCAGTTGCATTGCCCTAAATATGTGCATATAGCTCACCACCAGTCAATATTTCCAGGTCAATAGTTGCTCATATTGATCCCTGCTATGGTAACAAATTATTCACATCGACTGTTGCTCAGGTAACCTCCATTTCATTCTTTTTATTTTGTGAAGTTCAGGGTATTTCATTGTGTTTTGATATTTTTCTGCTTACAAGCCAAAACTTTGCCCTGTGTACCATGAGCACGTCATCGCACTCGAAAATCTTTTGGAGCCTTTTTATTGTCATCTAATTTTTAATGTCACATGTCTTTTTAAATAACCTTAAAATATAAAGCACTCAGTGAGTGAAGACTATTGTAGTGATTGTGTGATTGTTTTTTTTTTGATATTGCGAGTGTCTCCCAAAAGCTTTTTCTAAAATTTTTCCACAATTATTCAGTTAAAAATTGGTACCTGACTGACTGACTGTTATCGAAAGCTCGAGCATACCCCAATCTGAGCCTCTTTCCATCAATTACTTTGGCCAAGTAATCAAATATTAAAACAATTATTGACATTCACACGCGATCATTATCTTGGTTTTCACCCAGACCCCAAGAGTCACAACTTTTGAGTCTGATAATGAACATACTGGCATTGGTGAAAGTCAATAATGATGTACAAAAATATCTTTTCAGGACCAGTGAAAAAGTGATCTCAATCATGGCCGATCAGAGCGTAGACGAAAATGATGATGGAGATGACAACTTGCCAACACCACCAGATGGCGGTTGGGGCTGGGTAGTGTGTGCTGCCTCGTTCATGGCTCACTTCATTGCTGATGGTGTTTCAGCGTCATTTGGTGTTCTGTACGTTGATTTGCTGGATTATTTTGGCCAAAGTAAAGGAGAAACTGCTTTGGTCGGTTCACTGTTTTATGGTGTTCCTCTGCTAGCGGGACCAGTTGCTGGTGCTCTGACAAACAAGTTTGGTTGTCGAATGGTAACAATCGCTGGTAGTTTGTTGACAGCTGTAGGATTTTTGGGGAGTTTTTTCTGCGATACATTTGGGTTGTTGTGCTTCTTTTTTGGCATTGTCTCTGGTTTGGGTCTTGCCTGTGTTTATGTTCCGGCCATTATAATTGTTTCCTTTTACTTCGATAACAAGCGTTCCCTTGCTACTGGTATTGCTGTTTCTGGTTCTGGCACGGGTACATTTGTGTTCGCCCCATTTACTGAGTATTTGCTCAACTTGTATGGGTGGAGAGGCACGGTCTTGATCACCAGTGGAATTGTCTTGAACATTGCCGTGTTTGGAGCTCTCTACAGACCACTTGAATTCTCAAGGCAGGACAAGAGGAGAAATTATGAGAGGTCTTTGGCAAAATTTTCCAAGCTCACACAGTCGACGGATGAGAATGAACGTGTAACAATAACGAATGGTGTTGGTCAGCGACATGCTATGAGTCGTTCCTTGCAAGATTTTTCGACGTGCAGCAATAATAAAGGGACCGGTACAGATTTGAGAAAAGATGTTTTGTCCATTAATGGCTTGCGTCCACATGCCTCTTCAGCTAATGCCTTAGATAAGTCCAACCATGCAAGCTGTTATAGTATAAAGCCAGTGAATAACAAAGAGAATACAGCAGTGGAAAGTAAAATGACATTAGCACCTATAGAGCGAAAAGACATTTTTTATCGTGGGAGTGTTATACGACTGAATGTTCCGAAGTCTCTTGTAAAAAGTTGTCCGCAGCTGAACTCGCAATCAACAGGAGAAACTAAAGAGCCTCTCTGTGGCTGTATTCACAGAGTAACTCCAGATACCTTGAAGAGGATGTTAGATTATTCATTGTTTAAGAACGTTGTTTATGATCTGTTCTTTTTTTCTAGTGCTTTTCTTTATTTGTGGAGCGACACCCCTGGTACATACATAGTAGACCATGCTAAAACTTTGGGAGTTGTTACTACAGATGCATCGTTTTTGATTTCTATTATGGGCATTACGGGCACTATAGGTCAGATTAGCTATGGCTACATAGGTGACCTAAAGCAAGTCAACGCAATGCTGCTCTATAGCATTTCTTTAGTAACATGTGGTGCTGCTCTGGCCTTATTACAGTTTGCTCATCGTTACGAACTCGTGTGTTTGGTTTGTGTGGTATTTGAGTTCTGCCTCAGTGCTAACTATACCCTGGAGACAATTCTTATTGTTGAATTACTAGGATTAGACCAGCTGACCAATGCATATGGACTTATCATGTGTGGCCAAGGAATAGCAAGCTTATCGGGACCACCTATTGCAGGTAAGTGGTAATAATGTGTTACCAAGTACGTGGATTTTTGTCACAATTCTGTTCATGTCGTTTTGCCAATTTGTTACAGCCTGCCTTCAAGACATAGCACTAGATAGACATTCTTTGAAGTTGTGCAGAACGATGACATTTTTGCCCCATGTCATCTGCTTAGTTAGGAAACTCCTAAGGCGACTGAATATGGACAGAATGTGAATGCTTTCTTAAAGCTACACATAATGCTCACCTTGGCAAACCAGTTTTCGGCTTTGTTTTGGTATGGAACCCTTTTTATTATGCGCCCACATATTTATATGTGGACGCATTATGCTGTCATCTCTGTCCGTCCGTCCGTCCG
>NMRA01000117.1:520835-564616 GCA_002633005.1 Phoronis australis
CGTCCACTCCTCTATCAACCAAACCGCTCAAAGGATGATTGTGAAAATTGGTGTGTATGTGCTTACTATATGGAAGACAGCTGACAATGATTTTCAGACGATTTGGACTTCTGTGGCGCCTCCTAGTGGCAGTTTTGTTTTTTTGCACCCATGGCTGTATCTCCCAAACCGTTTGCAGGATCTTTACTAAATTTAGCAAGTGTATTTATGTGATGTTGACAACGGACGATGACGACTTTAGGATGATTCTGACTACCGGTATGTCTCTAGTGGCAATTTTAGTATTTGCCTCTAGTGGCAATTTTGGTATTTTACATTGACCTCTGTATTTTCATAGGTCTTCAGGTGTATACTTTGTGTTACTTCGTGACTATGAAGGAAAAGTTCCAAGTAGAAATTTGTTTCTGGCATTCTAATGCTGTGCTCGTATGTTGGTAAATTTGTTTTTAATTCTTTCTGTGGTGCTTTAAGCAACTGGTGTATAGGATGTGCTTGTATTATGAAGATTACTCACATTTTGCCCCTAGCCTATTGAGGAGACAATGACCATGCCTTTCCATTTTGCAAAGTACAACATACTACATATATGCCCTCTACTGGCCACTTTATGGTACCAATAAACAACCCTAGAAGGATACCGTATACGGTGCAATTGTGGGCGCATTTCAATGCTCTGCGTTGCTCTTGTAGCATTTCTCATGTAGAAATCCTACCTTGACACCATCACCGGTTATGATTGAGCAACTCGACCGGTTTACGTTCCTCAAAATCTGCCGGCATTAACCATAAACACCATCGCCTCAGGCTGCTGATTATATGTTAGTGTTCTCTAGATAATCAAACCCATCATAATAAACACACTGGGGATGACAACAGTTTTTTTAAATTTTGGCCATGGAAGTTTTTAAATAGCATATTTGAATAGTTCATGAAAAGTACACGTGATTAGCTTTTTGAATTTTGAAAATCGGACAAGAAATGCTACTTATACTACCTGATCATTTGTGTAATGTTGCCATATTATGCTCCTCTTTAATTCTGCTGGGTGTGCAATATAGTTGGGCCAATTACCAAACTACCAGGCAGCAGTTGGATTTTAAGGTATGCCGATTAGTGTTATGTACAATTCTTGGCATGTTATTATAAACTGTTAAAAACCACAAACCTGATTGAGTTTATTTTTGCTTCAAAAGAAAAAGCCATTTCTGCTAATCTATTTCAGCTTGAAGTTTGCTTTTTTGGCTTGACCTAAGTAGCCTTGCACCGGTCTTTAAGTTTATTTTTCTGTAATATATACAATACACAATCATTTGAGCATTGTGCCACATACCAATGTTTAATGAACAGCATAAATAACCACAAAATTAAAAAATGCTGAAAGGTCCATTGCTATATAAATCTCTCTTCACATTACTCTCTGTCATGGCACCCCCTGTAGGGAAATGCGGCCCTGTGAAAGATTGTGATTGACGCCCAGAAATCGTGTGTGTCAGCACCAATGTGCATGCCTTGATTTGAATGTTTGTAGTTAACATATTTTGTGGGAATGAGTCGAAAAAGTTTTGTAAATTGTATGTTTTGTTTGACATGTTGTTACCCTGAGCGTCAGTCAGACAGCATGAACTTGTGCAAACGAAGTGCATCGATTTAGTCAGAATCCTCAAACTAGAAAGACATTTCTCAATTATAAATGGAGCACTATTCTTGTACAGTCGTAATGCATGAATATTATTTTCCAACCATGTTATTTTGTTCTGTAAAGCACACATGTGAAGTGTAGGTGGCACTAAGAATTTGTTCAACATTTTGCCATCAGTCGACACAGTTCGTATTTCTCTAGTTTTCCTCTATTTTGGATGTCTCCAGTCATGTAATATACTGAAGGCTTTAGACATAGATGTTTTGGCATTTCTATTTCAGAATGACAGATACTTCTGTTGTATAAAAATGACAAAATGTAGCTTGACCTTTGAATTATGTTGAAGGAAAACTTTGGGCAGTATTTCCTGACTGATATGCTTATTTTACATTATTACAAGTTTTGTGTGAATGATCACAATGTTCAGTAAAACTCTTCAATTCGTGACCAAAATCATGTGTCACATTGTCCCTTTTTATTTCTTCAAAGGCTTACTATGAAGCTGCAAATACCTCAAATGTTCCCATGTGTTTGGTGACAGCTGGTTGTCCTGAAATTTGGCTGAATGAAATTTCACTTTTGCGCCATATTGCCTCTTAAAGAATTTCTGCTGTCGTTTGATGACAAAACCAACTAATGACATCAGTAAGTGAGCAAATTAAAGGTACACAGCCCGACTTTCCAACGATATAAGTTTCCACTTTCATGAAACATGGAATTGTTTAAAATATGCATCCCGTCCACTCACTCACAATATGGTAGTCTCTCTTTGTAAATACAAGACAAGATACTGATATCACTACCAGAAAAAGTGATGAGCACAATCCCAAAATTTTAGCTACACAGACAAGTGCAATTGATAAAGACACTTATTGACATTAGTAGAGACAACAGGACCCACACACATTATATACCTCAGTGTGGCTGATTAAGTTGGATGTCTGTGAGTGTTGTCATCAGGAATGTTAAGATTATGTAAGACCTTACCAACTTGTCTGGTTATATAACCGAATATCTAAGAAACTATAGATTTTAAGTCCCTAAAAGTAAATATTTTCTTCAAATAGAAAACATGCAGAATTTGATTTTTTGACTATTTACCAATCTGCTATTAATTGGGTCACTGATGTGACCATGTCCTTTTAATAAAATTTAACAAAAAAGACAGGTACGTCCAAAACAAAATCACAGTATCAATAACACAACCAAATTTTGTTCCACGTTAAAGGCGAAGTCAACCTTTTTTCATGTCACTTTTAGCCAAAATAAAGTTCGTTGATTATCCCAGACACATTTTTCACTTAATTACATCTTTTTGTAATTTGATTAATTTCTCGTCCTCTACTCGGGAAGTGACGTTTTGGGAGGCAAGAGTTTCGCGCCAATTTCTTTTCATTATAGTCTGATTGTGAGAGCTGTTGAGACAGTCATTGTTCTACCTCGGTTGTGATAAGTTCGGTCGTCGTTTGCTTTTGTTTACAAGTCAGTCAACATGCCACTCATTATCGTCTCACACGCGCTTTGGGTACCTTGCGTCGCTTTCCGAAGGATGACACACTTCGCCGTACTTGGCTAGCTCGTTCATATGAAGAACGCAGCGCTACCCGTCCACGCAACGTACGAAGCAGTGGAGGGTTACCGAGTGCGTGGCATGCATTTTCTACCGTCAGATTACGACAGAGATATGTACGCTGAATTGATGAAGGTCCCTGCGAAACAACGCCTGAAGAAGGGTACCATGCCGACGTTGTTGATTCCCGGCAGTGCCCCGTCGCCAATCCCGAGAAGTGCGTTTTTGAAGCGAGAAGCCTCGCGAGCTGTGGCCACTATATACAGTGACTGGAGGCACTTCATCTACTGTCACCCGTGCCTCCATTGCGTGCAATTCCTGGAACTAGCAGTGATTCGCCCTGTGCTGTTGTCTCTAGCCTAGAGCCAGTAAGCAGCCCTGCAGCGATGTTGAGTAGTGGGAGTGAATACAGGCCTAGTTTGACACCCAGTGAAGAGAACAGTTCGTCATCCATTGAACAGATCGGTGAACCTAAGTTTGATAAGTTTATTGTGGGCTTGTATTGGAGCTATTTAGAAGGTGCCAGGTGTGTGGCGAGGGAGTCACACGGCGGGATGTAAGTAGTTTGTGTGCTCAGATCACCCTCCAGTGGGAGTGTGTCGCAGGACACTCGGACAAGTGGGACAGTTCTTCCTTTGTACGGGAGACGATAATGAGTACACCCCAGTACGCAGCAACAGCGTGGCATGTTGACTGACTCGTAAGCAAAAGCAAACGACGACCAAACTTATCACAACCGAGGTAGAACAATAACTGACTCGACTGCTCTCACAGTCAGACTATATGAAAAAAAATTGGCGCGAAATTCTTGCCACCCAAAACGTCACTTCCGGAGTAGACGACGAGTAATTAATTAAATTATGAAGAGCGTTAAGTAAGTGAAAAATATGTGTGGGATAATCAACGAACCTTATTTTTGCTAAAAATGACATGAAAAAGGTTGCCTTCGCCTTTAATGTAGACCATGAAATCTCAATAATGCTGTTCCTGTTTTCTAAATTTTCATTTTGTTTTCATTTCCTGCAACTTATGAGTTATTTAAAAAAATCATTAAGGTTGTATTATTGATAGCCCCTCATGCAAAAGTAGATAATTTTAAAAAGAATTCCTAACATTGTTTTGAAGAACAGTGTACAAAGCGTGGTGCTTAAAAGTTTCATATGAAACCAATTTGCCATTTCTGAGATATAATGTTACATTGTCCTATTCTTAATTTTTCTTCTTTCAGGCGTATAACTTCCCCCAAATTAATGTTAAACGTTGGGATCCTGTGATTACAGTCTGAATTGGCCTTACTTGCACCTAATGTAGTCATTGTTTATCTACAGGTTTGTTGTGTGATGTGACCGGTACATACGCTGTATCCTTTACTGTTGCTGGTGTTGGCATCATTGTAGCTGGTGTAGTAGTATTCATCATGTACCTTATACTACGTGAGAGAAAGATGGCTAAAACCAAATGTAAACCAGGAACTGTCATTGAAGTTGTTCCTCCAGATGTTACTGAGAAAGACATATTTTTGTGAACCAGTATTGAGTCATGTTACTGAAGTTAGTGTATCACTTCCCTGCAAACAATCTTTTGATTGGTGAGTTTGATCATCTTATATTGGTCTAGGTGCTGTTGGTTGTATTTTATAATTGTAATGGATTAAAGTTCTTTTATTCCTTCTTATGAATTTCTGTCAAAACTATATTTTATCGGACTTTATTTATATCATCTTAGTACCGTAATTTACGGTGTTCAATTTGATTTCACAGCCTCTACAGTTTGCAACATTTATGTTAGGCATTTTGTCACCTACTTGTTCCAAGTTCATGTAGCAGTAGATTAATGTACTATAGCAGCACTGAAAAACGTGGAGGGGGCTATAGCCCCCAGCCCCCTGTGGTGCACTGCAGTGCTGTAGTGGTAAAATTAGTGGTAAGTAGGTGCCCAAAGCCCACCGTATCACCTTGAGCACTGAACATAACTCAGGGTGCATAGGCGCTACGTTCAGCTGCCAAAAGGTGATTGGCTACGCTTACATGCGCCTACGCCCCACTACAGCACTGGTGCACTGCCCATAGACCGTGGGCGGCGCTGGACTGAAGAAAGTGGGGGGCTATAGCCCTCCAGCCCCCTATGGTGCGCCACCCATGAAATATGGTAATTGTTATGTTAATTTAGGTAAAAGTATACATTGTTTCTATTGGCATGTGTGTGCAAATATTACAACTTTATTATGTAATGTCATGGTAAACTTTCCAATTTAAGACATTGTCTGGCTGAGAAGTGAAATTTATTAATCACCTTTAATTTTCATGCAACATATGTAGCAAGAAATTAATTGCTTTTCCATGTCCAAGTTTTGTACCTCAGCTACCATCAGACATTCACAACAGTATTGGAAGCACTTGAAAAATGAAAAAAGGGCAATCTTGGTAATTATTTTTGTCTGAAATTGGTGAGATTTTACCATAAAAGAAAAAAAAAATGTCCTTGACGAGCATAGCAAAATCGTAAATTCGCAGAAGGTATGAATTAGAGGAATTGCTGTGTACAGGTTAAATCAGTATTAAACAGAATACCATTAATATGTCATATGTTACAGATACTCATACACCATGTCTGCCATGATATCTTGTACAATAATAGACACCAGCATATCACTGATGCACACCTGAATAATTTTACTGAATACATACAAAACACAACAAAATCTAATAACAAATGGGTTGTTTTTGCAAGTTGTTCTGGTGTGATCATAGACTATAATCTATGGTGTGATCTAGGTTTTCTTTGTTCACAGTGTCAGTTCTGGTGTGATCTAGGTTTTCTTTGTTCACAGTGTCAGCTTGGTCGAGTTCTTACTTGAATATGGCGACTGAACAAAAATGTTTTAGAACCTCACAAGTCATCAGTGACCTCAATAGGTACACAACTTGTGATGCATGTTTAGATATTATTGTTATACAAAGGTGACCCTGCCATACAATTTTTACTACTTGGTGATGTAATGGCATGTTGTTAGTGGCCTTTGTGGTTACTGTTTTCTGTTTTAATGCTATGTTTATTAAAATACTTTCTTCTGACATAGTTATCGCAATTATTGTTTTTGCTTTTTTATGTACCCACACATTTATATGTGGACGCATTATGCCGTCATCTACGTCCGTCCATCCGGGCGGCGTCCGCTGCTCTATCTCCAAATCCTTTAACATACGTTTATGAAATTTGGCGCATATGTTCCATTCATGAATGAGACGGCATGAGCGAACTTTCGGACAGATCCTACTACCGGTGTGCCCCCTAGTGGCAATTTTAGTTTTTTACGCTTACCTTTGTATCTTCAAAAGTCCTGAACAGATTTTCATGAAATTTGGCATGTAGGCACCTACTAGTGAGATGATGCTATCCTCCTGTTTTCGGATGGATTTGATGTAGTTTGCACCACCTATAAGCCATTTTTACTATTTTCAAGTCTGTTTTTTGCGTCCACCCCTCTATCAACCAAACCGCGCAAAGGATAATTGTGAAAATTGGCATGTATGTGCTTACTATAAAGAGGACGGTCAAGAATGATTTTCCGATTTCGACTACTGTGGCGCCTCCTAGTGGCAGTTTTGTTTTTGTTGCCTCTATGGCTGTATCTCCTACACCGTTCGCAGGATCTTTACTTAATTTATCAAGTGTATTTATGTGATGTTGACTACGGATGACGACTTTCAAACAGATCTGACTATACTGCTGTGTCCCCTAGTGGAAATTTTAGTTTTTTATGTAACTCAGTATCTTCAAAAGTCCTCAACAGATTTTCATAAAATTTTAAATATAGGCATCTATTGGTGTGATGATGCTGTCTGCTTTTGGTTGGAATCGAGGTATTTTGCACCACCCAGTGGCCACTTTTGATGTTTTCAAATCTTGTGTTTGGTGCCCATCCCTTTATCAACCAAATCATTTTAAAATTGGCATATATGTTCTCAGTGTGAAGACGACCTTTGATGATGGTAACTGATTACTGTGGCGCCTCCTAGTGGTAGTTTTGTTTTGTGCCCATAGTTGTATCTCTTAAACCCACTGTATGATCTTCACTAAATTTAGTAAGTGTATTTATACGAAGATAACAACAGACGATGATGATTTTCAGGCGGCTCCAACAGACACGGTGCCCACTAGTGGCAATTTCATTTTATTCTGTTTTCCTTTGTTTCTTTAAGTTCCTTGGCAGATTTTTATGAAATATGGCATGTTCCTGTTTTTGGATGGATTGTATGTTTTTGCGCCATCTAGTTTCCATTTTTATGATACAAATATTAAATAACCCTAAAGCACACCATTTGCAATGCATTCGTGGGTGCATTTCAACGCTCCGCGTTGCTCTTGTTTATATATATTTCTGAGATATGATGTTTGTTGTAATCACCTCAGTGTCTTGTACGTTATTCGGGTACCATGGGGCTACACCATACTTACTCGGCCACTTTTTGTTATGTTAATGCCTCATTTTGTTCATCAACATTAACCTCTACTGATCTTGGAGTTCAATGAACTATCGATTGCATTAGTCACCTGTTCAAACAAATGTTCATGTAAGCTAGATTTATTAACACCCTGTGTCTGAAAGTCCTCAGGTTCAGTAGTAGCACTGCTGATACAGGTCAATAGGGCAAGTTGTGGGACGACATTACAGGAAGGGTCAAGAGGCTTAACAATTTTTTTGGTGTTTTTTTGGAAAGCGAGTGCAGAAATACTGTGTGACAAATTAACCAATGCCATTTGAAAGGGGTAAGCCTTTGTCTACAGAATTTGATCAACTTCTTTGTTTTGTGATTTACAATAATGGCAGGTGTTTTGAAAATGTTGACATCATTTGAAACTTGGCTCATTTCAGGGTGGCACCTTGTACTTTGTTTATAAATTTGTGTGCAATTCCCAGCTATGGTCAAGGGGCCAGAATCTACAGGCATGTTGTGTGGAGTAGAGTGGGATAAATTCATGTATCCTGGACTATAAGTTTGGCTTCAGAAATATGATAAACTTAACCAAAATAGATTCATTAGGTTTTGTTTCTTTGGTATACGTTGAATAGTTTTGATAAATAACTTTTTCTACACCGGTGGGTAACTGACCTGCGAGTTTTATGGGGGACAAAGAAGCACCGAAATGCTTAAGAATGAACATGTACTTGGCTCTTAATTTAGAAACTGCTGTCATTTGCAGAAACCACCTGGGACTGAGGTTTTAGTAATGTGTATACTTGTATAGTGTTGATGTATAGATAGCAACGGAATGGTTGTCCATAGTTCCCATATTCGTGTCGCCTTGTTTAGCCCAAAAATAACGTCACTAGGACTTTACATCTGTAATATGTGGTATGGATAAAACTTATTCAAAATGTTATCTATATTGTTAAAACTAACTTATCAATCACGTCTGTGAAGAGTAAGTTGATAAGTCCAGAATAGGCATGATGAAGAAATGACGAATCAGATATTAGATTCAGAGGAGCTGTGAAAATGCTAGCAATTTCATTGGCTGAAATAATAGTAAAAACGGTAGCCAGATAAGCTATCGGCGAGGGGTCATTTTCACCTGCTGTTAGTTTGTTTTCTCACTACCCGAATCACTTTTCGCTCACTTTTTGTCTCTGTGATGATAAAACAAAGGCCTCTTATCAATGTGCCTTTGTATCCTTTGAAGCAGTCCAGTTACAAAAGTGCTAACGAAAACACCAGTTGTTTTAGGTAACTCATACTTCCAGCCAAGTACCATTAAGAGTGACCCTGGCGACTGTTCACATTAATGGGGTTTGTGGTGCTAGCGAAAAAATGCCATGTGAACCAGGTAAGAGAACCTGAATTTACGAGGTCACAGTTCACAAAGCGTATGTCCGTGTTTTTGCTTGTGAAGAGCTGTCTTTTGTAGGAAAAAACAACATGTTCAAAGTGCCCTATTGCCAATAATTAGCAAACTTCAGGGACCAAGTTGGTGTCATTCTGTAGGTTAAGACTTCAACTTTATGTTACGAAATGGCTAAATTGTTGAAAACTTGATCAGTTTGCTTTTGATTCACATTTGAAAATCCATTAAAATATCTGAAAATAGTTGTTCCTTCCTGGTAATGTCTTCCTACTGGTAGAGATGTGTACAGTTTCAACATATGCACTATTTGTAGGTATTGTATGCAAGGTAAATAATCAAGTTTTCCAATAGAGCAATTAAGTTACGGATAGCACATGCAAGTTAAAGTCATGTGGCTTGGCTATCCTTCCGCCTAATATACGTACATTGAGGATTCAGATTTCAACTTTGAAGGGTGTCTAATAAAGATTTTCTCTCTTTTGTGGACAACGGTATAGTAATTACATTAAAATCTGCCCTTACATTTGGCAGTGGAACTGAATCACTTCTACACAAGTCTTTGAGGAATGTGGCTAGCAGGTCTCCAAAGTTGGTATGAATAAACCATCAAACAGATGATAGTGGTATGAATGTTCATTGCTGAAACCATGAAATAATGATTGTTACCAATCAGTGACCTAATTTTACTTTAGAGCAAAGCTTTCGAGCCCATCTTGGGCTCTTTGTCATTGGGGGTCGCCTGGTGGTTGTCCAACTCCACCTGATGACTGTCACTTGAGAGGAGGTATTGGGAACCCTACAACCATGGGGGAACACCAAATAGATGCAACACAGTTGAGGTATTAGCTAGGCAGGGTCAGTACGAGTTTCCAGCCATTTACCAACGACTCCTCTCACATGGCAGCCACCAGGCACCATCCATAAGTGACCACGTGATCCAGAGGTCACTGTGCCCTGGCGTAGAGCACAAAAGTGAGTTCGAAAGCTAGGCTCTTGAGTAAAACCAGGCCACTGATAGATAATAATAAGTTTAATCAAACAGTAAGATCATCGTTTTCGCTTTAGTCTCGAAAGTGACATTATCTGAGGTATGCTGTACATATAGACTAGATCTACAGGTCAAACAGGCACAGGTTTGGATTATATACTTGGTATGAGGAAAAAGTGGATAAATAAGGCCAATTTTAAAATATTGTTTGCTTCCATTTGTCCATCTTCACTGCTCTTAGATGGCTTAGTTCATCTGCAACACCTCGGGTATTTTTGTAATCTCAAATTATTGAATGGAGATGTTTCATACCTCCACATGTCACAAGCAGCAGTCCTATGCAGCATAATTCTCAGTTAAAATGAACCACCTAGGGATAATTTGAGGTGAAAAAAGTACCTGAGCTATTTCAATGTGTTAGGTTGGTAGGTAGAATATTTTAGTCCCTCACATATTGCGGTCCATCACGTGAGGGGAAGCAGACATAATTTTAATTCACAACTAATAAGAATTGGTGCTTTGCTGATAAATAGCATCTAGTTGAGGAAAAAGAAAATTAGATGTTCAGTATTGTGCATTGACTACCTCATCTAACCTGATGTTAAGTTGTAGCCAGTTGTTTACCATTGTTAAGGAGCCATGTTTCTCAGTGATGTTGATTGATCTTGAAGAAATATACATTTATGCTGGGTTTAATTCTTTGTTTGAGTTTTTAAAAACAAATTGACTAGTCAATCAGGCTGCTGTACAGTTTGTTCAATTTTACATATTATAGCTCTTCAGTTCCACACTTAAAACATGGATTGGACAAAAAACTTCAGGAAAACTATGTAATACAGAATGCAGTGCAGAACGTCTACATTGGTTCACTACAAACATATAGCTACTAGGAGAGTTCATTATCTTTATGACTTGCATTAGGGGACTCGGAATGCAATCATCTCCATACTGCATACACATTTTCATGGAATATCGTTCAATACGTTAAGCAGATAGAGAAGCAGACAATAAAATGTAGGCCAAACTTGCCACTAAGAGGTACAGTACAAGGTTAATCGACACAAAAATAGGAAGGGTGGTTTTTGACTCCTTAAAAGAAACACATGTGCGAAATTTCATGAATTACCATTGAATAACTTCGAAGACAAAAGAGGCACTCTAAAAAAGTGCCACAAGGCAGCACAGCAGTTGTTGGATCTGTGTCAAACTTCACATCACCTGTCGCACTCTCATTAGAAAAGTTCTGACCAGTTTTCATCTTTGAATTCATTATGCAGATGGCGAAGCAGACGCCAAAAATAAAAATGATGGGGGGTTGCAGCAGTTTTTAACTCTGTCGGAATATTTATGAGTAGCATCGTCTCCTTGATAAGAACACTAAAATTTTAGAAAAAATACAAAGTGATTTTGAGGTAAAAGGAAAAACAAAATTGTCAATAGGTGGCACTGCAGTAGCCAGATTCATACCAAAGTCGTAAGCTTCATAGGAACACACCTGCCATATTTTATGAAAATCCCGCAAGAGGTTTAGGAAACACAGCAGTGAACACCATACAAACATGATGGCAATGTGCAGTGAACACCATACAAACATGATGGCAATGTGCAGTGAACACCATACAAACACGATGGCAATGTGCAGTGAACACCATACAAACATGATGGCAATGTGCAGTGAACACCATACAAACATGATGGCAATGTGCAGTGAACACCATACAAACATGATGGCAATGTGCAGTGAACACCATACAAACATGATGGCAATGTGCAGTGAACACCATACAAACATGATGGCAATGTGCAGTGAACACCATACAAACATGATGGCAATGTGCAGTGAACACCATACAAACATGATGGCAATGTGCAGTGAACACCATACAAACATGATGGCAATGTGCAGTGAACACCATACAAACATGATGGCAATGTGCAGTGAACACCATACAAACATGATGGCAATGTGCAGTGAACACCATACAAACATGATGGCAATGTGCAGTGAACACCATACAAACATGATGGCAATGTGCAGTGAACACCATACAAACATGATGGCAATGTGCAGTGAACACCATACAAACATGATGGCAATGTGCAGTGAACACCATACAAACATGATGGCAATGTGCAGTGAACACCATACAAACATGATGGCAATGTGCAGTGAACACCATACAAACATGATGGCAATGTGCAGTGAACACCATACAAACATGATGGCAATGTGCAGTGAACACCATACAAACATGATGGCAATGTGCAGTGAACACCATACAAACATGATGGCAATGTGCAGTGAACACCATACAAACATGATGGCAATGTGCAGTGAACACCATACAAACATGATGGCAATGTGCAGTGAACACCATACAAACATGATGGCAATGTGCAGTGAACACCATACAAACATGATGGCAATGTGCAGTGAACACCATACAAACATGATGGCAATGTGCAGTGAACACCATACAAACATGATGGCAATGTGCAGTGAACACCATACAAACATGATGGCAATGTGCAGTGAACACCATACAAACATGATGGCAATGTGCAGTGAACACCATACAAACATGATGGCAATGTGCAGTGAACACCATACAAACATGATGGCAATGTGCAGTGAACACCATACAAACATGATGGCAATGTGCAGTGAACACCATACAAACATGATGGCAATGTGCAGTGAACACCATACAAACATGATGGCAATGTGCAGTGAACACCATACAAACATGATGGCAATGTGCAGTGAACACCATACAAACATGATGGCAATGTGCAGTGAACACCATACAAACATGATGGCAATGTGCAGTGAACACNCACTTAAACTGAGGATAACGATGGCCAGCTACTACCATGCACTTAAACTGAGGTTAACGATGGCCAGCTACTACCATGCACTTAAACGGAGGTTAACGATGGTTGTGTGAGGTCGAACCAGTTTGGCTAGACTGAGTAGGTGAGGCCTTGAAAAGCATTTATTAACAGTGTTCAAATGAAAACAAACGACTAGTTTCTCATGGGTCCAATTACAGTTATTTATAGCCAAACACTTTCTATACATGATGTTACACACTTCATAGAATCACTACTTTTTGAATCATTGATTACGGTAGCTAAAAGACTACTAACCTCCTGAGGCCAAAATCTTACGCTTTGTAAAAGGTCTGTTAATGGCTTGGAGTAACCAGATAGTACACTGTCGATAGAAACACTGACATTAATTATAAATCCCTTATCGACATCTAGTTCTATGTAGACCTCAGATAGCTTTCCATCAAAATATTTAGAGAGACTTCTTGAAACAGAAAACTTAGGTGTTTTTCCATAGATCCATTGCCAACTTTTGAGTTCACTGTAAAATTTATCAATTCCTGGAAAGAGGGCGCTGTTGCTTGGATCCACTACAATGCAATCCTGCAATTTATTAAAAGTAGAACATAAGTTACATAAAATGGATATCACAAGATTCAAATGTTGATAAAAAACATGGATGCTTATCAGTAATGTAAACCAGTAGTTTCCTCATTAAATACAGATTTGACTAAACAATTTTTGTACAGAATATCAATTTTGACAAAAGATAAGAATAAGGTTACATTGTTTTTGGAAAACGCGCTTCTCAAAAAGTCTTTGAATCCAGGTGCTTTAGAGATACATTCTCATTTGCTTCAAATCTACTGATGAGATATATTTTTAGAAATTTTCAGTATCTAAAGTTGAAGAATTTTTAGTTATTTTGAAATTCTGTATCAACAGTGCCAGGACAAAAAGGCTGTGTGTTGTAAAGTACAAGCAGGTGTACATAGAACATGCCCTACAGCAGGATAACCACCTAGGACATGCCCTACAGCAGGATATCCACCTAGGACATGCCCTACAGCAGGATAACCACCTAGGACATGCCCTACAGCAGGATAACCACCTAGGACATGCCCTACAGCAGGATAACCACCTAGGACATGCCCTACAGCAGGATAACCACATAGGACATGCCCAACAGCAGGATAACCACCTACATTAAAACAATTTTGTGCATCTTACTGAGTCCAAGTTTCCTCGCTTCAAATAAGTATCAGAAATACTTTCAATCAAGCCATTTATTTCCATGTGAGGATGACCTTCTTGGAGATTCTTAACTTTAGATCGAACACTGTCTGTTGCATTGGATTTCAGTCCTTCCTAAAAGACAAACAAACATGTAGTAACCATTGACTTGGAGCTTGAATAAAATTGCTGGTTAGTAATATAAGTCTGAGATCAACCAAGACAGAATGGTGCGTCTGCGTGTCACAACATATCAGTGCACTCAATTGCACATTAAAATAAAGACGCCTGTCACATATCTAGCAAGGTTATGCAAGTTCAGAGTAGAACTTCAGAAATTATTAAACAAAATAGCCTTATTATTCAGCTTGAATAGCATGTTGATTTTAGTGAAACTGGTGGTTATAGCAACTGACGTCTAGTGACACACGAGCAGAAACAATCACTGAGACACTGAGAACAGTTGAGTTTATGTTTCAGCAGGTATATCCTAACAAAACAGACAGGCTTTATATTCAACCATGGAACCTGCTTCTTAATAGCAACTTCAAGCGGCTGACAAAAATGAAAATAACTTTACCATAGATGGAGAGAGGTAAGCTGACAGTTTCTCTGTGTTCATGTTGACCAGTAATGTAAAGTGATGATAGGCCACCTTAGTTAACCTAGCTGCAGTTCCTGATACCTGGAAAATTTTTAAGCAAAAAGAGATCAGATAAACTTGACATCCTACTTCAAATGCCATTAAATTACACACTTCAATCAAATGACTGAACTAAACCAAACCAGGAATGGCATCTTGGCATTGACAAAACCGACAAGTGTTTTGGCCAATTCAAAAAAGTATACTGTCTAGTAGAGCTGTTAAGGTTCATAGGAAATTTTCCACTGTTTCATCATAGACTTTTGCTCAAGAGGTGAGGCCATCCTGAAAAAATCCTGAAACTGCAATGTACAACCAACAAAACCAACTTAGAAGAATGCAACTAAACATACACATGATACCTTGTATTGATTATCCAGAATAATATCATCTCTATCATTAACGTCAACGTGCACTCCATACTTAGACTTCAACACACTAGCAACAAAGTTCAGATTCTTGCTCCTGTTGTAGTTGGCTTTACTTGTGAAAAATGACAAGTTCAAGTTGCCTCTATCATGATACACACAGCCTCCTCCAGACCGCCTTCTGGCAATGGGAACATTGTCTTTCAGCAAGAGCGGTATGTTGCACTCAGTCCATGGGTTTTGATGTCGTCCTATCACCACACAGTCTGTATTTCTCCACAAAAGGAGAATGTTCATCTGTTCTAAGTCAACATGCTTTTCAATCCAGTCTTCAAGAGCAAGGTTTAAATAGATATTGTCACTTGAAGAAATATACACATGGTATTCCGAGTCGGCTGACCTTGTAGAAGTCTTTATTCCAATTTTAGCCACGTGGCTCGTTGCTATATATCGCCATGTGGAATGCGCTGTCAGTGAATCAACATGTAGGAGATGGGGCACAAGTGTCCGGCATTGGTAACCTATTCGTGTTAGCTTTATCAATGATTTCATGTTGAGCTGCAAAAGGAACAAAGATTGGTGACATATCTAATACAATATATCAACCAGGAGACTTACCAATAGTTACATTTGACGATGATGTACAACAATCCAGTGTCGGATTATTTTGTGGGTAGTTTGACTATAATCAAGTAAACACAAGGCGAGGATGAGAAAGTGATCGTTTATTCGACTTCCGGCGATAAGAAACGGGAATGCCGCGAGCGTCACCTAGTGGTGAACATAGATAATACAACATCCAGTGCATACCTACCAACTAGCAGAGTTACATTTGACATCGGATGTCTTTTGAAGTTACAGTGTTAAATCTGCAATAAGCATAAAGGCCTCTGTTCATCACACACCTACAGGCAAGTGTTTTTTTGAACAATTGTGCGGTTAAGATGGTAGACATTGACGCCAGAGATTCAGGCTGAAGTCACAGCAGCACCAAGATGATTTTTTACCATAGAACTTATATTCCAGCACTGACATGTTTCAAGAATACAATGAGAGTATTTCCTAACGTAGTCTGTATATTATTCACGATATTTCGCACACCCCGAATACTGAGAACACACATTTGATGTATTTTGAGCAAGATAAGTGGAGAATTACTGTGTGAGACAACTTTGTTCATTTTATAAGCAGGTGTGCAAAATTGAGGAGTCTATCCTCTTCCTATGTTTCCTCATTTTATTAACATGGTTAGTAGTCAGTCTAGTGGTCAAGTTGTCTTAACATGATTAGTGGTCAGTCTAGTAGTCAAGTTGTCTTAACCATGTAAAATTTGTACTCTAACTATGATCTGAAGCTTGAATGCTTTTTGTATACCCTACGTTAACTAGCAACATGCACTTTTATATAACCTCAAAACAAGAATGAACTGATATCCCAAGATTCACAAGAATTTCATGCCCATGATGGCTGGACTTCGATCTAATTGCGTAAGTAATAAAGTAAGTAAAATGTTCACCAATCAAAGCCTTTACTTGGAGGAAAATTCCCTTCAAAGTCTGTTAAACAGGCAAGCATGACCTATGCTTTTAGCTAATTACAATGCAACTATGGAGGAAGACCACCCACCAAGAACCATAATACCCAGTCTGTGACATTGTGAGCGAGTTTTTGTGTGTTTTTAGGTGATTGCTGCTTTAATCTTTCAATATTGACACCAATGATGCATTAGAAGGTTACAGAAAGAGGATTGGATGAAATCATAAAAACAGGGTTTAGACTTTTGTTAGTAACCTGTTAATGAGATATTGAGTGGCGCCCTCAACATTTTGCGACCGAATATCGGCCCCATTCCCCTCAGAAAAATACTAAAAAATCACGCGAAATTCCCCTCGTGAGGCCCAAAATTACCCTCAAGGGATTGCAAAATTACCCTCGAGGTTTGAATCATTTGTAACTCACACAGGTGACAATTTAAAAGAGTGCAAAATGTTAGTTTTCCTTATCTGAGGCAGAGCCTATGGGCTATGAGCATGAGGACTTGCAACAGGATGAGGGTTCTATTGATGGAGACCAGGAGGTAGAATTTTCCCCTCACCACAAAAAAATACTCTCTCAGAAGGCACATTCACATTTTTTCTCGGATAAACAAGTGCAAGTACGCTTGCCGGTTTTATGGGGGTCGCTGGTTCGATTCCCGGGTCGGATAATCTCGGCTATTACTACACCAAAAATACGCCCGGGCGGTATAGTCGGTAGGGTACGCCTATTTCCCCAAATTCCCGGTATAACTACATTTTTCATACTTTTTCAAATCTTACCAGTTCATTGCAGCACACAACAGCCAAGAGTTCTATGATTGCAGCAAGAGTATGCAAACACTTATAATGGGCAAAACTTGGACCAGGAAAGTGATGTTCGTGGAGGCTGCCATTATAGCATAAATAGCCAACACACTGAATTTTTGACGTAAGTTTCTGTCCAATTAAATCAAACATTAAAACTTAAAATAATAAAAATTGTATTAATTTATAATATAAAAAGTTTTTAATTAAAAAAAGTTATATATATTGTGAAATAAATTAATACTTTTTGGCATTACAAAACATATTTTTTATGATAGTGAAAGAGCATGTGCACTTCATTTCCGTCTGTGTGTCTCCCGGTAGCTTGATTGCTCTTTTACAAACTTGTTCATTTTAGCTCTTAAAATGGACTTGAAACGAAAAGCAATGGAAGGGGCTTTGGTAGCCGTGAAGAGACCTAGGACAGATGTAGTTCATTACACTCGAAAAGAAAACCAGGCCCTAATGCAGGTGATTACAAATTTAGTTGAGGACAGTCCTTGGGTTTCGTGCCTGGTGAAAGCCGAATGGAATGGTACAGTAGGTAGTGGTATAGACGGTTCCACCGTCTCATCTGGCCACAAAAGAGACAGAAGCCTTCTCATAGGTCCTCCATACGCCAGAAGGTTTTGGTTTTGCGGCAAATTATGCCCCAACCTGATTAAATCATCAAAGTCATGTTCCTATGAGTACCGATTGCGCATGGCCATGGAGGGTACTAGTATAATACTATATAGGACTATAGGAGGCCATTGATGTCTTTTAACTCTTCTCAGCTCGAATAAATACTCCCGCAATCAAACTTTTTTCAACAGTCCTTCGTTTAGTTCCCCAAATCGGCAACTGGCCATTTTTACATTGCTTGCACCAGGGGTGGTGACATCTTAATATATACCAGTGTGAAAATGGCTAGTTGCCAATTTGGGCAACTCAACGAAAGACTGTAAAAGCTTGATTACGGGAATATCTGTTCCAGTTGGAAAGAACTAAATATATCAACATTTTCCTATGAGTGCAAAGGTAATTTTAGGAACATGACTTGGATGGATTAACGAGTGTGAGGCATAATTCCCTGAAAAGCGTCCGGCATATGGAGGGCCTATGGGATGGCCAGTGTCTCTAGCATGGCCACTTGAGATGTTGGTACTATCTAGCAGTGGTACAGGCTTGGTGGAAAGCTGTATAACTATGCAGCTTTGGAACGGTCTGGGTAAAAAGTGAGCTAAATAAAATCTTGGGCAAAGTTAATGTTAACACCATTCCTTGATTTGTTTAATTATTTAATTGCTTACTACTGCAAAAAGAATAGCCTAAGTCCATTCTGCAGAAGCATTTAAGTTTGAGGAGCGATCAGACGCATCAACTTTGAGTGCCGTGAATTTGATATTGCATTATATCTCGACCAATCTCTGCTCAATCTGCTGTTCATGTTTCACAAGATTATACAGAGTTCGCAACAAATTACCAGAAGTGATTATTAGTAGTTTTGAGTATTTTACCTTCAGCAAACCAAAATTCTCAAGAAATTTTACATTGGCAAATTTATCATCATCTCCGAGAAGATGTTACTATATACCAAACTGAATATTAAGTAGATGGTGTGCATGCATGTCACGAGCGTATCGTTTAGAAATCTAGGTCTGACTTTTGTTACAAAAGCAGGGGAGCAATGTTAGAAAATGACGTTCATCAGATTATTTTCTTTAAACATCCGTATTGGACAAGGTTGGTGTCATTTGTAACAACTTGCACAATATTGGACGTGTTAGATGATGTACGGTAGTAAGTAAGTAAGTTGTTTATTTTACATCGATGTGACAGTTTAACAAACAAAACAATAGCACAGATGTTAGTGACAGATAGAAAATGTGAAAGAATATACAAAATGTGAAAGAATATACAAAATGCTTATCACCTTGGTTCTTATTTCGCAAAAGGTCATGATTCTTGCGTTGCTGTATCTCATAGTTTTATTTGAACCCAAAGCAAAGTAACCCTCTGGCGCTTGTGTCACCAAACTAAGCTTCTCTAACCGGCATGTGTCCACATAGTGTTAGAATGTTTGCTTAGGATACAGATTAGGTAACTTGGGTGCATTAGTGTTTTAATGCTAACTACAGCCATAGATTATGCTAATGAATTGTTTAGGGCTACCAAAGAACATCAAGTCTAGAAGCCCCCATTATGCTGCTCACGGGCCATGAGGGAGACATATTCACTGCCAAATTTTCTCCTGATGGAAACTTCATAGCATCATCTGGATTTGACAGACTTATTTGTAAGTATAGTGTAATTAGAAGTGAGCTACCATACAATCTGATGTCTTATACTGCTCATCACTAACAATGTATTTTCTTAAAGTCCCATACAGCACAATCTTTAATACCATTGTATTGATTCTTATTTGGTGGGGGGGGGACCTTTTGATCTTGTTCTTTGGTACAACAAGTTAGTATTCCAGTTAGATATAATTCATCCACAAAATGAAGTTCATGGATTGCTTCAGCAGGAAAATTTACGGCCATTTGAGTTTGAAGTTTGTGACTCACGGTAATTCCTAGAACGACTGTGAGATTTTAAATTTTCTTCCACTTTGTCTGTCACATTATCACAACATATATGCCATTTGAAAACCGCTGTTGACTGTGGGTCATATCATTCTGATTCAGGGCCCGGTCTCCAATCTCCGTACTCAGACTCATACTCATACTCGAGATTTCATACTCAAAATCGTGCTCACTGGAGTCGTACTCAAAAAAGCGTATCTAATGTCGTATTTCGAGTAGACTCCAAACGTACTCAAATCTGACACTCATACTCGAGTTGCTATGGAACTCTTTATGATGTGAAATGCAAAATCACGCAAAGCCGCGCTGATTCATCGCTCCTTATTGGAATAGACCACCTCAAAAACTAGGCCTACATTATCGTGTGCTGTCGCTACAACTACAAGAGTATGTCTATAACGTGGAATTCTGAGTGTTCTGTAACTGTTATTCATTTTTTAGTTTCAATAAATATTCTTATGCCATTTCTTTGATACATTTGGCAGTTATTAAGCTTTACTTCTTGAGTTCCTCACCCAGTCCCGAAAATGTCTTAAGAAATATGTTACAGCTTATCACATCACATCTCTGTTGCTAAATTAGTCTTGACATAAAACCCATTGCTGTGTAGGCCTACGCTGATGTCAAACTTTGATACTGTATCTTTGTATTTTACCGGGATGTATCGAGTTGACATTTGGGCTCGTGAGTTAAAAAACAATACTAGTGTGCATGCATTCAGAGTTCACCAGTGGCAGTGAACGGCACGAGACGTCTACTTAAAAGTCGGCAAACAAAATCTGGAATTCCATTTGGGGATTGAGGAATTATAGATGACTAAGTTATGACGAGAAATGTACCTGACAGGGAAGCGAACTTTTTTAACTTCCCTCCCCTCCTCTTCTTTTGGAAACCCTACAAAACGTAGGCGCACATACCAAAATAAGGGCAGCACAAACTTCTCACACGACTTTTCCCACAACTGCTTTCGACGCTTGTTATGACTCGCCGACAAGGGATTACAATGCGCCTGTTGTCAGGAATTGTAGAGGTGAGCGGCCATAACATACAGTGATACGGCGGGTTAATAAGGTTAAGAATAAGAAGATTTAAGATGAAAACTATTATTTCTGAACTGAAGTTGAAGTGCTGAGATACGGTAAGAGGACTTATTTTTTTAGATTTGCTGTGTTTCTTGGTTCCCTTTCGATATTTTGTTCTCTGGCTCGTATTTATTTTCGAGTACGATTTCAAGCACACTGCCATACCAAACTTGAAATTTGAGCATAGACTCCGAAGTTTTACTCAAAATCGTACTCGAAATATAGATGAGATACACTCCAGTTCGAGTACACTCAACAAATGAGTACGTGCTCGAAATTTCGAGTACAGATTTTTTGAGTATGACATTGAATACACCAAAGCTGAGTCTGTACTCGAGTTGAGTATGAAGTGTGAGTTTGAGTATGATTCGAGTCTGAGTACGGAGATTGGAGACCGGGCCCAGGTGCTCTCAAGTTTTGAAGCTCATGTCTTCCTGGTAGCATTCCATAGCCCATTTTGTACGAGTAGTAATTTTTATGGCAGCATAAGTCAGCTTAGCCAAGTTGAGAAAGTAGCCAAGTGACAAGAAGCTTTGTTGTAAATCTGACATTATGTACATTCGGATCAATGTTTTCATGTAGTTTCTTTTTGAATTTAGGCTTTTACGCTCGTTAATTTCAGATTTCTGGAATGTGCATGGTGAGTGTGAGAATTTTGCAGTGGTCAAAGGTCACACAGGAGCTGTAATGGAACTGCATTTTAATGCTGATGGCAGGTATGGTCCTCTCTAGACTATGTTTAAAACTTGGTCATAAAGTGATGCTTTTCGAAATACTTGGTGATCAAAGGTGATTGTGTATCTGAAAATACTGCCTGGGCATCTATATTTGCTTGTTCATGTTTATTTTTAAGGTTTTATTACTCATCAAAGATGTCAAAAATTTCTGTTTTCATGGGTTAAAATTTAATAATGTAAATTCTTAGAAAATATTTTAAGAAATTCATCCTTGTTCACTAAAGTACACGGTTGCCTCAGTTCACTGAGTTTTTTCGATACATAAGTATTGGAAGAATTTCCATTGAGAATCTAACTTGTGCAACTAAATACCACAGTTCATTTCAAAAATATATAATTGGGCCTTTTTAACAGCAATCTCATCACAGCGTCTACAGACAAAACTGTTGCATTGTGGGACACAGATGTGGGTGAGCGTGTGCGCAAATTCAAAGGTCACCAAGCCTTCGTTAACACGTGCAGCCCAGCCAGAAGAGGTCCTCTTTTAATATGCAGTGGAAGTGACGATGGAACAATAAAGGTGCGTGACTATGCTGTATAACTGAATCTTGTCATTTGGTACTTTTATTGTGGATTGTCCTCTAAGAAACAATACCAGAAAGTTTATTAAAACATTTTGCTGTCTGTGTAAAATGGTAGTTACAATATTGTGGTAAAAGTTTCATTGCTTTGAATTAAGTGAAATGCTCCATATGACTCGTAAAAAATACATTTTGTGTCATTGTACTTGCATATTTATTTATACGCATAACAGCATTTTACCCTGAACTCAGTGCTGGTGCCTGCTTGAACACCTGCTGGAGAACCTCCTTTTGTACATATATTACATTTCTCTGCTTGTTGTTTACAGCTTTGGGATTCCAGGAAGAAGACCCCAATGCAGACATTCCAGAACACATACCAAGTAACAGCAGTCTCATTCAATGATACAGCAGAACAGCTGATATCAGGTGGCATTGACAATGATGTTAAGGTTAGTTCTGAAGGGACTGTGTATGTTCTGGTCATCATTATGTGATACAGCAGAATAGCTGACATCAGTGCACATTGACAGTAGTGTTAAGGTTAGTTCTGACATGACTGTGTGTTTAAGTCATTGAATGAGGAACGATAGCTTTGTTTTTGCTATTCTAAATTTCGATCAAAATCATTTTATTATACTACACTGAGGTTTGTGGTTGTCTATGAAAGTATTTAAAGATCAAAAACTTACTCGCACTTGGTTAGTGAAGGCAATTTAAATGTGTATTTGCATGCTCCTAATGTATAGCAGAAAATAAATGGTAATGCTATTTTAACACAATCTATGGTAATTTGTAAATCTGTAAAAAAAATTCTGCCTATAGATGATTTTTGCACCAATGACGTACGTACCTTGGGGGCTCACATACCCCGCGTCATGCAGTGGTATTCCTCAGCACCACGTCATGATACTTACTGGATATGGTTCAGTGATTTGCGGCATATAACTTTCGCCACAAAACTTGTTCTTAACTTAGGAAGATAATTTAACCAACAATGTGTGAATGGTTCAAATGGTGTGGAGTGCAGTACTTTGTATTGATAGTTGGGAAATAATATAACCAACACTGTGCCATGTGTTTAAAGCAACTACTAAACATGTTTTGATGTTAAAAACAACATTCTTCAAAGCTGTTTTTCCTCTTCCAAAGCTATGTCTTCATATCATTTTCCTTTGTGTTGACATTGGCGGCTATAAATAGCTTAGAATTCCCCCAATGGCTTTACTGCCATGGCGAGTGCAAAACTAATCTGCCATCACAAAGAACTAAAATGGCTCTGTACTGAAACAATGACATGTCTGTTCTTAATAAGCCTAGATGTCATTTCTAATTTGAGTAAGTTACAAGATGAGATCGTTATTGTAATATTTAATGTGACCTAAAATCTAGTTCATGTTTAACAGAATACTCGGGTTTATTGCCCCTGGAATTAGTACTCTCATTAGTGTAGTATGTTCATTGCATGCCATGCTTCAGTTCTGTGCCTAAACAACAGGTCTGTAGTAGTTTTGCTGATTACTTACTAACTCCTTGCTCCTGTCATTTATTGTCAGTCTTGTGCCATTACAGGTCTGGGACTTGCGTAAGAATGACGTGCTATACCGCATGAGAGGACATGTTGATACAGTGACTGGAATGGAGCTGAGTCCTGATGGCTCATATTTACTGACCAATGCCATGGACAACACAGGTATGCAAGATTTTTTTGTTCCTGAATTCAAGTAATGTTTTGACGTTACCTGTTCGCTCCTTGTTAACAATTTGTCATTTTGAAGTAGAACATTTCCATTATTAGAAACCTTTTTAATAGAGCCGTCATTTGGAAGGAGATTCTGCTCTTTCTTTGTATTGATCACTCAGTCTCTTGTTAAATGGACATTATAGGTGAGGAAAGTGGAGATCAGCTTCATTAGGGAATCGAACCTTCCACCCCTGCAGTTGCAGTCTAAAGCTTTGCTGGCGATTTTTGTGATTTTACTGCAAATTGCTAATTGTCGCCTTTGTCTGTGACATTCGCTAAAATCAAGGCCGATTTCTTTAAATTTAAATACATTTGAAATACTCAGGGCTTGGAATGACCAATGACAAAAAACGCGGAAACTTTTATGGGCCCAAAACATGCGCGCCACCCAGCCTTGAAATAGTCGACGTGATCCTTTCGCCGAAAAAAATCGGTCAGACTAAAAAAAAAGGTTACCACCATCAGTAGCATGCGTCTGCGTCTTTTTATCTCGTCCATCCACTCCTCCATTCCCACCCCCACACATTTTTGGCTGCAGAGCCGTAGTATTTGTCACCGCGGTTTACAATCACACGAGACGCCATTGAAAATCCCACCATGCTATCCCAGATGCCCCGGCAATGTTGACAATTTACGTTCCTCCGAAACATAAATAGCAACTTCCGCTTTTCGAGGTGAACGTCGTCGGCAATGCCACGGTAAGAAAGGAATTTGCTGCGGAAATTTTATATCAAATCCGATTTTTTTACGCGGAAATATAATAAAATGCGCGGACATAACATTTGAAAAAAGCGGAAATCCGCGTTTTCGCGGAAAATTCCAAGCCCTGAATACTGTTGCTATTTAATGCATGGGATAAGGTTCTGCTGCGGAGCATTCGACTGGTAATGCAGAAGTAGTGGGTTAAATTCCATGTTACTGCTAATGTCTGTAAAATTACTTTTCTCGCCAAGAATGTATTGTGACAAAAGAATTGCATGGCTGCTGGTCAGAGGACTTCCTGTTTAGGATTTGGGGTTAGTGACAGGTGAAGGACCAGTTCAATGTCTATTCAAATACGAAACAATGGCAAAGAGCAACCAAAACAATAGAATCATGTACTGTGGTACTTTTAACATCAATTTACAACTTGTGACATTTAGGTGGCTAGATCATTCTTTTAGCATACAGATGAATGTTTTGAACATTTAGGTGGACTTGTAGAGATGTTTCTTTCCACCTGCTCGCTGATTGCTATGGATTATGTTGTTAGTGAAAATAGTGCACATGAAAGTTAATAATCAACAACAGAGGGCAGTAAGTGTTTTACTGTTCCTGCTGTAAGACATGACTCTTATAAGGTGTTTACGTTTATTTTGACATCTTCATTATTTAGTGAGAATATGGGATGTCCGGCCTTTTGCACCACAAGAGAGATGTGTAAAAATATTTACAGGCAACCAACACACATTTGAAAAGGTACTACTGAAGTTTTTTCTATTTAAATGTGTGCGTTATTTACCGATTACCAACCTTTAAAAGTGTCAAGTCAACTTTTTCTGAATCTTTAGCATCCGTGTTTTATGCATTTTTTAAAGTTAATAAACTTTCAGTGCTGTTTGTTCAGAAGCTAATTGCTCATTTCACATATTTTCTTGTCTGTGATTTCACCAGGTATTTCAACTGTTGCTTTTATGTCATACGTTTTAGTTTATTAACCATATTGTAAATCGTTGAAGAGGGTTCCTATGTGGGGTTGGTTCGTCACGTGAACTTACTTAGTTTGTAATGCTGTAACAAAATTACAATGTACGCAAATATTTGGAAATATCCGTACTCTTACAGTTCTTGTGTTTTGGCTTATGTCTTTATTTTTTGTTTTGACACTCCATCAATTCAGCTCATCATTATTATGAAGTAATTGCAGTATTTTGTTTCTTGTAAATATGCTACCATAGCAACATTCCTGTGCATTTCAGAACTTACTTAAATGTGCCTGGTCACCAGATGGCAGTAAAGTGTCTGCTGGGTCTGGAGATCGCTTTGTTCATATCTGGGACACAACATCCAGGAGGGTATTATATAAACTGCCTGGCCACCAGGGCTCAGTCAATGAAATCGACTTCCACCCAACAGAGCCTGTCAGTAAGTAGAGGGATGTGCTACTCTGAAATCGTCAGAGTTGACATTAATGTTTTTCCAAAAGATGACATAACTTAGATGTTTATCTCAACTTGAATTTGGAAGTTAGCAAATTAAACGCATTAGTTTGTGTGCACATGATTTCCATTGAGGTAATGTTGCTGAGTTGTTCTTCTGAGTGGTATAAGTCACAGGAGTCCAGGATTTCAAGAACCACTGAATAATGGCATCAAACTGGTTATCAAAATCCTAGTGACCTACTGAACGTTCATTAGTTATTTTAAGAAGATACTTTAACCCTGTTTTGGTGATTTCAACCAACCATTATTCTGTTCCCTGCTAATGCACCGTTGTTTTCTCACTCAAATGATAAAAGGACTCAATTAAAAACACACTCATTGTGTCACAGAATGTAACTTATGGTTCTTGGTGGGTGGTCTTTCCCTACAATTGTCCTGAAACTTATCTACATAGTATAACATGCTTTACCGTTCAGCAGACTTTGCAAGGAGTTGTCAGATTATTGCTCCTAAGTTTTAGGTTTAGTATCCTAACTTAATATGTCTCTTAAGTGACTGTTGCCCTATTGAGCATGTATTAGTTATTTTAACTTTTATCTAAATTTATGACACATTAGATGCCCTCTAGCATGTCTTGAAATACACTTCTTAAGGCTGACCTGTCAATCTACTTTATGAGCAAAATGAAGAATGACTTGCAGGAATGCTGAAAATATTTTTTTTTAGTGATCGATTCTGGCATTGACTGGAGTAATTCTGGGTTTGATACTGATCAGACAGGGCTTGGAATGACCAATGACGAAATACGCGGAAACTTTTACGGCCCAAAACATGCGCGCTTCCCGGCCCGAAATAGCGGAGATGTGGACCCTTTGCCGACAAAAATCGGAAGGACTAAAAAACGGTACCAAAAAAGCGTGCATCTGCGTCTTTTTAGCTGGCCCGTCCACTCCCGCCTCTGCACATTTTTGGCTGCAGTGTCGTGGTATTTGTCACCGCGGTTTACAATCGCACAAGACGCCATTGAAAAATCCACCACGCCATCCCAGATGCCCCGGCAATGTTGACAATTTACGTTCCTCCGAAACATAAAAAGCAAAATAAATTCCACTTTTCGAGGTGAACGTCGTCGGAAACGCCACGGTAAGAAAGGAATTTGCCGCGGAAATTTTATATCAAATCCGATTTTTTTACGCGGAAATATAAAATACGTGGACAGCACATTTGAAAAAAGCGGAAATCCGCATTTCCGCGGAAAATTCCAAGCCTTGTCAGAGTGAGATTTTGAGGCTCAAAATATTGACTTTAGAGCACGCTTTGCAGATCGAGAAGTATATAGAAACAGTTTCAAACGGTTGATTCAGTGTATAACAAATAATTAACCAAGAGGTCACCTGACCATCAAATTTGCTAAATAGGTCTAAATGTTTGAATTATCTTTTTCTTTTTCAGTTTTGTCTGCATCAAGTGATAAAAACATATACTTGGGAGAGATCGAATAACTCATCAAAGATCCAAAATTGGTGGACTGAATTGTTTTATGTCATATCATGAGAGACACTGGATTTTAATGAGAAGTACATTTATCAAGATATTCATGACACAACACCACTGTTCCAACACTACTGTATCAGGATATTCATCATGAGATGCCATCATGCTCCTGCCAGTGCTCTATTAATATTTTTGTACTTGCGTAAGATTTGAATACAGTTGATCTGATCTGTGAGATTGTTTTCATCCTTCTTACATGAATTCTTTATTTAAATGTTGTCGCGTTATTACCTGATACTCACACTGAGATAACAATGACAATTTTCAATAACGAACAACTCCCATGTACCCACTTATTTTTCTATACAGAACTAACACTGGCTGATTCAGGCCACTCTCGTAACACCCCGTCAGTCAAAATCCATGTTAGCAGGAGTCCACACTTCCACATCGCGACACTTGGAATTGACAAGTTCCCTTCTGATTTCATGTGTTATTTGGTGATGCGAGTGTGAACGAAGCACTGCCAGTAGTGCCTCCTTTTGTTCACTAGAAATGTCTTCTTTGTATCTCTGCACAAATGTAAGAAAACTTTGATGCCACAACACAGGGAGTTCACGCTTATCTTGTTGAAATCTGAAAGTATAGAACAAAACAACTGAGCTATTTGCACCATGGCAACAGAACTGAAAGCCTGCTGACTGTTCTTTCAATAACGAAGAAACTTACTCTTATTAGGATTTTTAAGGTCACATACAACTTTCAAAAAATAAAGAAATATGGCTATTTTCGGAACACATCTCAAAGACGGCTGATCGGATTAAAAACTCCTTCAGATTCTGTTACAAAGCACTGCTAGGAATTGTTTTCAAAGTGGTCAATTTTGGTGTGAGGACTATAAAAATAGAGGATTTTCATGAAAAACGAAACAAAAACAAAAAGATCATTTTGAAACTAATGTGTATAAAATTTCATCTTGAACTCTGACATCAAATGAAATTTGGTTGTTATTTATACAGTAGTTTTGCTATGAATGTTTCTTTTTTGGAAAATCTTGACAGAAAGATAACCACATTACCCAATTAAAGGCAGAATAGTAAAATCAAATTCTACATGCTGTCAGTTGATAATATTTGCAAAAAATACATATTGACGCAAAAGTTTGCAGAAAATTATCAACTTCCAAATATTCATGAAGTTAGTTCACTTACAAATGTGGTAACTGTTGATTATTCCTTGTAAATAATGTACATTTCACTGTTTTTTGTTTCTTGTTTTACGTGCCTTGACGATACTCGTACTAGAGCGAAAAAAACTTCCACACGGTTTCTACTTTCAGAAAGCATATACTTTCATAGATAAATTCTATAGTTTTGTAGATACAGTACACGCCACAAGTGCTCTGATGAAATGACCCAGAATTCCCTGGCAGAGTTGAAGCCAAATTCACTGTCTGTGTAGTTTTCCTCTATGACCCAGAATGAAGGGGAATTGATGGGGAAGTTAAAACAAGCTAAGCCATTCTAAAACAATAATTTTGTTCCTTTAATAGTGATGACCAGTCATTTTTGCTGTTAACAGAATTTGTCATTATGACGGAAAATTTTTCATCTGATTACGTTTGTTTTTTACTAATACTTGGTTAAATGCACTGCATAGCCACTTAAGACGAGCAGTTTGTTGTGAAATACCTTAGTTACAAAACAAAATAAAAATATAACTCCAGCTCACGGTGGACCCTCATAGAGAAACCATGGATTCAATATAGTTCCTTTTATTTAGTTATAAAATAGCAGCTGTTTTTTGTGTTCATTAATTTCTAGATCATGTTGTATTAATTACTTGGCTCTCAGTCACATTTTACATGTCAGAAACACTTTAACCCTATAGCGCCGGTACTCGCATATTTGAGTGAAAGCTTCAATCACCCCAAGTGCCGGTAAACGCACATATGAGTGTCAAAGTTCCCAGACAGTTTCTGCCACCTTGTGACAGCTAAAAATAAATATTTCTCACACATGTGTACACATAGATTGATGACGTATACAATAAGTGTTTTTCTTTGTTGGAAGTGGCGTGTTGTTGAATTTGTCGGAATTTTTTGAGAGAAGTGTTGATATTTTAGTTATAAGATGGCGGGAGTAAGAGAGAGGAAAGTCAAAGTGGATACTGTTTTAGATTTACTGGAAAACAGTGACTATGAGAGTGAATTAGATAGTGATTCTGACTCTGATGAGGATATTCCTCTCGCTCAGTATGCCAGGCGATCAGACAGTGACACTGAAATGANACAAAAATACTGAAATCGCAAAGTGACTTCGAAAACCTAGCATGTATGACATTCACATGACACATTTACTTAAGCATCTGACTGCAAAAACACAATGCTGCACTAAATTTGTCATAAGTAACTATCGCTGCTCGAACTCAATCAAATGGTGTTGAACATTAAGAAACAGAACATACTTGAGAAAGTGAAACACAACAGCATCAACAACCCTATACGGCAGGGCATACTTCTTGTCCAGTAGCGTCTTCAGGAAGATGCTGTTCCCTCCGGTGTAATCCATTTCTGCTATTTTCAAAATGGCTGCTGCTGAGTGAAGCATAGGTATAGAGTTCTTCGCCAACACACTAGATAAAATGATGGCTTCCCGCAGTGTACATGTTCCAGACTGGAAATAATGAGATACATAAAGACAGGCTATGATGTGAATTATGAAACGTATCTTCCTTCAACACACAGAAGAAAGTTAACCTAGGGATCAAATTATCAAGGATGAAAAGACAGAATAGACTCTATCAGGTAGAATTCAATTGAAATCAACACTTAATACAAACATTGCTACCATATCAGCATGCCTATATATCCACCACATGTAATACCACAGAAGGTAGTGGCTGCCACCATGTATACACCAGCAGTACGCGGATGGAGTTTGAGGCTATACAACGTGCACTAACCAAGCTGTCACTCCTAGACCTGGAGAATCACACCATTATCTTTGCCACCGATTCCATGGCAGTGTTGATGAAAGTTCAATCTGGAAACCTCCCAGCCAACTGGGGTGTCTTCCGATCATGCCACCCTCATCATGTAGTGATCTGGTCTTTCGTACCTGGCCACGCCGGTGTCTTGATTAATGAGCGTGCAGATTACCTCGCTGGCTCAAGCACCACCAACCAACCCCTCTACTTATATTCGGCCGACGTTAAGCTGCTGGCTCGCAAACGCAACCTCGAGCAGACTGCATCCCAGCTGGCTGAGTTCAATGATGGCAGCCGCCTGCTCGAAGCCGGTATTATTTATGGCCATACTGCGAAGAGCCACAAGAAGAGCCGTGCCCGAGTGCTGTCTAATCAAATGCTTACAGGCAACGTCAGCCCTGGAGTTCTGCGCCTTCTGATGTCACGGGGATGGTCTGGGGAGGGGATTAATGCACCAGCATATCCCCAATGATCCTGTCCGTGACAGGTATTACAGGTATTACAGGTAATACCACAGATAGGGTCATTTTGAAAACTCCGGAAAGGGTATGAAGATCAATTTAGAGTTTTTACAACATCTACTTTTAACAAATAAGACGATGGGGCTAGTTAAGTTCATTCATAGCTTCTGTGGCTTGTTTCTCTACCACAAACCAGTTTGAAGTTCGTGATTTTGTAACTTGACCATATCATTGTATTTGAGTTATATATGACACACTCCAGTATCTAATTTTTGGAAAATGTGTTCAGTATAAAGATGAAATAATTCCCCACAAATATACCACAAATTTATGACAGCAACTCTAGATATCCTGTCAGGTGAATTTAACACAAGAATCCCACAAAGAGAAACATGATCACAAGTCACTTCATCATTACTAACAGAGATACTGTCAGATAACAAAACTTACCTCACACAGTGGAAGTAGAATTCCCTTGAAAAAAGCTGCAGGTTTGAATAACGACTTCTTTAGTGCCTACAAGACAAATGCAATGAATACCAAGTGTTGTCAATGATGTCCCTAGAGACTGAAGAATTGAAATGTTGTTGCAGAACCATTCCTCACAACAGACCCAGACTGGCCTTAGGATATGAATATGACTGAGCCACAAGTAGCGACGAGAACACAAGCATTCATCCCGCTTCTTGGATTATCTCATTACTACACAACTGTCAATCACTTTTACATCTGGATGAGAATGAAAATGTAACACTCATTACTGTCTCAATGATGACTCAGTGTCAATATTTTACCACTAAAAACCTCTATTTTCCACTTTGTAACGGAAAGTGGACAGAATTCACAGAATCTTACTTCTTTCATTGAATTAGAGGTTTTGAATAGAATTCACATATTTCAGTAGCGGACACCATAATTCTGTTTTTGGTTTTTAATTACCAAAAATTAAGAACATAATCCATCAAATCGATCCATGATTGGTTTGCAACTGACATGTTCAAGTACTTGCCCACTATTTCTGAATATACATAATATAACTGGAGATGGTCTGGTACACGTTGTACCAGATGTGCGCAGGCCACTCTGGTGGCCCTGTTGCACTGATCACCCGAAATCATTTTTATATTTGATTTATATATAGATAAAATCGAGCTGAGGAGCTGGAGACCTGACTCAAGGGTCTAGTAGTGTGCCCCATTGGGATTTGAAGCCACAACTTTGAATAAAAGAAGCGGACGCCAATCTCACTAGGCCACAATGCCTCCTCCCCACTATTTCTGAAGGTGGCACTGTACACAGCAAGTTGTTGGTAAAATGGACCAGAGGCATAACTTAGTGAAAAACGCAAGACAATTCCCAGATCACCTGTATGTTATCACTTTGAAATAACAGAAAATGCAATTTTCTGGTTTAGAAAATGGAAAAAGACGGATACTAATTTTATCAGGAATTTACAAAAATATGTCCGTGAGTAGATATTAGGAAAATAATTTTTCATTAACATCAAATGAAACTGAATAAACGCAAAGGGGTATTTTCTGAAAAGGGGTGTATTTTTGGAACATTTCATGATGCTGTTTTAAAGCCAATAATTATCATTGTTCAGTAAAAACTGTTTTCAAAGCATGTAAGTCCTTTTGTGAATGTGAGTCGTCCTTGAAAAGATTAATGTATGCAACAGAACATTTTGTGCCTTTTTAAAAAAACATTAAGACTAAAGTTGTGAACTTTTTGAAACAAACATATCCTTTTTAATGTAATATCATATCTCTAATCGTCCAACGTAATTGGCATTCAGCTTGCTGTCCTTCATGATGTGCTAATAGAGTTAGTTACCTACGAAATCACACAAAATCTCGTCAAATGATACTCTGAATGCAAACGCGATCCCAAAATTAATGTATAGTCACAATAAACAAAATTTTACCTTCAAATCATCATATTACACATGTACTTTGGAACAATACATCAGACTTTCAAAATATGCAAACAGTTACCAAAAACATGCCCATGGGCATACTTTTAGGAGGCCTCTTTTCGGAAATCCCAGTATATCTGCAGAAATGAATTTCTCAGTTTTTGAAAATGGAAAATCAGATTCTCTATACTATCTGATAAGTAACCTTATGCTTACAGCAAAACTCACCATGTAAAGATGAAAATTTAACCTTTTGTATTCAGCAATATCATCTCTAATTCTGGGCATGAGAACAAGGTTGAAAAATCTACAATAGTAAAAACAACATAGCAATCAAGTAATAACTATTATGCACACACACTGAAAATGTATTTTGAATGTTGACATATAGTTAGAATATACAATTACAGCAAACACAGGTTTTATTGCTCAGGAATGATTATAGAAAGTTTATATGAAGTTACACAAAATACACGTACAAGGAACATGCTCCTCTGTTCCAAAAATGGCTGCATTCTTCATCAATTTGCTTGACATTTCTCAGTACCAAAGTACATGTTAATTCTAGATAACCTGTAATCAAACCACAATAGGTCTTAATACAAACCTCTGTGCCATCTTAGCATTTAGATTTGAGGCAAATATCCTGGTAGCTTGATACATCCCAGCAGCAGACCAACTGTCAGGTTCCATAACATAAAGTATCTGCAATGGAAGGTGACAGATGTGTAGTCAAGGCAACCACTGTCAAGTGACAGTGACAGACAAGCATGAATGGAAACCGACAGATTGGCAGGTTCATTATGAACCATGTTCTGTATGGATACTCAAAACAGGTATGATCTCACCTTCCATCACAAAATCTGATTTTTGATTTAGGCTACTAACTGTTATGAAATCGATCTCAAATAGGGTCGTCCCGGATTAAAAAGCGACACTGGAATCTCACTGTATTTATCCACAATACCGTAAATATCCTTCAGGCACATTTGCTGCCTCGTTTTCATGTCACTGCAGTTTCACATGTAATTTGTTATTGTCTGATTGTTTACAAGTTTTTCATGGTTGCATTACTCTATTGGTCTTTCCAATGCCAGTAAAGTATTCCTGTTGGGTAGTGGGCTGCAACTAGTAAAGTATTACTGCTGTGCTGTGGGCTGCAACTTCGACGTGGAAAAAGTTTGATAAACTGGACAAAAACCCGTGGATGCGTGATGTGAAATTCTTCGCCTTCCCAACATCAACGAGAGACACAAAAATGCTAGACTTCCAAACGAGATCACGTGCTTTCTTATCTCCGCGAGAGTTCTATCGCCTATTGTTGCTTAGTCAAATTGTAAACGATTTCTGGGCTGGGAGAGAAGTGACTCTTTAGCAATGCTAAAGACCAAGTTGACTTGTCATGGAGTGTCATTTTACGTGCTGGGCACGGTCTCAAACAGTAACAAACTGTCATTTTTTAAAGCCCTGAAACCATTTCATATCTGAGTTAGGAACACATTGAGATCACTTTTGTAGTAGAAAATGGTCTAAATCAATTCTTTGAGGGATCGTCTCTTTATGGTCACTTTAATGCAGGAATGAAGGCAGACGTGCATTAACATCACACTGTCTCATTCTGCAGGTAGACATTGTACATTGTATAATGAAACTTGTTTTTGACCATCAAATGTATTATCACTGCACAACATAACACATTTCAATACCAGTATAACAACTCAGTGCATGCTTTTTCTCCCCATGAACATGAAGACTCCACAAGTACCCCTTAGCCAATTTTCGTCATATTTCACAAATACCACTAATCGTTAAGGAATATGCACATACAATTAACATTTGAATTTCACTTGCATAACAGTTTTTGGAATCTTGTCCTTCGTTAACCGACTAAAATCTGAAACAGTTCACACTACCTGTTCCCAATTGGACAGAGATGGTACTATTTTGAATGCCTTTGGTAACTTGCCACACTACCTGTTCCCAGTTGGACAGAGATGGTACTATTTTGAATGCCTTTGGTAACTTGCCACACTACCTGTTCCCAGTTGGACAGAGATGGTACTATTTTGAATGCCTTTGGTAACTTGCCACTCCGGTACTTGGTCAGAATGTGACCAACTTGTTTGTACATGTTGACCACTCGTTCATCCAGGTCCTGCAACTGGACACTCTGATCTGAAATCAAATAATTGTGATACATTATGCGCAAGCCAATTTTGAAGAACTTTGAAATAACTTGTCTATCAAAACAATTTTGTTGAGTCTGGTAATACATAGTGATCTTATAGCAAACTGACTAACGACACTATTTGATAGACAGTTTGTTGAATTCATTATCCATCTCAACACTTTTCCTGACAATAATCGGATATAACATGCCAATATTTGATAGACAGTTTGTTAGATTCATTATCCATCTCAACACTTTTCCTGACAATAATCGGATATAACATGCCAATATTTGATAGACAGTTTGTTGGATTCATTATCCATCTCAACACTTTTCCTGACAATAATCGGATATAACATGCCTATATTTGATAGACAGTTTGTTGGATTCATTATCCATCTCAACACTTTTCCTGACAATAATCGGATATAACATGCCTATATTTGAGAACCCGAGTGATGCCTATTTTTCAGTGGAAAAAACTGGCTCCAAAAATGCAGGCACGTCATATCCGAACATTACCCTTCTTCTTGCACTAAGCTACTGCATTCAATTTTTTGCTTAATTACTGAATTAAAGAATTGTTAAACTTGATAGAACTATTTTAACGTAAAAGCCTTGCCCAGGCTCAGTTTTTCAATTGAGGCTGGAAAATGAGAACACTGTCAATACCCTTGCAACATTCCTCATCTTTCTCAACAGGACCTTGGGTAAAACACGGTCAAAAGTTATCAGGACATAACTAATTTATCAAAACTTTATTGAATCATAAAAGCAAAGAAAAATTATCATAGCTGTTGCATGACATAAGACTACTTGACAAAAAGACATGAACAGTTTTAGTGAACAGCTTTAAATGAGTAAAAACTGAGTCTTTAAAAGTAAGCACAATTTTTTAATGCCTGTAAACCATTTTTACATGAGTTAACTTCCAGATTAAAAACGCAACTAGGTACCTGTCATTTGACTCTGAATTTCTGTTTTTTTCTCAGTCAGTTTCTCCTGAATAATATCTGCCAGTGTTCGCTTAACAGGTGCATTCTTGGACATGAATGCTTCTATAGCCTTCTCATCTTCCTCGTCAACAATCTAAAAACACCACATAAGTACTGCATCAGTACCAAATATTACAATACCATGACCAACAACTATCGCTATGTATTAACAAGTTTTGAGCCAAAATTAAACTCATTATACGAACCAATTAACAATTAGCCAAAACAAGTAGCGTAGAACATGCAAGGTTTTCTAACATAAGATGTTTTTATGCACAAAATTGACGTCCATGAAGTTTCAATCGTAAAGTTAAAATAAAGAATCTGTACTAAAGAAATGACCTAATTCTTCGTATAAATATTTCTTTTTCAGTAGGGCGTGGAAATATGTGATGTGACCAAAAAGATGGCACGCTGACGGGACAAAATGTTTGCAACACCTAATTCTTGTTTATGTTAACTCTGCAAAATTGATGACACAAGACATTTGTTAATAAGCTATCAGTACTCGGCACAACTTAAAGCATCCTTAACAGCACTAATTGGGCTACGTCAAAACTGAGGATATCAAACTGAGATAAACCAAATTTGATGTGCTGATTTAAACACTACAAGCAAACAGTGAACCCACTTGGTTCATTTAGTATATTGTAAAAAAATAGAAATGAAAACCTTCTGCGATAAAAACATTTGAAACAGGTTCCACTCCAAACCACAAGCAACATCAGAGATTTTTAAGGCTAGTGTAATACATGGCTTTAAACCAACTCAGAATCTTGCAGACATTGTGCAAGTTTCACACTTCCAGCCTGTGGACGTTATGTGAGATTACCAAATTAGATGTTTTGTCCTACTTTCGCATCACAGTGGGGATCCTCCAAGGGGGCAATGTGTAACTGGTAGAATATCTATGTTAAACTCTCTCTGTAGTTTTAAAAGAAAGCACACCCCTCACTTGTATTGCTTACTAGCTAATGGTTTAACTCACAATTTCTTCCATACTGTGGTCATCATCATCATCATCATCGTCAAAGTCGTCCTCTTCTGAATCTGAGGCAGCACTAGCTCCACCCAGTGACACAGTTTTGGCTTTCTTGTTCTTCCTAAGAGAGTGACGTACAAGATGTAACAATATCAAATTTCTCACATGAATTGGAATCTGTTATGACACGACTGGTTAATAACACCGAGCACGTAATTTCTGATATTACATGGGCGAATCCCTAAGTAGTGCAAGGAACAAATTCATACGCCTAACATTTTATCGTCTGCAAAACACTAATACCAACAACCAAACAATGCTGGAATTTCAGGAAGGTGACAAGGTTATGATTGACAAATCGAGTATCGCAACTGTACGCACTTCCAGTTGGAAGGACATGCAAACAACTTCTTAAACGGACCCAACTTCGGCAGTAAATTCCATATCCACTTTCATTCAAACGGAGACGAACCCCAACTCAAGAAACTACGTGGCGAGATTGTCTAGCTGTGCTGTTTTAAGGTCATATCAGTGCCCACATGTGGGGATACCCTGCTGACTGTGTTATTTATAAACATTTTTATAAACAAGTTTTAATATTACAACTTCAAAGAGTATTTATTAGATTCTAACCTGAACATTTGTTACATAAGCTAAATGCAATAAACAATTGATAAGTTTAAAACTTCTTGGAAATTTCATCAAACACCCAATTTCCAAGAAGTTTTGACCATGTCATAAACCTGAGGTTTGTGTGGGATTCTCTGTCATATAAATTACTTGAAAGTCTAAAAATTGAGTCAATCAGCAGAGTTTGATTAGTGAAGTAACCTCTTTGAATGGCAACAGAGATCAATAAGAAAGCAGTTCAATCTATGTTGAACACATGCAATGCAAGATACGTTCTACAATCACAAACCTTCCCAATCCATGCTCGTCTTCCAATTCTTCCTGCTGTCGACGAGCTTGCTCTAAGATTTTTCGGGAGAGTTTATCATCCACAAACTAAAAAACATACAACACAAGTGAAAACAATGAGTAATCAGCTCTGAGGCATAGAAATTATAACACCAGGAACACGCCCAACTCGTCACATGGAAAAGAGCCCTGATGCTACCTGTCTAGACAAAATCACAACCGTCAGAGAATTTGCTCAATTTGGAGGAATAGATCCATCCTAGATTGAATTCTCCTCTGTTGTAATGGTAGAAAAATTCATTGCACGACAGACATAGTTTTCAAATTTTCAGACAATCCTGCGAAGATTAACAACAGAAGCACACGTAACACTGATAGCTGACCTTTCTGCCAAGTTCTTTGTGTCACCATTACAACTTTTAAGTTGTGGTTTAAAAAATGTAATACTACAAGTTTACATGTATTAAATAATTTACACAATCGTTTGGATATGAGGCAGTGACAAGTAGATTTGTTTGTGGAGAAGCAGGACAAGTGTTTGGGATGTGTTTTGCATTGTGGGTACTTAGCATGAAAGTAGTGCTGTTCTAATTGAGAACAAGCCTATTTAGACATTGACACCCTCCAAGTGCAAGAAAGCATCTCAAAGCAATGTGAATCTGACATTTGCCATGGTTGAGACAGAAAGTGTAGTAAAACTTCCTAAGTATACCCACAGTCAAAGTCCTATGTGATATGAATGGCAGAACACAAAAACACATCACTGGACGATGTCACGCAGCATTAAATTAGTTACATGATAATAACAGTGATGTGCACTGGTTGACGACGCATGGTGGACCTGTCTATATTTTGGGAAAAGTTTTTGGCTACAAGCACCTAAACATACAGCTAACTAGTGGTGACTATGCCAGGCAACGTCAAAATACAGGTAGGAACCGGTATGAGTTAACTTCACATAGACCTCAAAATCTCACACTGCTCGGGTAGATTCTGCTTGTCACCTCAACATGTAGAACTAACCATTGATTGGGGAGCAACCACAATCTGAGAGTCAACCTCGCCTGTTAATACCGTTTAGGTAAAAACAATCTAGTAAGCGTCATTTTCTTGCATAAATTCCCGGCATTTGTACTAAAGAAAATTCTGGCGATAACTTGAAGACGGAACACATGTGTCACTGTGCCATTTGCTAATTTTTTACAACATCATGCGTGAGATGATGACAGCTTTGCGAAGCAAAATGTGCTTAAAAATATGGTTTGCTTAGATTAATACCAAAAACTTATAGTGAAGTAAAACAAATACCGGTAATTTGCTGTAACGATTACAAAACTTTGTGGAAACACCATACATTGAAGAATCAGCAAAAAAGGTATTGGTGGAAGCGCTCTGTTTCATGGCTCTAAAAGCAGACGCATATCACTTCACAAATTTAGCAGCAGAATAACAAAACCAATGGTATTCTTTCAGCACCGGTAACTAATTTAATGTGCTCAAGGACTAGTGTCAGATTTATTTGGCCAGTTTTTTAACCACATCAGTACAAAGCTGTGTAGTTAAACAGCTTTGCACCAAGGCTAGCTGGTTAGTAAGTCTAAACCTGTAGTCTTGTAGTAGACTATAGTACAGTTTGTACAGTAGCTTTGCACCAAGGCTAGCTGGTTAGTAAGTCTAAACCTGTAGTCTTGTAGTAGACTATAGTACAGTTTGTACAGTAGCTTTGCACCAAGGCTAGCTGGTTAGTAAGTCTAAACCCGTAGTTTTGTAGTAGACTATAGTACAGTTTGTACAGTAGCTTTGCACCAAGGCTAGCTGGTCCAAACCTGTAGTCTTGTAGTAGACTATAGTACAGTTTGTACAGTAGCTTTGTACCAAGGCTAGCTGGTTAGTAAGTCCAAACCCGTAGTTTTGTAGTAGACTATAGTACAGTTTGTACAATGACTGAATGATTGAGAGTCATATGTTGAACATATCCATGAAAATCTGTCAAGGTTCACTCAAGTCAAGGTTCCCTGAATGGATGCCATTTTGAGGAAGTGACAATTTTAAGTGTAACATGTATTTTTTACAAAGTGCCAACCCCTTATTCGGTGATGAAATTAACAGAGACTGATGTGGAGTGTTGTAGCCTCTCGCCAGCAGGACGAGGGGCTACGACGCTGTCACTGGTACAAGTAATTTTAGCCTTGGTACAAAGCTGTACACTAAATCATACAGCTTTGTGCCGATGTGGGTAAAATAATGACCAGATAAAATATGACACAAAATTAGTGTCATTAAAAACCACACACTTATTTGAGTAAATAAAGTTATTTTCTGGTTTTGGAAAAATTGGCATTCTGCCGTTATTCTGCAGCTAAAGTTGTGGAGCAATCTTCTGCGTCGGCTTTCAGCACCATGAAATATTGCGTCACCTATTGGCCAGTTTCTTTTCTTAGCCTATTCTTCAATCAACTGTTGTTCTTTCACGAGGTTGCGTACATGTCACAACAAATTATTGGAACTGGTTTCACTTCATTATAAGTTTTTAGAATTTTGATACCGAAAAACCAAACTTCAGAAGAAATTTTGCTGCTGCCAAGCTATCATTATCTCCCGAGAGATATCGTAAAAATTTAGGAAATGGCGCGTGCGCGTGTCACGAGCGTACTGTTTTCAAAATGACAACATAACTTTTCCTTGTTAGAAAAGGCGGAGGATTATGCAAAAATATGACGTTTCTTTGATTGTTTAGATTGTTGAGTGTCGTTCGATTCCCAGATTTTGCATGCACCCCGTGTGCTCTTTAGGTTCTTCTTCTCTGTTCAAGTGTCCACACTCTTTCCAGAGCATTATGTCACTGTTTAACAATGAAGATCAACAAAAACGAGAACAACTATATAACAGGTTTAAAAGGATAAATATACATAGTGGACGTCACTTCAGAGGTCGGTTAACATAGCTAGATCGTTAACAGATAAGGCAGTCAGTAAGCGGGTGCCCCAAATGGAGGCACTCCACTATGTTACTTCAGAAAGGCAGATAGCTTGCTGACAAAGATATCAAGAGAAGGAACTGATGTAATGTAACCCGGCAAGCTATTCCAGTCCACGACTGTCCTAGGAAAGAATGTCTTTTTCCTGTAATCTGTCCTATTTATTGGAATACTATAATTGGATGACCTTCAGGTACAGATGCCCGAGACAGTAAGATGTGCGATAGGGGCACCATCAGAGTTTATGATCACTGACTTCTTATCATACTAATAAAACATTTTCAGCTGACAGATTTTGCGTCAATGACTGAGGGTGGGCCAGTTTAAGGTTTGTTGATACAGGTTTCACGGAGAGATGACAAGCAGAACTACCTTGGCTGTGTGCAATTTCGGGGTCTATGGAAGAAAAACGCACAGTGGTACCTAGCTGTATTCTGGCGATAGTCTTCATACAGCTAACTGGCTGGCTAGTGTAATTTTAGGCAATTACATCGAGCTGGATTCCGCAGGCATACAGGGGCGATAGTACATCCCCACAAAAAGTTACTCATTTCAAAATACAGGAAATAAAATCAAATGAAACATGCATGTATGCACATGGAATTATAAACAACACATACCATAAGTCTGGAGACGATTCAGTCAAGATAATTTGACCAAATTGATGAAAATCTGTCGCGGTTTGCTCGAGTTTCTCTTACCGGGTGCCATTTTGAGGAAGTTAAGTGAAGTCACGCATGTTGACGAATAAAAAGTCCAAGGGACACAAATCTTACAAATTTCACCTGATACCTTCTCATGCTATTTTGCAAGTGTCATGTGCTAACATCACGCGTTTTGCTCAGTCTCGCGCCTCGCTGGTTCCGTGCGTGCCGCTAGGTGGGGCGGTAGCCGTGCCAGCACACAGGTATCACTTAATTTTCCCCGGGAAATTTTTTTACACCGGCGTTTCTGATTGGCTAGTCGAATTCTTTACGCAAACAAACTGGCATGACTGCTGGACTGAAGTGTAAATGTGGTCTGTTGTACCTGTACACAAATCGGTGCTTAAAATTTATGTTCAGGAAATATGAATCCTAGAAATTGTGAATGCGCCTTTTCGGAATGCATCTTTCTACTATCGATGACTTCTGTTTACAATAGTGTCCTGTATTCATACAGTATGACACACCGGTTAAATCGGCCAGATATGTGTTTATTGTACATATGTATGTGCTTCCAGGGCTCGACATAACGAGCTGCAGGTCTCACTTGAGACCTGAAATTTGGAAATGCGAGCTGAGATTTTTGTCAACTCGTATCAAGTCGCAAAATGCGAGCTGGAATTTCCAACGTATGCGAGCTGAGTTTTTACACTTCTCGGTAGATACCGGGCAAATAAAAAGCAACTCTTGTTAATCCAAACGTTATTTGGTTGCTGCCAAATCCAAGTTCAAAAGAACACTAATAGAGAATAACCCACCCGATGAGTGTAAGCAGGTCGCGTGAACATGGGATATGCAGAATCGATCTTTGACGTGTTTCATTGACTAACATTTTCGGGCCACTGCATAGCACGTGATAAAACATCACAAAGCGGTGTTTCTACTAATTCTTAAGCGGTCAACTTACCATACTTTGTGGTGGACAAATATCTTTATTTTTTGCGTAAGATGTCCTTATTCCATATACCAAAAATCCATGACAATATCCCTGATATCGCACTGCGGCACTGGTCGGTCCCGTTGTTAACGTGCGGTCCCGGCAGACAATGGTGACTTGGAGATATACGTCTCGTTTTTTATCGCATAAGTCAGCCCGAAGTGAAAATGACAACCTATTAATCGCCAGACGACTTTTAGTTGCCAAGAAATTCTCAAACTCCTTTACTTGTTTCTGGGGCTTCGTGTGCGAAATATGATTGGTCTTTCATTCGTTGTTGCCAAAGTAAAATGTAGGCCTACTCCAGCGATTCAAGTGCGTGAACTCACGCGTGCGCACCACTTCAAAACTACACATGAAAAGAGAATAGTGACAGGCCTAAGTGAAAGAGTATAACGGTTTGGCTCTGTTAAGCACCCGGATGCCAGTAGTTTACTTGAAGATGAACTCATACATTCCTGGCGGTTATAAAAGACCAGGTGCTTTACGACATTCCCCGGGACCGATAGAACTCAGAACTGAAATTTTCCTGTTCCGATGTTTCCCGAGGTCGATGTTCCCCTAGCCCTATATTCTATGCCCGTAGCCAGCTATTGCAACTAAACGGGTACTAGATGAGAAATTGAGGCTAGCGAACTTTTTATTCCTCTCATCATACATCCCCTCCTCCCGTTGGCAACTTTTCGCTCCCTGCTAGACCACCGTCGCCGTAAAATATTCAGACTCCAATAAAAACACTCTTGTTCTGGCTGAAGCAGGCAGTGTAGGGTACAGTGTAGGTGATAACGATATCCAGTAAGTCACCCCTACTAGATGGAGTCTGCCTCTCAAAATCGTGTTATTCAGGGCTTGGAATGACCAATGACAAAAAACGCGGAAACTTTGAAACTTTTACGGCCCAAATCTTGCCCGATAACCAGCCTTGAAATGGTCAGTGTGAACCTTTCCCCATAAAAAACGGGAGGACTAAAAAAAAAAAAAAA
>NMRA01000117.1:567652-579531 GCA_002633005.1 Phoronis australis
CTGCCGATAGACCCCGCTGTATGCTCACCTGTGTTATATTTTCAAAGCAACGTTTCTGAAACCGACACAAATGGCCAATAATCGACACATTTTCTTTGAACTTAGAAAATTTTTCAAAGCAACGTTTCTGAAACCGACACAAATGGCCTATAATCGACACATTTCGTGTGACTTAAGAAATTTTTGAAAGCAACGTTTCTGAAACCGACACAAATGACCAATAATCGACACATTTTCTCGGAACTTAGAAAATTTCGCACATTGATACGCAGGGGACATACCAGCAACCGCGCTCCGGCCTCGGCACCGCAGACCCCGCAAGCTGCCGGACTTGAAACTCCCGTGGACCGCCGTCTGGGGAGTTTTCACAGATACTCGGTACACAACTAGGGACTGTATCCCGGCCTGCCGATAGACCCCGCTTCATGCTTACCCCGTGGACCTCCGTCTGTGGAAACGTATCGGGCTCCAGCGGAGCGCGGCTGCTGGTCTGTCCCCTGCTTAAATGTGCGAAATTTTCTAAGTTCCGAGAAAATGTGTCGATAATTGGCCATTTGTGTCGGTTTCAGAAACGTTGCTTTGAAAATATAACAAAGGTAAGCATACAGCGAGGTCTGTTGGCAGGCCGGGATACAGTCCCTAGTCGTGTCCCGGGTATCTGTGAAAACTTCCCAGACGGCGGTCTACAGGGTTCAAGTCCGGCAGCTTGCGGGGTCTGCGGTGCCGAGGCCGGAGCGCGGTTGCTGGTCTGTCCCCTGCGTAAATGTGCGAAATTTTCTAAGTTCCGAGAAAATGTGTCGATTATTGGCCACTTGTGTAGGTTTCAGAAACGTTGCTTTGAAAAATTTTATAAGTCCAATGAAATGTGTGGATTATTGGCCATTTGTGTCGCTTTCTCAAAGGTGCTTTGAAAATATAACAAAGGTAAGCATACAGCGGGGTCTATCGGCAGTCCGGGATACAGCACCGTAGTCGTGTCCCGGGTATCTGTGAAAACTCCCCAGACGGCGGTCCACGGGGTCAAGTCCGGCAGCTTGCGGGGTCGGCGGTGCCGAGGCCGGAGTGCTGCAGGCCGGTCTGTCCCTGCGTTGGCGGTTGTGATGCCGCGGATTAAGTGCCGGCATATATATTTTATGTGATCTCCCAGTATGGCATCTGAAGCGGTGCACACATAAGGCCTGATCGGCTGCCCTGCGCCCACGTATCCATTACTCCTGGATTGGTGGAGGACACACTGGGAGAAGTTCGCGCCCGCTGTCCCGCTGCCGGAAAGTGACGATCCATTCGGTGATTGTAGTTTGAGGATCAGCAAGTTTTTGCGGGTTTTAGTTGTGAAAAACGAAATGTGTCGATTTCACCGTCAATAACCGACACATTTTAAAATGCGCATTTTCACATTACTCTCAGTATAACGTGCATCGACCCCGCTATGCTTACCTTTGTTATATTTTCAAGACTACTTGAGAAACCGACACAAATGGCCAATAATCGACACATTTCTTGGGACTTGGAAATTTTTCAACACAACGTTTCTGAAACCGACACAAATGGCCAATAATCGACACATTTTTCGGAACTTAGAAAATTTCGCACCTATACACAGGGGGGCAAACCTGCAGCCACTCTCCGGCCTCGGAAGCGCAGACCAGACCCCGCAAGCTGCCGGACTTGACCGCGTGGACCGCCGACTAGGGACTTTTCACAGATATTGCCGGGACACGACAAGGGGTTGTATACCGGCCATCGACCCCGATACGTTTGCTTTTTGATACATTTTCAAAACACCTTTGAGAAAGCGACACAATTATGGCCAATAATCGACACATTTCGTAGGACTTAAAATTATTTCAACACAACGTTTGAAACCGACACAAATGGCCAATAATCGACACATTTCTCGGGACTTGGGCCATTTTGTTTATCGCCGCGGCCTTAGGCCTACGCTTCGACATAATCCCGTAATTGTCACGGAGCGACTACAAACAGATTAGTTTTCTGGTACATGCATTCCGCCAGTATGTCGCCGTGGGCCCGACAAATCTCCATTCATCCCACTCCGCACGCAGGGACCTTGTACTTTAATTGCTTCATTAGACCCCGATGTCTTTGTGAATAAACGTTTGATGTTAGATTGAGTAAGAGGTCCCCAATGAGACTGCGCTACTGACTTCGGTGACGCTAAGCTATCGTGGCACAGCGTACAGTAAGATATTAGATGAAAGGGGAAGGGTCGAGATACATGTCGTAATATTTTAACTTTGTTGTCTCCAATAGATTTAATTTTGAAATTCTGTGATTAGAAATCTGCACCCGTCACCGAAAGGTAAGTTTCCTGTGGTAAACTGTACGTCATGGGTCACACCTAAGATCATTGTCATTTGCGTCGATTAGTACGAGGGCCACCTTAGTTTTTTTTGGCGCTAAATGGGACTCAGAAACGTCACATTGAAAAATTTTCTAAGTCACTAGAAATGTGTCGATTATTAGGCATTTGTGTCGGTTTTGAAAATTTTGCTTTGAAAAATTTTCTAAGTCCTAAGAAATGTGTCGTTTACTGGCCATTTGTGTCGCTTTCTCAAAGGAGCCTTGAAAATATAACAAAAGTAAGCAAACATAGAGGGTCGAGCGGCGGGCTGGGATACAGTCCCTAGTCGTGTCCCGGCTATCTACAGAAAGTCTCCAGACGGCGGCTCACGCAGTCCAGTCGGAATGCGGGTCTGGATTGGGCGAGGACGGGGCGCTACAGTCCCCCTGAAGTTCTGTCTATGCGTATGTGCGAAATTTACTAAGTCCCGAAAAATGTGTCGATTATGGGCCATTTGTGTCGCTTTCAGAAAAGTTGCTTTGAAAAATTTCCTAAGTCCCATGAAACGTGTCGATTATTGGCCATTTGTGTCGGTTTCAGAAACGTTGCTTTGAAAAGTTTCGTAAGTCCCACGAAATGTGTCAATTTTTGGCCATTTGTGTCGCTTTCTCAAAGGTGCTTTGAAAATATAACCAAGTTAAGCATACAGCGGGGTCTATCGGCAAGTCGGGAAGTCCCTAGTCCTGTCCCGTGTAACTATCTCAGCCGTGAAAACTCCCCAGACGGCGGTCCACGGGGTCAAGTCCGACAACTTGCGGAGTCTGCGGTGCCGCGAGGCCGGAGTGCTGCAGGCAGGTATGTCCCCTGCGTAAATGTGCAAAATTTTCTAAGATCCGAGAAAATGTGTCGATTATTGGCCATTTGTGTCGGTTTCAGAAACGATGTGTTTAAAAATTTTAAAGTCTTACGAAATGTGTCGATAATTAGCCATTTGTGTCGCTTTCTCAAAGGTGCTTTGAAAATATAACAAAGGTAAGCATACAGCGGGATCTATCGGCAGGCCGGGATACAGTCCCTAGTCGTGTCCCGAGTATCTCAGTATCAGTGAAAACTCCCCACACGGCGGTCCAGGGGTCAAGTCCGGCAGTTTGCGGAGTCTGCGGTGCCGAGGCCGGAGCGCTGGAGGCAGTTATGTCCCCTGCGTAAATGTGCAAAATTTTCTTCTAAGTTCCGACTAAAATGTGTCGATTATTGGCCATTTGTGTCGGTTTCAGAAACGTTGGGTTGAAATAATTTTAAGTTCCGCGAAAATGGGTCGATTATTGGCCATTTGTGTCGGTTTCAGAAACTTTGCTTGAAAAATTTCTTAAGTCCCACGAAATGTGTCGATTATAGGCCATTTGTGTCGGTTTTAGAAACGTTGCTTTGAAAAACTTTCTAAGTTCAAAGAAAATGTGTCGATTATTGGCCATTTGTGTCGCTTTCTCAAAGGTGCTTTGAAAATATAACACAGGTAAGCATAGAGCGGGGTCTATCGGCAGGCCGGGATACAGTCCTAGTCGTGTCCCGGTTACTCTGTGAAAACTCCCCAGCCGGCCGTATACGGGATTGCCAGGCCCGGAAGCTTGCGGTGTCTGCGGTGCCGAGGCCGGAGCGCTGCAAGCCCCCTGCGTAAATGACATAATGTGTGAAATTTTCAAAGTTCCGAGAAAATGTGTCGATTTTTGCCCATTTGTGTCGGTTTTAGAAACGTTGCGTCCGCGAAAATGTGTCGATTATTGGCCATTTGTGTCGGTTTCAGAAACGTTGCTTGAAAATCTTTCTAAGTTCAAAGAAAATGTGTCGATTATTGGCCATTTGTGTCGCTTTCTCCGAAGGTGCTTTGAAAATATAACCAAGGTAAGCACACACAACGGGGTCTATCGGCAGGACGGGATGCAGTCCCTAATCCTGTCCCGGTTACCTCAGTGTGAAAACTCCCCAGACAGCGGTCCACGGTGTCAAGTCCAGCAATTTGCGGGGTCTGCGGTGCCGAGGGCGGAGCGCTGGCAGGCCGGTCTGTCCCTGCGTTGGCGGTCGTGATGCCGCGGACTAAGTGCCGACCGGCATAAATATTTTATGTGGTCTCCCAGTATGGCATCTGGAGCGGTCCACATACTAAAAGGCCTGACCGGCTACCCTGCGGCCACGTATCCATTAGGCCTACGGTTGGCGGAGGACTGTCCAACTGGAAGAAGTTCGCGCCCGCTGTCCCGCTGCCGGAAAGTGACGATCCAGTAGGTGATCATAGTTTAATCAGCAAGTTTTTGCGGGTTTTAGTTGAGAAACGAAATGTGTCGTGCCATATATCGTTTCATGGGTTTTTTTCGACAGATATTTTTCAAACGACGAGTTAAGTTGCAAAATTTGGGCTGCGAACAAAAAGTAGAGGGAATTTGCCGAGTTAGTTTACATCTTTAACGACTTTGATGACAGCCAGTAGCAGGTCAGGCCTAGAAAAATCGCGGATACTTTTCCAACGGGCATTTTCTCCCTTTTCACATGGCAAACTTAGCTACTGGAATGCACGTGTCAGTTAGAGAGCACTGATTCAACTTTCACGTCGGCAATTTGCTCTGTGCTCTAGAGCCTTTCAATGGCGGTAGCGAAGAACAGTAATACCGTACCTGCATGAACGAATTCAATTTTGCGATTTGAAATTTGTGAGTATTTAACGCATATTACCTAAACATTTTCTCGATGATCTAAAATCAATTTTGGCGCGTAAAAATGGCGGGAAAATTTTGCGACCTGGCATTTATGAATGCGAGCTGGATTTTGAAAATGCGACCTGGCATTTATGAATGCGAGCTGGATTTTGAAAATGCGACCTGGGATTTTGGCTAGGTCGCAAAATGCGATCTGGTGATTTTAATAGCGTCGGAGCCCTGGCTTCAAGCACGCGGCTGTTAAACATCACTGCAGAAACGAAATAGTTGCTGCGACCCAACATGCATGACAAGGTTAAAAATCGTTCACAGTCCGCCATTCTTTCACCGTGTTGTAAGTAAAGCTAACCAATGACTGCCGAGGTTACATCGACCAATGCTAAAGCGCATGCCACTGCGTGATGCCTGCTGGCAGGGCTAAGCACGCAGGGAACCAGTGAGAGTCTCGCGCTAGCCTTTGCCTAATTCTCATGACTCAGTTGACATACTTTGTGGTTATCGCGCGCGTGGTGAAAAAGTTAACGCCAAACGGTAAACAAAAAAGTGGAGTTGGAATTCTTCGCCAAAGTCATCTAAATTACCTCATCTTCATCTTCTTTTCTAGGTCGATCTTTGGCTCTTCCTGGCTGGCGCACAGAGTCGTCAAATGTAATCTGGTCAGCTAAAGATGTGCTACGACTTTCGTTCCGAACATGCGACTTCAATCGTTTAGATTTCCCCATATTTTGAACCTGACTTTTAAAACAATTCCATGTGGGATAAAGCGGAAATACTACTGCGCCACCAGTTGGCAAGATTTTTACTTCCGGTTCAACAGCAGAGACGTTCAAAGTCCATTGCTGAACGAGTTTTCAATCGTGCCAAGCACATGTTTCGTGGTTAGTCCAGCACTTTCATCATGTCAGAAGTTGTAAAATTTCTTACTCTTATTGTTCAAGTATTTCTGTCCTACTTGGAATACTTTTACAGGCTGATCATTCCAAAAGCCGAGAAGAACATCAAAGGAAAAATCGTGCTTGTGACCGGCGGAGGACGTGGTCTAGGGCGGGAACTTTGCCTTGAGTTTTCAAAGCGTGGAGCTAAGATCGTTTCTTGGGATGTCTTAAAAGTAATTCTTCTTATTTCCAGTTATTGTGTTCAGAATACCAAACGTGATGTTATCTGAATATCGAGCTGTCATAACTTAACGAGTGTTAGTGTTGTAGATGTGCTTCTGCCTGGTGAATCACATGAGCATCTGTTAGCTACTCGCGAACTGGCAATTGCCTATTAGCTGAATGGCAGGTTAGCACGCTCGCCAGTTTTATGGGGGTCGCTGGTTCGATTCCCGGGTCGGGTAATCTCGGCTATTACTACAAGTGGCATAGTCGGCAAACATGATATACCGATGAAGCACTGCCAACTAGTATAGTCCGGATACCTATCGTCGTCAGGCTCCAAAGGTCGTCCGCCATCTTGTTTCGCGTGCAGCGCAACCACGCGGGACTTAGCGTTCCAATTTGGAGTGCTCGTCTGTACGTTAGGTACTAACCTCTCAGGAGAAACACGCATGGAAGAACTGAGACTAAAATTAATGCATTTACCGACTGTTTTTTTGAGACCACTTAAAAACTTGTCAATTTTACTAATGCACTTTTTTGTTCATTTTCAGAAGATATTTTCGAAATTAAATTTTCTTCAGACGGAACAAAAAGCAACTCAGGGATTGTCTATGCAATGTATCTATTTGTCCCAGGCACTAACCGACACCTGTTAGGCCAAAGGAAAAACGCAGCAGACAAATGGAACACGCTGGGTGCTTAACAGTTTCGACCCACGCCTTGGTCATCAAAACATTGTCCACTTGTTTTTTTATTGCAAAACACAGTACTGAGCTCGACATTTATGTTGACATTTTTGATTAAAGCATTTTGAATTTATTTGAAGAAAATTAAAATACTTGAATTGATAGAGAATGGCCACCAATAAAGTAAAACATTGACTTTATTTCACTATATTGCATTGTTACATACAACACAGCATGACATAATCAAAAATAAAAGAAGAGATTGAGCAATAAAATTCAAATGCGACTTGGGTATTTATTTATTTATTTATGATTGCATAAGCCTGTTAAAGATGAGAAAAAATCAAACAATATGATTATGGGTAATTTATTAGAACAATTGTATTGAGGTTCAATGATCAACTTGCGCCGACAAAGTCTCAAAGGGTTATAGAACTGTTCTGGCTGACAAGGTATTAACAGAGAATGAAGAGAAACTGAAAAGAAAAAGTAAGACAGCAAAGATAAGTGGTGTTAAGTACAACAAGAGCAAAAAGTCAAATAAAGAGGTCACAAACAGAAATAAGTAAGGTATTTCTTGAATAAAACAATCCAGGGCTCAGCCGTGATTTATTTTCCAGAACTGAAATTCTAAATCAATTTTAATCTATTTAAAAATCGATATCATACTAGTAAAGCAGTTTGTGGCTGAAGTAGAATTGCTGTATACCACTTTCCACTATTTTCTTGGCCTTTTTCTGTGTGGTTTGCTGTTCTTTCATATGACAACCATAGGTGTCGTTATAAAATGGCTGCCGAAAAGCAATGCACAGTTGAACAACTCGGCATAAGTAAAAGAAAACGTTTGAATCAACGAATACTATATATTTGTGAGAGTTAAATCAAATCCTATTCAGATCATAACTTTGAAGTGGAATGATTGGGTGAGTACGACAACAAGCCGGTTTTATGCTTAGGCGGACGACCATTGGGTTCCCGAGTATACCCACGGACCTCGGGACGGCGCGCATGGAATGTTACAGGAGTCAAGGACCTGTATGAGAGACTACCTTGTGTTCACCTGTGTTGTGGTGGTAAAGGTACCAAGGGACGTTGATGACCTGTATGAGAGACATCCTGGTGTTCACTTTCCTAGTGGTTTGGCTGTTCCGTAGGAAAGGGGAGTGTTATATAGTGTATTGTATTGTATATAGGGGGAATGTTTTAGAAGTGCTTCCGGTGAATCACATGAGCCTCTGTTAGCTACTCGCTAAGGGGCAATTGCCTATTTGCTGAATGGTTAGCACGCTTGCCGGTTTTATGGGGGTCGCTAGTTCGATTCCCGGGTCGGGTAATCTTGGCTATTACTACATTAGTTACGAACTTCCGGCATTCCTGATTTGTTTACAGTTACAATTCAATTAATTAACCTCTGAAAACAGGTGTGTATTATGAGGAACACTAAAACCTGTACGTCAAGTAGATCTTTTCCCTCACAGTTTGGTCTCGAGATGGGATAATCAAATACTCATGATCCTTACTAGCGTACTTGTTGTGGTGTTGTGTTTTGAAGAGAAAAACTTCACTAACACTTGGTAGAACAGGGCTGCGTTCCAGTGATGCAACATTCTTCCAAAAATGCAAGTCTTCATTAGATATTGGCATGCATTTTAAGAGAAGCTCGTATTCTTTCTAGCCTTTCCCGTGAGTATCTTGGATCTACAAAGACCGCCAAGGTCTTTACTGTGACCATAATTGTTCACAACTCTACAATCATTAATATGTTGTTATGAATTTTTAGTTCCATGTAAGCAAAGTCCTAGGTGGTGTCACATTCTAATCCATCCTGTATGCTGGAAGATTTCTGCAAATTAAGCTTAACCCTGGTTGAACTATGAAAGTCACATTACTATGTGTATCTTTTTATTTTTAATTATATATGGACACCTTTTGAATCAGTTGATATCTTTAAATCATTCCAGCTCAAACAATACTCTCTTTTAGTTTTTAATTACCGGTATATATGTTCACCTTTTGTAGCAGTTGATATCTTTAAATCCTTCCAGCTCGAACAATACTCTTGAAATAACATTTTTCTGAGTAATCCTTCATTTCATCTATGAAGTTGAAGACTAAACCACTTGACAGTTAAGTGTTGAAGGACATACAGAAATGTAAAGAGGGTTGTGGCGAGGTCACCTATCTGTTGGCCATTCCAAGAGGAAGCAGCGCAAACAATAAGTCCATGCCACACAAACTATATTGTGTCTGATACACAATAGAGGTCTTGCCAGATCTTGCTTTATTACCTATATTTTTGTATGAATGTGGTACTTCATGCATAGTACTAAGTGCCTAATGTGCATAAGTGACACTTATGGTACATTTGATACAGGACCGATTCAGTTTACTGTCTAACTACACTGTATGCAGTATGCCATATGAGCCTACACCTCTATTATTGTATTTTTGAGACATTTAATCTTAATTTATTTTCTCTCCACTGCAGAAATATTTGGGGCTAGTATATTACAGTCATTGTAATTCCTACATTATTAAACATGATCCTTTGAAGATATATGGTCTTACTGCTAAAGCTCAACTTTCGGTTACCAAAAAGTACCATGTGCATTTTCAGTTGTGATAGAACTTTTAGGTGTCTGTACACTTTGTACAAAAAGTGAATTTCTCCCCTAATTTGTCACTGAACTCTTGAAAACCTCCGGGGATGGTAAGATTGCCTGCTTTACTATCTGTTGAGACGTTTGTTCATTTAAGGATGGAAATGATGCTACAGCTGCTGAAATTACAAAACATGGAGGATATGCACGCTCGTATCTGTGTGATGTGACCAAGGTGGACGATGTAAAACGTGTTGCAGAGAGAGTACGCACAGACGTAGGCGATGTGGACATTCTAGTGAACAATGCAGGCGTCCTATACAGTGCTGATATCTTGAGTGTTGACGAGGCTACAATACGACGCACATTTGAAGTGAACACGTTAGCTCATTTCTGGGTAATGACAAACTATTTCTGTAAACCAAGCATATATGAAAGTGGATTTCCAAAATTTCAGCGTTTGGTATGCTAACTGCAAATACAAAATGTGTGTGTCTGAAGTGAAGTTTGTTCCCAAAGTTCATGTGAATTTTTATTCACAAAAAACCCTTAGAGCATTTCGGTGCACGTAGTGTCCAATGATTTTGAAGATAAGTGCCTATCATTCCTGCACATTTTGAAGGATATTTACTGCGCATATTAACATGTTATTTATGGTTTTGCGTAATTGATCGTGTAAGCTAATGACTTGGCAGTTAATTTTCATGTGCACATATACAAAGTGTGCACATTGACCAGACATCTTATCTAGTTCACACAAAATGTCAACAGTTATTTGATTTGGAACCTCAGCCCCAGTCTCAGATTAACTTTGTACTGGTAGGTCACTCACCTCAAAACATCTTGTGCAAACAAACATGAAGAATTTCATACTTGAACATTTTCATGTTCCAATTTAATTTGATATTTTTGTAATTCAGACAATTAAAGAATTTCTTCCAAAGATGCTGGAGACTAACAGTGGACACGTAGTAACAATAGCCTCCATGGCAGGAAAGTATGGCTCGGAATTCCTGACGGAATACAGGTAATGAAATTTTTGCTGTTTAATTTGCAATTAAAGTCAGTCCTATAGTTGTTTTAAAAAGGATACCAAACCCGGTTTTGGCCTATTAACAGATACTAAAAACGACTTTCCCATCCAGTCTCTGAAACAAAGTAATGCTCTGTTACCCTCGGCACTGTTCAGAAGTTTGGAGAAAAATTTGAAAACACCTTTCAAAGTCTGCTAAATGGTAATGTTGATTTGTGCTCTTAGCGAATTACCTGGCAATTGTTGGAAATGACTACTCACCAAGGACCATAATGTCCACTCTGTAACATAGGGAGTATGAGTTTTTAGTTGATTCCTGCTTTTAACTAGGAAGATTGACGCCTGTGATGCATTAGCAGGTAATTGAAGGAGGCTTTAATATCCCTTTAATGTTAGTGTCTTGTAAATGTATATAGTCTTTTACTTGTTATGGTTTAGGATAAAGGTCCAGCACAGTGCTAACTAGCTGAAGCTGAATCCACAAACTTCAAAGTTGAATAAATCTATTTAGTGGTGGTGAAACGTTGAAGCAATCAAAAAACTCCATTCGGTCCTTGGTGCTTTTATGTGTAATCAAGAATGCTAACTCACTGTATCACAGAAACTAACAAAGGGTTCTATGCCAAAACATGAAATGAGACGAGGTTTTTTAAATATTGTTCTGCTCAGGGCTTTAAATGTGCATTTTAAAAAATCACCTTTTCAGTGCATCGAAATTTGCTGTAGTTGGTTTGACCCAGTCTCTTCAGAATGAGGTGGAACGTCTAGGAAAGGATAACATCAAGACAACAACTGTCTGCCCAACGTTTATAAACACAGACCTAATCAAAAACACCTCATACAGTGCTGGGTAGGTGGAGTTGCACAATAGCGGATTTGCAGCGCAAACGAACTACGCATTGCGCATGTGTGAGTTACTTCCTGCGCGAAGGCTCATGGGATAGCTTGTGGTCAGGCATGTCTTGAGCAGGCTGGATAGTGTGTGCATTTGGAGTGATTTGCAAACTAAAAACCATGTTTCATTTTTTTGCTTTATAATACCAAGCAAGTCCTCTCTCTCGTTTGTGAACACAGCGTAGCTATGATCAGTGACCGTGTGACCGAGGGCACAACTGTCGTCATGATGTTCAGTATTGGGGCTATCGGCGTTGATTTCGAAATCTCCTCCGGTTTCAGACAAGTTGAGAGTTCTTGGGTTGCTTAACTTTTGTAGCTTTCGCCGTGGATATGCTAGAGACGTTAATTTTAAGAGGAAACTCCGTGGGAATGTTGTTCTCATACATCTTTTTTCCACCAGGAAAATGTTCGCTGCACACACGATGGCCCCTAGGCAATTACATCGCACTGGATGCCGCAGGCATTCAGGGGCGATAGTACATCCTCACAAAAAGTTACTCATTTCAAAATGCAGCAAATAAAATCAAATGAGCCATACATGTAGGAACAC
>NMRA01000117.1:580111-664342 GCA_002633005.1 Phoronis australis
TCTTGTTGTTTTTGAAGCAGCCAGGAACACAAGTGTATCCGCCGTAAGTTTTCTTCGCGCTCATACCGCGTATTATGCTTGTTACTATGGCCGCTTTCGGAATCCTGACCACAGCACCCACAATGCACCATTTTAACCTAATTTCAATATGGCGTCGCTGCAAATCCGCTATTGGTATTTACGGAGTTAGAAATTGTGTTGTTCTGACCGCCTTATCAGAATATTTGTATGTCTAAACGTGGTATGGTAAAACCTCACCTGGACACAATACACTAGAAATGTGATATTTATTTTCTCATTTTTTCATAAATGATAAATAGCACCAAGTACTACTTAATAATTTTGAAGTTCTGTGCCAAAGTTACGGCAACATGTTTTGAAAAGAAGTGGGAATTCACTACAGTGTTGGAAAACTTTGAAAAATGAAAGAAAAGTTCAATTCCAAGAATTGATTTTTGCTGAATTTGGTGACATTTTGCCATTATTGCTTATGTTCGTATTCTCTAAACATGTGAAATATACTTATGCTGCCATAGTGGAATGTACAGTACCACAAGGAACTAATCTAGGCAGATTTTACAATAAATATAATATATTAATTAAATTGTGGTAATATTACAATAATTTGCATTTTGCACGAGTGTTTTGTCAAAGGCGTAGTGTCAACAGTGACGATTTTTGAGTTGTTCAAACCATTTCAGGAAGTTTGGTGTTCTTGAGCCCGATGCCGTGGCCAAGACAGTTGTGAATGGTGTCCTCACAGATGTCACTACTGTATATATTCCCAAGAGCGTGGGAGTCGGTGTATTTCTTGGAAAGTGAGTGGAGAAACATGGTTAATGCTCCAAGTTACTCTGTAGAGTGAGTGCACTGAGTTTGAAAACTCATACCCAAAAGATGTCTGAACAACTTTTTTGAAAACTTTTTTATTGTGTAGCGGAAAATGCGAAGTTCAAACATGTCCGTTGTAAGCGACATTTGACAAAACTTCAATTGGTTAGTTGTCGATTCAAACACAGCGTGGTATGGAAAATTTTATATTTGAACCAGTAACAACAAACTGCTCAATAAGCACTTATCATACGAATCCAGAGAATATATTGGTAACAAACAGAAATTTTAAAAATATTGTTTTGATATGTAAAATATAATATGAAGTAATATGTTTGAACATGGGTCCTTAAATACATATAATGCCCTTATTTATTTAGTGTGCTGCCTGAAAAAGTGTCAAAGATTCTAGCCAAGGGTCCTGGTGCTCATTTCAACTTGACCTCAAAGAAAACTGAATAATGAGAGACACGTAGGTTTTAAAATGTTTCACCTCTAAGTAATGTCTGGATCTATGTAGTCTGCACATGTTGTTTCAAGTCACTGTGTTATTCAACTTTAGTTCAAAGTTAAACTTTTTGTGTATTGAACAATGTCAGATGATTTTGAAGCACAGTTAATAACTGAACATTTGAAAATTTGACTCACCTGTTTATTACTTTCAGTGGTAACTTACTTCTTTAATTTGGCTTTGCTTTTTGGTAAGAAGTCTTCAGTTTGGGAGAAAAATTACTCAAATCGTGAATTTAACATTGCTTGATGGCTTGTTACCAATGCTAAACATTTAAATCAGTATTCTCTGATTACAGCTGTATTGTGATCTCTGTGTTGACATTGAAGTCAAACTTCCTGAATATTTATTTTGCCAATAAATTGACAGCCTAAATTTCACCATTCATTTATTTTTATAAAAATACTTTACATTAATATTTTATGTCTGTATTCTTAATTAAAATTTTAAGCATTGTAATGTCACCATAGCTGCACTCTGCTTTCCATCTTGTACCCAAAAATGAAGACTTTTTACCCATAATTCTTATTTCCTTTGCCTTTCAGTTACTTCCTTCCATACAAGGCCCAGTTGTTATGTGCAGATTACGTTGGAACAGGTTGGAGGCCACCTTACTACGTACATAAGAAGTGGAAGTGGGGTTGAGACCGCTGGTTTTTGGAATTAATTCAAAGGTTCATTTTACCACAGCTGTGTGCCCTGAATCACGGGTGAGAGCGTCTTATCTCAGGTTTTCACAGGCACACTGTTCTTTAATAATGTGTTGCGAAGAATTTAGTATTATAGAATCTTGATTACGCTATTGTATATTTGCATTTTGTTGTGTTAAATTTTCAAAGTTAATAAGGTGATGGAAGGAACTTATGCACAAGATTATCCCTGGTTGTGATTTAGTGAAGTGATGTTGCATAACGGATTGTTTCATGCAGATAGTGTCCGTTTCTCCAAAAGTAAATTTTTGTCTACTTCCATCTGGCTTTATTAAAGTTATGGCAAAAACAGACAAAATATACATTAAATTATTTGAAAATTAGATGAACGTTTTTTTTAAGTCTCATTGATTTATTAAATTTCACTGATTTTCGAGGAGAAGAAATACCCACTTTTGTGTTGCTTAGTCAATTGGTGATATTTTGCGTGTTGTGTACTTATCAAAATAACTCTGATTATGTAATATTACTCCCATAAATAATAGGCGTAAGTTCGGAGTATTGCCAGTTTAGCTGTGACCCAATGCTGTTATTTCATGCCATTTACGTGTTTTGTAGAGAAACTGAAAAATAATATTTAACTCTGTGATTATGTAATATTACTCCCATAAATAATAGACACAAGTTCAGAGTATTGCCAGTTTAGCTGTGATCCAATGCTGTTATTTACATGTTTTGTAGAGAAACTGAAAAATAATATTTAGTGTTGCATTTTAATTGCTTTTAATTTGTTGATATTGAATTTGCTGTTTTATCTTTACCAGAAAGTGTTTCCATTATGAAATTTAATTTTCTCCTTATATTCATGAAATTTGTTTCCGAAAACTTTATAATGAATACAGGAGCTTATGTATGTAAAGAGTGATTTTGTGTATAAACATATGTCTCTTAAGAACAAGTTTTTGTAAATTTAAATTTGTTTTACTTATTACTGTGCAGGGGTCATTTTAGAAAAATGCGAGTATGGGTGAATTGACCCAAACAGCTTCAAGTCTATGGCCCAATTGGGAGGACCTATGTGCCATGCTTTTTTATCCTTTTTCACTTCCTATTTAAATGGGCCCATTGTCTTGAGATAATCACAGTGTGTTAATGAAATTATATTTGCTTCAATGATGTGGGGCGCCCTCCTAAAATTATTCTAGCTTCAGGTATGGTTGTGAAAAATAAAAAGTAATTTATGATTACCCAGTAACTACATTGTAAGATAGGTCAAACCCATAACACATCAAGCCTTGTGGGATCGTTGTGTTATGAGTTATGTGTTTACAAATAAATTATTTTAGCAGGTTAAAGGCAATAACTTCTGTCCATTCGCATTTACAAACACTGGGGGTTACTGGACTCCTAAATGCTGTTGTAAGACTCTCAGTCTATTTCAGCTAAACAATTGACACATTTCAGCAAGAGATGAGATAGGCCCAGCCTACTGTGAGTCGCAGCTGATTGAACAGGGTGGTCAAGTGTTTTTCCACGAGATGTTTCTCCAGTCTTCTATCTTAGAGAGTGACATACTCTCCGTTCACTTTCCAAGGCGAATATTGTCATCTAGCCATCTCCAAACTGTGCTTTCGTGTTTGTTCATCCAAGAAATGTTTCCACGAATGAGTTCTAATGCTTGGGCTCGTAGTCTCTGTGCTGGGCCGGAGACTGGATGCCTAGCAAAGAATTCCAGCACCTGCAAAAGTAATGCATGTTTCGGCTTCCTGAGTTGTGATGTTTAAAACTGCAGTTTGCTCTGTTTAATCTTTTACTTTCATAAAACTGGTCTCGTAATTTTACCTTAGGATTCTATTTCCGTTTCTAACAAGAACATTGAAACCACACAACAGAAACTTCAAGGTTTATTGGGGTTGGACAACCCTAAAGTCGCTATTTCGAAGTGGCTCAAAAATTGTAGGCATTGCCTGCGACTTGTGTTGGTAACGAAAATAGAATCCTGGAATATTATGAGATGATTTTACGAGATTTAATTCGGGTTGTTTTTAGGCAGCTGAATAGCAAAATGCATCTTTAAAGGTACATACGCCGACTTTTCCTAGATTAAAGAGCTGTTGATTTCTGAATCGGACTAATGCTAAGTTCAGATATTTTTTAGTCTACATATGGGTGCGCTTCAGGTCATTATTTTTGGCGTTTCTTCATTGCGCAGCGATAGGTAATGCCGTGTGCGTTATAGGGCAGACATTGAAGTTGTAGAGTTCCCGACGCTTAGTGTTTTACCTTGTAAATATCCGCGTCGTTATGATAGTTTATGCAGGTTCTGGTGTTAAAAACTTTTTTTTTTTCAAACACGTTTGCTCAGCTGAAGCAACTATGCTATGTTTGAATTGAAATTTTGGTTAATGGTAAATTGCCTGGAGTTACCTCAAGGCGACTGAAAATATCGGTCTGACAAGCAACTTCATGGGCCTCGTCTAAAGTAAATAACAACCTCCCAGTTCTTCTCAAGCCTAGAAATCGTACCTAATCCGAATAAGGAACAAGAGGAGGCTTATTTCATAATAGTATAAGCGAGACCTGGTTCTTTAGTCCGAAAAGCGAATTGAGCCTTTTACTCTCATAAAATCGGTCTCGTAATATTCCTGACCAGGGTAGAATCCTATTCATGTTAACAACAAGAACCTGAGAACCATCAGCGACTCGTGAAAATGTGTCACAGACTGTCTGACCGGGTTGGACAAACTTAAATTAAAAATGGCGCCGGCATAGGTGGGTATATGTACAGGCTGCCAATGACTTGATTTGGTATTTGAAATAGAATCCTATCACGGTGTGCAATATAATTACATCGTGTAAGGTCTATTTCAATTTTCAGCTAAACATATATTAGCTGGTACACGTTGAACCAGACGTGCGCCGGCAGCTCGGGTGGGCCCCTTTCACTGATCACCAGCTAATCAGATCGAAATGCAGTTTTAACACAGGATGTCACTGAGACATGCGTCACAGGCAACACATACAAAGAATAATACTGACAGTGCGAATTCCCTCATAGTCTCAGCAACACTGCATCTTGCTTCACTTTTCATTACAGTCGATGTTTGAAATGCCTACCTCTTGCAGCTGAGTATCTGTGTTGAATAGTCGAAGAATATAAGATAGTACCCGACCCAGGTATCTGTAGTGGGAACCAATACTGGAAAAAGATGATTATTAATTAATTTATTTATTTTTGATGGGACAAGCGATGCAAAGCTAAATTGCGTCTCATGGTTTAACTAAAAGTGAAACTTTTCTAAGAGATTCAACAAGTTCAAACTTAAAATAAAAGCAACGGGAACTCACATGGCCTCAATAGCCTGATAATTATCCTTCAGCCATGTCCAGAGAACCTCCCGACCAATAGGGTTCTCACTTACGAAGGATATGGCGTACAGGAAGTCTTGACGGTAGATCTTTGTATTGTCCATGGTCCAGCTTAGTAACCTAAATAAACACCTTATAATCTAAGCATTTGTCTTTTCCACAAGCCAACCACCGCAAAGGATTTTCTTTTATGAAAAAGTCCCAGAACGAAACGTGTTGTATACTTTTATCTTGATCATTATTATAAAAGACTCTCCTCATTAACAGTCTTCTATCGTTTACATTAGGCAGTGTGTTATTGTTGTACGTTCATGCTTACCATTATTATAAAGGAAGCATTTCAATAACTGTCTTCTGTCGTTCACATTAGCCATTGTGTTTTTGTTGTACGTTCATGCTTATTATTATAAAGGACTCGCCTCATTAACAGTCTTCTGTCGTTCACATTAGCCAGTCCATAGAGAAGTTTCATTTTCTCTTGAATAACACTTTCATTTCTGTATCGCCGATACATGAACTGAAACTCATCTTCGCTACCCAGATATTGCATTCCATACTGGTAAGTCATTAATCGCATGTCTGGATGCACGCTAAACAATAATTACACAATAAATGACGTAGAAAATATATCTGAAACTAAATAAGGCGATCCAGATCCTCCCAAGGATACTATTGTTTCATGAAATGAAGAATATAAATCGGTAAATAAATCAACAAGAATGGGTCAACTGAAATTTGAAATTTTCGGATGTAATAACTTCCTTTGTCAACAGAAATAAAGTAAAATCAAACACAAAATGACAATAGACTTTTAGGTGGATTCCAATTGCTTTTTTCTTGAAAGAATTAATTTCTAAAGGGGAGTTCTGGTTTTCATCTTTGGAAGAATTGGCAAAATATGCTGCCAATCTAAGACGTCTAGCGAAAGTGTAAATATCAATTAGTAATTCATCTTTGTCAATATTGGTTTTGGTGGGACAGAAGTTTAGTCCTTTAGAAAGTAGGCTAACCTAATCATTTTGTGTTTGATTTTACTTTATTTCTGTTTTTGTTGACAAAGGAAGTTATTACATCCGAAAATTTCAAATTTCAGTCGATCCATTCTTGTTGTTTTATTTACCGATTTACAATAAATGAAAAATTCAGATCACTTGTTTAATTCACTCATACAGCTTTTGTATATGTCCACGGCACATGTTCTTGTAAGAACTAGAGTTACTTTAAAACATAATGTACAAACACAAGCTGATAGATTTACACGTACTGTTCTTTCCTTAAGACTGTCGACAGAATTAAATCACGCTGTGTATACGTTTATCTACATGTATGACCGCGGAACTAGTTTAAATGAGTTTTAATGCACACTAATAAAATAATCTTCATGGAATGAAATTCAACTTCATCATCGTAGAAAATTCCAAACGTGTCACAGAACTTGTCTAGTGCGTTGGAGGTCGCCTGCGATTCATCTGTTTTGTCACAGGTGTACTATACTTACGTTGACCCATTCATCCATTCTCGTAGCTTGTCTCCGGCCATTTGTAAGCAACCTAAGTCACCATGGCTACAGGCAGTGTGAATAAGCAAAGTTCGCAAAAACCTAAAACAATCACGATTATCTGTATTTATCTATATTTATGACGATTTCGCTGAATGAAAATTTCGGTAGCTTCACTCAGCTCGTACAAAGCTACATTGCTTCAGCAGTTAGCAAAAAGAGAGGCCTACGTTCCTTTCACTGCGTAAGCCTAGTGTTTAGCACATGCGGTATGTGTACGCATTGTGGCCCATGCACCTGTATGTGCAGGTGTGCTGTTATTTGAATTGAGGTTTAATCATCATGTACGAAACATGTACAAACCATTTCGCCACAGTTTATCTGTCGCCGAAGTTTTAGCTGAGGCGCTTAGGGGTTTAAAAATGTTACCACGCTCACCCGATCATAAGATGCTGCTGAATGGACCGGCAACTCAAATCGCAGGCCATGTGCCATTTTCAAAATCGCAATTTTAGGGTTTGTCAGATACCATTTTCTTGAGTCGCTGATGGGTTGCGATGTTCTTTTTAGTAAGGAAATTAAAATCATGACACGGTAAGAAATACCACGAGACCTATTATATGAGAGGAAAAGTACTAATTCTGTTTTCGGTTTCAGTCAGCTAAACAGGGCGAAATGTAGTGTTTACTAAGTAAAATTAAAAATCAAGTCTTGAAACGGTGCGATATTGGCGTATTTTCAATATTGAAATCTAGTAAAAATTGTTAAAAGATCTACAAAAATCCAGTTTAAGATGTGGTCGTATATGACAAGAAACATTAATGTGCGAAATAAAAATATTTTTTGAGACTGTATTATTTTGAATAACGACGCAAGAGTCTTAACTTCGCTTTTGTAAAATGCATGTAAGATATATCTGAAGGGAATGAATACTTCTCCAAGTTGTCCCCGTGCTCGTTATTCCACGTGAGGTTTCGTAAGACTGGACCACACAATCCAACTATAAACGTCTGAAATACAAAATACGTCAAAGTAAATAGGAAAATAGATTTAAATGTGTTGCTTACAATGGTTGCAATTTACGAATGAAAATACGTTAAAATCTCCCCAGTGTTGGGCAAACGCAAACATTGTGTGTGTGCTTTTTAATTTGCTGTGGCCAGTTGAGAGGCTATGTGTTATAATATATACATTAGCATAGCGCTTTTGCATTGTTATGTTATCATTTTCTTATGTCGAAAATAAAACACAGCAGCTACGCATTGAATTAGCCGTGTTACAGCTTTTGTTATATAATATAATTTCATAACTAAAAGCAATTAAACTATACCAAAACAATCTAGAAAACATTGGTAATTGCAAAAATGCGTTTACATTCCATTTATCGACTAACGGTCTTCCCCGCAGCATTTCCCTGATCTGAGTGATTCCCATGGTTGCGCTCTCCCACGGTAGGTAGTGGTACTCTTTACGTAGGTAGCTTGCCAAACTGAGGGTAGCGTAGTAGTCCAAGCGGCCACTTCGCGCCAGAGCAAAGGCATCGTTCAATAGACCAGCTCTATCAGACGGCCAAAGCGACTGAAAATAAGAAAATGATTTTTAAACAGTAAAAACTGTTGCTCGTATCTATACTGTAGTGATGGATATCGCATTTAATTTTCTCTATCTCCACTTTATGGTCAGAACAGATTAAAATCCCGAAGTCGTGAGGCATTCCTGAAATCTGATTTCCTCATCTTCCGCATGACATCTTCGCTTACATTTTCGCATTTCAATGCTGATGTTGCACTGGGCACCGAATAATACAAATTCTCAGATTGATGAGGTTGGAAGCTTTCATCACCATATCCAAAGGGACTTCAGGGTTAGCGATTTAGGAGAAATTATTCCCCTTCTTGTTGATTCTGTAGTAAGACATTTTACAGTTGGTCTTGTAAAACATTAGACTGAGTAAAAATATGGATGTTGCGCAAAGCTACTGCATATAATAAGTTACTTTTGTTAACTCATTGTGTATTTTGAGTTGAGACCTTCTTAAAGCTATTAGTATAGTGTGCTAATTACATTTTAAAGTTAACAGAGTCACCTAACTAAACGTTATCATCAACACTTGACAAAACAAGAAACGAAAATAACATGCAATAAAAATAATAAAGAGTCATGAAAATATGCAAATAAAAATGGTTAAAAAATAAAACGTACATGTAACCGAAGATATACATAAAAAATGGATTTGCTAGAAACCGATGAATACCTTAGTAATTGAAACAGATTTAAAAATCTCAATATACTATTTATAATAAGAGATGTTAAGTGGAGTATACATCTATGCACCATTTATTTTTATTTTCTCCAGTCACTGAACGTCGATGGACGTCGCACTGCAATCAGTTCTATTGAAAAGCACCAGTACATTTAGATTACGAACGATCTCCAGCCTCACACCAGTTTCTGCCCAAGGGCATTTGTCACATAAAGTATTATCAGGGTAATGGAACTAACAAGGTCACCTTCATAAACAAAGTGGTCGTCATCACAAAAAGCAATGCATGTCATTTCGTTGCGACAGTCACTAAACCACGATATGATAGAACAAGTGAGAAATTCACTCACATCGATATCACGATTAAGGATATCGGCGAACTTCATCCACTCCGATGTAGGATAATTGACCCGGTAATAACCCGTCACGTTCACGTTAAACTTGATCCAACCCGAATTGGTGCTGACGTTCATCGGGGAAACAAAGGTGACTGAAAAAATATAGCTATTATCATGGTTATGACTCTTCATAAATGGAGGGGATAATGTTTCCTTTAACCCGTTCTGTATAATTTATTATTCCAACCAGATACTGACCTAATGGAAAAGATGCATATTCCGGGTAGGCATATTTTGACCGACCTAATGGAAAAAATGCATATTCCGGGTAGGCATATTTTGACCGACCTAATGGAAAACATGCATGTTCCGGGTAGGCATATTTTGATACAATTGATTGCTCACGAAGACGGAACTCACGTTAGGAAATACTGCCAACGAATTCTTAAAATATCTTTGAGGTGGTGATGTAGTATAATTGTTTCTAATTTCTACTGGTCTATTTACACCTATCTCAGGTAGCACATTTAAGTTGGCAACTGAGACCTATCGGTAGGTCATTTCTCTGGCCGCCAGTAATTGTCTAGTGATTAGCCAGAGTGATGTATTAACAACTAGAAGACACCAGGTTCAAACCCTGTCGTACACCAGACAGAGCAAAGAGCCCAAGTGCCCACCACGAGTGTACCCATTCTTTGTCCTCTAAGAACACTGTAACATCTGAAGATGACCGGAGAAATGGCCGAACGAAACGTCGTGCCAATGTAAATAGGCTGGAGGTGGGTGTAAAGCAATTTTAATGTCATAGACAACATACTGGCTGGAATGCAATAATAACACTTCACTTACTGTCGCCCATCTCCATCCATTTTGTCACCTGAGTTTTGTCGTGTGACGTCACATAATGCAAGGGAACAAACCACTTATACCTGTGGAAATGAGGTTAGACCAGTGATCACGGTTATAGATGTTTGGTAGAACTGTTGTAGACTTTGAAAATCACATTTCAGTTTGCAATATAACACTTTTTACATGTCCACCTCACTACACGTTGTGTCCTACTTCAGCTTTCAAAAGGAATCAAAACATATTATTTACCTATTGTTAATGCAACGCCAAGTAATTCATTGGTAATATTTTTGTTACGTTGCAAACAAATGATTACCAAATCGACATTTTCAAAAGCTCGGATAACCTAAGTGCAAACAATGGATACTTTTTCAATTCTTGCATGATATCTACATTGTACAAATTTAACTAGTCAAAGATTAAATTTTTATTAACGTTAATTTCAAAGTAAAATTTCACTTGTTAGCCATATCTTGTGCTCGACAGATGATAATTTATCGTGTAAAATTGAATGGTCTATCAATGAAAGCACTCTACCCTGACGCAACTTAATTTTGTAATGGATCATATTTTAATGAATTATATTCTTAATTATATTATAACTTATACATGTTTGGTTTGTGGTTTAATGATATTAATATTCTGTATCTTAAAGCGGCTATAAACCCACCTTACATAAGAAAACCTCTATGCAGACCATTTACAGTTACAAAATTGGAATGAACTTTTTCCTTAGTCAAAAAGTACGTGATTTCAGGGGTTAGAAAGAACTGACAGACCATTAGACTACGGCAAGGCTGCACAAGCTGGCTTGTCACGGCCTGCACTAACCATTAGACTATGGCAAGGCTGCACCAGTTGGCTTGTCACGGCCTCCACTAACCATTAGCCTATGGCAAGGCTGCACAAGCTGGCTTGTCACGGCGTGCACTAACCATTAGACTATGGCAAGGCTGCATCAGTTGACTTGTCATGGCCTGCAGTTATTTTATGCTCCACGCATGCTAGTAGGCCTAGTTATACATGGCCCTAAGAGGTATTATTTCGAGGATCCCTGTGAGGTCCCACGAAGACGCCCAAAAAGTGGTCACGCCTCCCAGAAGGTCACTGAGTTAAAGGTCAATGAGGAGTCGTCGCCATTTTGCATGTGAGGACGTGTCGTCATTAAATTGTTTTACGTCATGATCTAAAAATAGATGGACGGAAAAAAAGTGTCACTTGAACAGTATCTGGTGATGCTTATGAGTATGGTTTGATTCCACACAAACAATAGTGGTTTTCTATATTTAATATATATTTATTAAACAAACAAGACGATCAATACAGATTTACACTCAGAACAAATCGACGGCAGTAGGCCCTACTACGCTGAGAGGTCACAGCAACCTAATTGGCAAAAAAGCTAAGCCGCATACAAACACAGGTTGGCCAGCCACGAGGTGGCATACAGGAGAACGTACATGTGCCAAAAATGTGGAAAGAGCTATACGAGGTATTGCACACATGTAATGTTCTGATACATGTCATGAGTTTTAATACACGTTTTATCAAGACCAGAATGTGAAGAATAGTCATTACATTAAGAAGTCGAAGTTCTCAAAGCGTTTAGTTTTTCAAGTTCATCAGTGTTAAAACGTTACTGTTCTTCTTCATGCAGTGTTGATGATTGCTGTTTTCGTTTTTTTAGGAGCGACCATAACACAAACGGGCCCACGTGGGCTTGAAAATGCTAAGTAAGTTATATGCGACCTCTGTAGGAGGAGTTTTTCAAGTTTGCAACAGATCAAAATGCATTGCCAAGGTTACGCGTTTTGTTATTGCCGTTTATTTTCAACTCATTTCTCACCTCATTAAGTAAAATGTGCGATAGGAGCTAGATTTGAAATCAGACAGAACACTAAACTCGCTCAAAATAGACGTTCGATTACAGCCGCATGTTCCCACGTAGCTGCACCTGACCTCGTGCGGTAACACCAGCAGAGCGATTAGATTGTTGGAACACGATCAAACCATCCACCACCCGACAGGGTCACGTGGTGTTACGGCGGATATCAAGAGGACTTCAAACGTACGTATGGAACATGTGAATCTTAGCGAGGGATAGTCGGATCCAGAAGATTTCGTCCCACGACTTTGATGGTTGAATTAGACAGTAGTGTGACTAAATTGTTTACATAAAAGAGACACTATCGGAACGTGACGGTGATTTTGCAGGCACAAAACTTGTTTTTATAAAAACAGGAAATGTACACTTTGATGAAGTACGAACATAGTTGTCCTATCAAGACACCTACACACAGATGAACTCTGCTGGAGCGGATGCAAAAAGTGAACGCTCAAGAGTAGAGTATCCCTCACATCAAACGGACAGGCACTGGCCTCTTTTTGGAACCCGAGTACCGAAGAAATAAATCGCAGTTTACCATCCCGACAGAAAATCATCTCGTCAAAAGCATTCAAGGCTTGCTGGACAAAATGCAAAGAATACGAGTGGCTTATAACGACATCACCAACAAGGTTCACTTTCGCCTTCAACTAGGCTCCTACATGCTGAAATCAACTTCAGCGGCAAGCTGACAGACGTGTTAGGATTAACAACATCACTACACACACCTAAACCGGGTGAGCAGGGTGTTTCCTATGCCTACAAGGTGGTGGACGTCCATCAAGGGTTTTAAATATTCGCTCTACTTATAACCTGCGACCTGTTACAATACGTGGTTGTCGGAGATACACAGTGCACAGTGCTTACGTGAGTAACTACATTCCCGGCATGGGGTGCCATATGCCTGACGGACAGCAAGCGTGGAGAATATTTTGATTCCTATGGTACTGTACATTTAATCGAACACATTTGCGATTTTATGCGCCACTGTTTCTTGGAAAGACGTACACCACGAAACGACTTCAAGATACAAACTCTTCAGCTTGCGGTCAATATTGTATACCATATATTAAAAAAAGTTTTACCTGATGTACTATTGTAGAGGAAAAAGCTTGGAATCTATTGTCAGTATGTTTGCTGATAATTAAGACCTTAATGACGAAGCCGTGTCTCACTTTGTTCAGTCTTTATAATGCAGTATAATCTTTAGTATGTTCATGTTATTTGTGTTAATACAATCATATAGAAACAACAACAGTTGTCTGTTTAAGTACAACCGAACAACACAAACATTAAAGTCATCAACCGAACAAGACAAACATTAAAGTCATCAACGGCGTTCTTTAATGTAGTGGACAGAGCGTGACGTCCGTAGATGTCAAACATTTTTTTATTTTTATATTTTCAGGTGTAGCATTTCGGCCCGGTCAGGTGTAGCATTTCGGCCCGGTCAAGATCTGCCACTCAACGTTTGATCGTTTATTTTTGTACAAAATCCATTGTTCTAAATTGCGTCTTAGTGTTGTGTGTTTAATAACTATATAAAACCACTATTGTTGTCTGTGTAATACAACCGTATTCATAAAAATCTCTGGATACTGTTCAACTGGTACTTTTTTGTTTTTTCCGTTCATCTATTTTTAGATTATGACGTAAAACACTAGGATGACGACACGTCCTCAGGTGCAAAAAATGGCGACGACTCCTCATTGGTTGACCTTCCAGCAGGCGTGACCTTATTCCAGGCGCCTCCGGGGGACCTCAAAGGAATCCTCGAAATAATACCTCTCAGGGCTATATTATGCTCTCAAGGTCTTGAGGAATAACGAACTGTCAGTTCTTTCCAAAACCAAGAAATTATTCTTCGTCTGAGTGTGGAACAATGTTAGATCAATTTCATAGCTGCAGAAAGTAGTCTAAATCAACAGTTCACTTCTTGGACGGAACGTGGGTTTCGATCCGCTTTAAGACAACAAAATGGAAGTATAATTTGATAGCTAGTACACTGAAATAAGGCCTACCATTACTTTTCCAAGAACGGGATATATGGTTGTGGGTTTCGTGAAGAAATCATGTTGATAACATACGGAGCAGTAGGTAACATTGACCAAATATTTTATTTTTGTCGTGAATCGAGGCTGCGTTCTTAACAGAACAGGTAATTACTCACCCAAATGGAGCGTCATCTGTTTTAACACCACCCTTGTTGTCAGCAAGAAATCTCGACTGTCTGGCTTTAATTGTCCGTCCTTCATAGGAGATATCTATCACCGGCAGACCCATTTGTCGAGTCCAGGTATTCATTACTTCAGGGACCGGTGGAATTTCCGACAACGCGTTGTACTACATTTCATGAAAGTAGTTTCAATTAATGCATGCAGCTTAGCGACATAAACCCGCCGCGGACTTCAGTGAATAAACAGATTATGGTTAACGCGCACGCGAATTTTCCGTGTTTTAATCCAACTGTTCTGTGAAAATCCCCACGTTTGGCCTTGTGACAATTTTCCGTCATTAACTTACTTAATAAACATGAGCCGAAAAAAGAGTCTCGGTCCTTTTAAGGACTGAAACTTACTAAAAGTAGTAATAATAAAAACATTCTTTGGTCATGAAGACATTCATCAACGAAGCGTATACTAGAAATTACGAATATGCGAAAAGCACACTACAGACAGTTGAAATATTTGAAAGAAATGTGTCCACAGGTGTTATGACTAACGCAGCCGCACCTTACCACTGTAATCTCTTTCCATAGATCTGCAGTCTTCGCATTCTTGTATTTGTGCATCTTTAGATATTTCTGAAATCACAGCATGCAGAAGGCTAGTATGAATTTTTATGCAAAAGCTTTACAGACGTTAAGTTAACGAACAAATTGTAAATTAACACTATTACGTATTCTTAAGAACGCTGCTAGATTCCAAGTTAACGCCTATAAATGGTTACCCTATACTCACACGAATTCCGTTTCTGAAGTTTTCTTTTCCCAGAAATCCTTCCAACATTCTAATTACCGATGATCCCTGCGTAAGAAACTAATTAATTATACAAAGTGGCGAAAAACAATTTTTTTCTAAGCATTTTAACAAGTGGTAGATTTATCGTGTGAACACTCAGCTAGTCGGGGGCTTGTTTGCCTGGGCATAGTTGAATATTTTCAGGTTAACTATCAAGTCAAGAAATACAACAGACAATTAATTAGTGCAGTACTTATAGCCTGCTTGCGACCGCACGACTTCAGCGTGTTGTTTCGTACCTTCAAGTAGGAAATCGGTCCAAAAGTTGCCTGTATCTCCTCAGGGTCAGTTGCTTCAGAGACAATAGGATTTGAGTTGACACGAGAGTCGTCAACGAACACTCTCTGAACGTCATTGATGACAAACTGTTCTTGCTGTAAACACGAGAGGTTTCTTTGATGTATCGCAAATAATACATGGATATAAACAAGAATAATTAGTCTTCTGCCACATGTTGGTCACGGCACGTCTAGTCTGAAAAAATCTCTGCGCGACCGGGGTTCGAACCGCGGAGTTTCTGTTAGCCAAGCAGATGCTCTAGTCCACGGAGTTATCGGAAATCCAAACAGACTTGATAGAAACCATTTACCCAAACTTGGGAGTGCATGTACACATTTATAATCATGTTGCTATAAATCATTGCGTTGATATCTTGTAAGCATATATGGAAGAATTTTTTGCAACATTGAAAAACTAAGAGTAACTTAAGACATAAAAATAAGAGTAACTTAAGACATAAAAAACATGTAGACGAGAGAAAAGTTTACTGAGAAAAAATTGTCAATTACTATAAGCTGGAGATTACCCTTTTACGGCCCTGGTACGGAATTTGGCGTTTGGGACATCTAGTTATTTTAAACAGTAGTATGGCTCACCATTTGAAAAAGTGCTTTCATGAATACGGATATGTAAATCTTGAACCCGAGTGGCCTCGCAAACATTTTTAAGTCTAGTCTGCACGCCACCTGTTGATGAGCAGGTTCTAGCTCAACGTGTCTGGCGGGGCTAACCCACCACTAAATTTGTCTGGCAGTGTTCATTCGTGATACCTGGTCTCAGGGTGAATATTATGCAACTAGTTTCAGGTGGTTACCTCTTGGATTGATCTAGCTCAATTTTTTACCTTGTTTATAACTGTCTGGCTGATACTCCCCACCACTGAAATTGTCTGGCAGCCAGTGATCAATTTTGATACAGTGAATTACATGGTAGGTATCGAAGGCCATTTGAAGTGGTTACCAGAAAAGTTGATCTAGCCCAATTTTTGAGTGCCATTCTCTTGGCTCCCCTGACCACACCCACCAGAGCGAACCTGCCAGACGACCATTTCCAAGCATCAGGATACCCATAGACCACTGTGGTACCAAAGAAGATTGTTTACCTTTTCATGCCCAAAAAAGCTCTGGGATCCCAGTCTAATAGGGAAAGACCACCACCAACCAAGAACCATAATCACCAACCTGTGACACAGTGAGTATGAGTTTTTAGTTGATTCCTGTTTTTATCTTTCAGTATTGACGCCAATGATGCATTAGCAAGTGGCAGAACGGGATTAGTTGAAATCGTCAAAACAGGGTTTAGTATCCTTTTAACAAACGGCAATGAGTTAACTCATATTGATCGCTGAGTGTGTTGTTGGGCCTGATCTCTACTCACGGAAATGAACTTTTTTTACCAAAGTTTTCGACATAATGTTCCATCAACTGATTTCGAGGTCATGCTGTTTTTCCCCGTATTTCTCCAATTTCGCAGCCCGCAGTGAAGGTTTCTCAGGTTACTAGTGATATTTCTGAGTAATTTTGGCAATACGTCATCTGGGCACCACAATAAAGTGAAAGTCATTGAAAATGTGCCCCTACACGTCAAAACCATACCACAAGCGTGTAACCGCGTAACGTGCTCAGATCTAAAAACATTTCTACCCGTTTCTGGTGGCTGCCTCCTCGGGGTTTGTCCCCCAAACAACAATGTCCGCTTGCCCTATAACCAGAAGGTGCGACATTGGCAATGACCAGAAGAGGAGTTGAAGTGGTGTCGATAGATAAGAATCTGACTTCAGGACAAGAGCTTGGTAAAGTCGGATTAGTTTGTAACTCGAAAATTTTAATGATGACGGATTTTAAGAGATTCAAGCTTTAATTTCTTTAGTAGAATTGAGGGCTGCTTCGGCTGGTCAGAAATGACCAATTGACCAAAAATTGTTCCAGGGACACAAATATCTAAAGTATAAAGTAGGGCTTACGAAATTAGAAAGCAATCAGCCAGCAAATTGTGTATGTTTGACTTACCGAAATTTTCAGATAGAATTTTTACCGATGAGTATTTCGTTCAAAGCAGGCAATCAACGACAAGCGAACAGAAGCGCATTACTTATTGGGGTTTATTGTGGTATTTATATTGTAGTAAGTACCTTTCGCGTACACTTAACACACTAATGTTGGCCTACATAGTAGACTTACCATATTCCAGTTTGGCTCCACAAAGTCCACGCCTTTATACTCCATAAAGCTGGCGAAACCTTCATTCAACCATAAATCATCCCACCAGTCCATGGTTACTATGTTTCCGAACCACTTGAACAAAATTGACCACGTGACTTCAATTAGCGCTTCAAAATCCAAAAATTGTGCGCCATTTTTTGGTCTTCTGGGCATAAGAATTATGAATGAGAAGGACTGTATCCACCAAATGGGGAAATGATGTTGCACGACAAATGAAACGAAACAAATATGATAGTGTAACGTTTCTAGCACTGCTGTCTTTACATAAGCAGTAAAAGATCATGTGCAGACCTCCATCAGTCATTCTCACACCAAAACCTGTGGTTGAGTGTGCCTAGCGAACACAGAATTATAGTGAATTTCTCGACGAAAATAGCAACGTCGGGAAGAAACACTGTCTGTAATTCGGTGGAATTCACAGACACGTAAAACCTTTCAATCTTCAACACTGACAATAGTAAACGGAGCGGATCGAGGATCGATCACATCACCAGAGGGGGAATGCCAAATATTTGAAACATTACAAATTAAAACTGAGCAGGTGCAGGGGGTCAGAAACCTCCCCTGTATATATGCCTGATTATTACACATGTCTCATTAATTTAATTACCTGATGGGCTAGCTCGTGCGCCACTACCTCGGCAATGCGTTGTTTGTTACGAGTGGACACTTCCTGTTGAATGTAGAGAAGATTGTTTTCTCGGAAAGTTATGGCTCCCCAGTGCTCCATGGCACCCGATGAGTAGTCCGGCAAGCCAATCAGGTCTGGCAATAACAGGGTTGATATCAGTGACCAGGGAGATAACGGGTTCATTTAAAATTGTACAAGAAGTTCCATTTGTATGCATACAGACATTTGAGGTTATGAACCACAATTATGCTTTTTATTTGTTGTTTCTCATATACAGATCCTCAAGATATTCTTCCCATGTATTTCATGTGTATTTTCTTCTTACGGAGTTGTCTGCCTCTGTGTTTTGTTTTTCACCGAAAGAAAGATAAATTTTCATCAGAAAGGGGAGCACCTACAAGGAAATTAAAATGTGAGTTTCGAAAAACCCAGTAGCACAAGCTACTGACCTGCTAAGTAATCTACATGTCAATTTAAGTTGCGATGACCTTTCGGTACGATGCAAAAGGCAAACGTTGCCATTTCTAAGTATACCTATACCCCAGCGCAAGTTCTTAGATTAGTATTAAGATCTAAATCATCCTCGACTCCGCACGTTGCTTTTCACTACCACTTTCACTGGTCAATTTTCTTACCTATTTTTGGTAAAGGATATTCCATATCAAAGTATTCTTCAAAACCGTCGAAGACGCCTTTCCCCACAGCCAAGGCGTAGTCTACCTGATCAACCTTCTCCGGCACGGCATAAACTCGTATCTGGAAACAAATCTAAACTTTTCGGCAGGAGGAGCCAATGGTTACTGGAAGTTTTTCTGCCGACAAGTCCGGTTATACCACTTAATGAGCTATATTTATCTCATTGGGTTGTACATTTGGAAAATGTTCAAATACGACGTCTGGCTCGGAGTGACGAATATACGCTCGCCGGTGCATGGCGGCATGAACTCTTTCATATTTTCGTTAGAAAACTTGTCTTACTGATAAGCGATGTAAAATAATGTTCAAATTTCAAACTTACTGGTTTTCCGCTGCGTGTTGCAAGCTCCTTGTAGTCAAAGTCACCTATCACTAAACATACCAAGTAAGTACTCATCGGAACCGACTTCTGGAATGTTGTTATTGTCATCCCGTCATCACTTGTTTCATAAAACTGTAAGATAGTAAAGAATAAAATATATTTCCGATTTGTTTTCATGACAGTAATTAATATCGGAATTTGAGAATTTTGTTTCCAAAATAAGGGGCCCCGACCTCAAATTTGAAACTGAAAGGTTTTAGGCTATTGAGGTTTTTTAAAATACTACGACATCAATTTCTTCAAAAGGAATAGACATTTAGAAAAAGTTTTAGATTTTTTTCGTTTACATTGGTGAAAAAGAAATTCTACAACACCATGTGTGTACAATCAAACTTTTGAAGATGCCAGTTAAAATAAGGAAATATATTGTTTTAAAATTCACGAAATGAATACGAAACAACTTTTGGTTTGTAAACGGGTTTTGTCTAGCGAAGCTAAGCTGATGTTCCAAACAAATGAGTAGTCAAAAATGATTCCGGTGGTCTGTAACTGTGAGATATTCCATGTATAGACCTACCTACCTGCATGGGCATGTTGGACAGAGCCGTGTCATTAGATCTATGTCTCAGCCGAATGGTGAAGGTCGCCTTTAGATTTGGCTCGTCAAAGCAAGGGAATGCTCTCCTGGCATCGACAGGCTCGAACTTGTTAGCAGCAAATACTCTATTACGACGAGGGTGAAAATAAAATCAGAATTGGAAATAGTCACGTCATAAAAATACTATAGGGGAATTTCAAGACTATCGGTATCCTTTAGTCACTATAAACCCTGTTCTGGTGTAAAAAGGATTTTCTTCAAAGGCGTATTTACTCTTCCAAAGCAAGAGCATCGTGTTTTATCATTTTATCAAGAACTGAAATTGGTTGCAAAACGCCTGAAATTGCTTTGACGACCATACTACACCGGCGGCTGTAACAACCAGTCATGTCAAGCAAACTCAATGATCCTGATCTGAAACAGCACTTCTTTAGCTATAAATTATCTCTAATAGGAATAATAACAAGATGTGATCGATTTTATAGGAGTAAATGGCCTAGATGATTTTTTTCGCAAAAGTTGCGGAGCTCATTGTCCTTAATAGTGGTTAGTAGACCAGTAACGTTTGCCAACACCCCCCCCCGCGTGCCAAAATTCTGGTTAAGGTAACTTCTTGAGCCAACCGGATAAGAATTCAAATTTCGTAAAACGTATCTAGTTCTATAGCATTTTAATATGCACGCACTTTTTCTTTCCAGTAACACTGTTAATGTATTCGCCTCTGTAGAAACCTTCTATACCACGGAGAGTGCCAGTAAAATTCATCTCCAGGATAACAGTCCTGGCTATAGCTATTGGTTGAAACAGTTCCACGACCCAGAACTGGTTGGGCGCGTATTCAAACGCTCGCTTTATTCCAACGTCCACTTCTGTGTAGGCATGATAAAGTTTCGTCGATGTAATGTTCATCAATTTCACATGGACAAGCAAGAACGAGGTAATGTTTTTTACTTCAACTGTGATCCGGACGTTACCAGAAAACCGTAAATGATCGTTGTAAATATCAGGAAAAAGATAAAGATCATAATGGACTGGAACCACAGAGTCGGGCAGTCGTACATTCAGCCAAGGTCTTTCCTCCGAGCTCTCTTCTTTCAGTTCAGCGGACGAACCATGAAAGTTTTGAACGACACATCGGCCACCGTACAAACCCACTAATACGCCAACAAGAACAATGGTCGCTATTACTAATATGGCCGCTACGATGTACTTAGTCTTCCTACTTGGCGCGATCCGTGTAGAACTTAGGCCCAAGTCAGGATGTTCCATTGTCGAATGGTCTCGTAAAGACGGTCAAGCTAATCCGTTTCATTTTATACAGACGTTTTGCTCCGACGAATACGTCGTGCCGTTAGTGTAGTCGAGTCACCTTGAACTAATGGCTTCAGACGACCACATTTATATAATGTATGCTATAATTAATGTCTATCCAAAGATGTACCAGCCTTCAGACCTCTTCTGACTAGTGAATCTAGGACATAGTCCGTACAAGACCTAAAACTGTCATGCCGACGGCGTTTTTTGGTCATATCTGTGGATGGTTGCGAATCATCTCAAGCTTCCAAATGAACGATAGTCCATTGTTCTCACATGGGAACCTTTTTTAAAATGCATAGAAGCACGTGTAAAGCACGTGTAAAGAGATTGGAATTTAGGCCTAGGTGCCTTGAAACACGCAGATAATGGGCAACCACTCTGTTATTGTTCATAATCCTGTTCTTGTAAGACACTATTTTAAAACATGTTGTAAGTTCTCAACTCCATGAAATTAACTTTCAGTACCCACACTGAAATATCACAACATGATAAAAAAGTCCAGCTCATTAGTTAAAAAACTTTATTACCTTAGGAGAAACACTAGCAACAGAGTTACATATAAAAATATCATGAATAACAGTCTGTCATATAAGTAGGTCTCAGCAACACCATTGCAGAGTGAACAGCTACTTTCTTTTCTTTCTTCGTTTTTCTTCTTTTAATTCCTTCTTACTTGGGCCTGAGTTACTAGACACTTTGTTGTAGAGATAATAGACACAGTACAAGACAAACGCAGGCAATGCTAAAAACTGTGCTAATTTTAAAAGATATCCCTCCACAGTTTTTTTCTTTAAACTCATTAGTTCAGTCTCAAACAGAAGGGTGGCACCACCTGCAACAAAACAGCATGAGTTCACCATTTGCCACAACAATTAATTATTTTCCCACGCTGCCCCCCAACACATTCATACTGACGTGTACATTTTAACTCAGTAAACGTGTTTATTTTGTGAAAGTAGAGGGCCTGTAGAACTTACGACTACGTGATTCCAGTAAAAATTACCAAAACAGTAAATGGATAGCAAAACAACAATTTTGTTTTACATAAATGTTCAGAAATCTAAATTATCATGTTGTTTTCGTTTGACACACTTTTGGATTATTTTTCATAAACACCATAAAAGTCCTATTATTGATAGCCCTCTTCAAAGTAGAATATTTTAAAAACAATTCCCAACAACATAACGAACAACAGCGCATAAACCATAGTATCTGACTTTTATATGAATCTTATCAGCCATTTCTGAAACACGATGTTCCAAAGTTAGCAGCCAAATTTGCACGTTTTTCTAGTGTCCAACATAACCTTAAAGTGATACAGGATGTGCACAACTAACACAACAATTATCTTGGGACATTAAACAAATAATAAGTTTTGTTTACATTCGGCTGTTATCTATTTTTTTAACTAGTTTTAGTCATGAGATAATGCCACAAGTTTTAACAATTGTCGAAACACTTTTAGTTATCCATGATTGTACTAACTATTGTGGCTTGAAGCCCATGTATGACACAACTATCACTCTCAAAATTTCCAAATTATTACTTTTTAAAGCCCATACTTGGCCTAATGGCCAACACCAATTAAAACAAGCGGGATTTCTTCAAAAAAGCCCACACCATTGTGAACGCTAGTCTCACAAAAATTTTGAATTCCAAAATGTATGCATCTTGCCCTATTGGGATGGGAAAATATGAACTCTATGAAGTGAAATAGTCCTTTTGGCTAATGAGCATTCTACTATCATGGTACCAATGTGCAAAAATGGTGAAGGCTTTCGTTTAAGCAAATCAGCCCTCCCGGTTAATGCCAACCCCTGGCTTCTCAAAAGGACCAGTGCAGTAGAACTCATAGCCAGACATTTGTTGCTCGTGAAACTATCTCTTGAAGTTCTGATCACCAAAGGTGCACTTGCTATTATTTTAATTGCATTTATAATTTTAAGTATAGCCTACCAGGTATCTGTGGTGGATGGCCCTGTTTACCATAAGCAAGATGGGGCGGAATTTTCAGTTTACGCTTCTCCCTGCAAGACAATTGACAACCTTCAACTTACTTCAGGTGAGTCATCAATATTCTTCATCACATGCTGCGACTTTCACTCACCTTATATTGAATGCAACATGAAGTCGCTATCATAGGGTAACCACTCACCTTATACTGAAGGCAACATGAAGTTGCTATCATAGAGTAAGCACTCGCCCCAAATTTCTGTCCCACATTCCTCTCGCATATGAATTGCACTCACTGAGCAGAATGTAACCACGCAATCTATAACTGCTAGCTAAACAGCAATGACTAAGTAACATTTTTAATATTAAACCACACCCTCTTCAGCATCGTGATGAGTATTCTTTAACAGTAAACAGATTACAAAAAGACATAAGAGGCCTTTTGATGCAACTTGTAACATTGTTCTCCTCTTGAAGTTAAAGAGTTAAGCCCCAGGTTCTACCTTTCACACTTACAAAAAGGCACACCATGTGGTGAAACAAACCCATAAGACATGGGTGCAACTATATGTATACCAGTCAATCAACAGGTACGTTTTGGCCCCACAATATATATATACAGGCACACGTACACACACACACATAGGGTGTCCAAAAATGTTGACCACCAGGGGAATAATGGTGTTTTTTTGATTCCAGAAATCTCAAAGTTGCATATTTGTTATGCACAGAAAAATGATGCTGCAGCAGACTCTTTCAACTAAAGAGAAACTATGCATGAATTTTTCAGTCTCCTCAGAGCTTTCTCATTAGAAGCCATGACATGGTCCAGAGAACGAGCTCTGGACCTCATTCAACTAAGGCATTACATGCTGCTCGAATGTCACATGGTCCAGAGAATGAGCTCTGGACCTCGTTCAACTAAGGCATTACATGCTGCTTGGATGGCACATATTGCTACTCACGATCTGACCAATCAAGCGACTGAAACCATAAGACCTCGACAGTGACAAAAAATTGGAGGAAAGACAAGGAAGTGGTTGTGTAACAAAGCAAATACAGACTGATCCCTTGGGAATATAGAGTCATGTGAGCTTTGAGCAACATTGTTCTCCCTTAGTCCTTATATGATATCACAATCAGGATCCGTCCTTCAAATAAAAGACAATGACAACTTTCGACACCATATTGCACATACATATAGCAGAAGTGACACAGTTGTCTTTAAATAGACGTCAACTCAACAAAAATTTCTTACCACCTACCCTACACACATTCCTTTAATACCTTGTTCCCAGCCTGAAAATAGAAATATAAAGTATGTACATTATACATTATATATACCCTGTTCCCAGCCTGAAAATAGAAATATAAAGTATGTACATTATACATTATATATACCCTGTTCCCAGCCTGAAAATAGAAATATAAAGTATGTACATTATACATTATATATACCCTGTTCCCAGCCTGAAAATAGTGATATAAAGTATGTACATTATACATTATATATACCCTGTTCCCAGCCTGAAAATAGTGATATAAAGTATGTACATTATACATTATATGTACCCTGTTCCCAGCCTGAAAATAGAAATATACATTCATATCAACAATAATGAAAACAGCAAATGTTTAACAACTCTTTAATTTGTTCAAAAATGTCATGCCAGAGCCAGAGCATAGGACGAAGTACAAATTAGTAACTTATGGCATCAATGAGACCAAACAATGTTACTGACAGCCACTTTCCCTACATACCAAGAATCACACGGCCTTGGCCTAGTTCAAACTCTAGAGGCTCCCGGCCCTGAGTTCTTGATGAGTCAAATAGCTTGCCATCTTCAAAGGTTCCCTGAAATGGTGTATTAGATTTACAAAACCATATGCAAGACAATTCAAGCTACTTGGAACAGTAGTATCAAGCACCATTCCAAGAAGTTGTGAGCATTACCTTAATGGTGTCTAACATTCTTAAAAGCTACCTGAACCTACAGGTGATAAGATCATGATACATATAAACAGGGCTCCTGATTGCCTGGGGCAATTAATTTCCAAGATGGGAAAGTATGACCTAGGAAACAGCTGCCTGACCTGGCAAGTGAAAATAATCATGTAAAAATTTTAAAATCCTTCGTCCTTTAATTATGATTTGCTCTAAGTCAATGTCTCTCACTCAATCTCACCCCTAAAAATAGATAATTTGTATTGGCTAACTGAAGCAGGCCCATGTCAGGGAAACTCATAGCACTAAATATACAAAAATAATATTCAGTTATGAAATATATCTAGCAAATAAAGTTGTTTCTGAAAACAAATTTAACAAGTTCTATACATATTTTCGCAACTGAATATCTGGATTGTGAATCATGTATCTCAGGCACCTGTGGAGTGAATAGACTATGAAATATCGACTATGATGTTGCACGATGGCAAAACAGCAAAAAGTACCCACTCGACCAAGGGGCTTCCCCACTAACAGGTGCCGCAGCACACAGTAACAAGTCATGTGGTACTTTGCCGAACACTAGGCTGTGATTCCGGGGGTGTAATTTGGCCACTCTTTGATCAAATAATAATGACAAATATGATAACAAAATGGCAAAAGTTTCAGACTTTACTTTTGCTAAATGATCTTATAGTGCGATCATTGTAACAGTTTGTGGATATCAGAAATTATCATTATTCTATCTAAATTAGAATATGTCTAATCAGTACGAGAAGAGTCACCTAGGTCGAGTGAAAATCTTTTGTCAAAACATACATGACTTTCTTGTTTAATAAAAAATGATCTTTAAAAAGTCGAGTGACTATGAGAAATCAAAAAACGCTTATACAGCAAAGGAAATCAGGCTATCTATGAGACGTAAAAATGGAGGGATTCATTGTTTGTAAACACTGCCCACTTTTCAAATCACACAGTTGCTTTGCAAAGATACCCTGGTGGCACACAATCGATAACAAACAGTTTTGCCTAGGTTATTGATTTTTGTTTAATAATGAATTTCCTTGTTACTGAACTTTTCATTAAAGTTGTTTTAAAGTGACAGACATTTTATCTTAATGCAGCACAGTTTCATTCCTTTTGCTTTATAATTTAACATCAATAAAATTTCAAATTCCAGATTATGTGAATTTAGTGTTCGGAAAAGAAATTTTGAGTGGACTTGCCCTCATTTGCAAGTGGAAAAAAAAATTGTTTTGAGCCCTGATACATAAACCTGAAACTCTAAATAAGACCTGTAGAAATATTCCATACTCATAGTGTAATGTACAGACACTACATTTCCCGAGTCTGTTCGGACAAGAAAATTTTGAGTGGACTAATTTTTTCCACACTTGCAAGTGGAAGAAAAAATTAGTTTTGAGCCCTGATACATAAATCTGAAATTCTAAATAAGACCTGTAGAGATGTTGCATACTCACAGTGTAATGTACAGACACCACATCTCCAGAGTCTGCTGTCTCATAACAATCATCTGGCTTAACCTGAGAATAAAAAAAAACAATGACTGAAACAAAATGACATTAGAAAAGGCATGCCTTATTGAATCAATACACCGGCATGCAGTGCAAGTACTCAATGACACTTGGCTGTCTTGTCAAACTCCAGGGGTATGTGAATAGGCACTGATGTCCTGGCAATCCTTTCCATTGCATCCAGCAGTAATTTAAGGAGCTTTTATTAGTACATCTAAAAAGTTTCAAATTTCTCCAATTGATCGTTTGAATATGGCGTGCAGTGAAGTTAGTGATGAATGGTCAAAGTGGAGGAAAGAAATTTTAACCTTCAATGCATATGCCTGCATGGTTTTACTTGGCTATTGAAAAACAGTTTCAGCTTCTTAAATTCCTTAACAAAAGATGAAGGTCTGAGAGTGATGATATTGTACAGTACAGTGACGGATCTAGGATACCATAAGGGGGGGCCCAACATGTTGTCTCGGGGAATCGGGCAAAGCACGATTGTATGTGCAGCGCAGGCCCAAAGTTGCGGGAGCCGGGTATGTGGACATTCTGTTTGGAAAATCTACCGATGGAATAAAAAACGGCAACGCCGCGATCTGGGGCACCCCCTTCTCTGCGTCCTAGTTGCTTACTCAATATTTCCTCACGCTTCACGCTGTTGCTGTTCCATTTTTGTTTACCCCCTAAATCCGCCTATGCATTAAAAAAACTAATTATGTATGCATTTTTATCAAAAAAGTGTACACTCAGGATTTAATGAAGTTTGACATAAATATCATTAGCATCAGTCACGTTATAGCCACTTAGCAGCACAAAATTTGACAACCGGCAAAAGTCACAAAAACTGCTGGTGTGTTAACAATGAGTGAGTAGGCCTAATACATTAATATATTTTTTTTAATGGCTGCCGTATTTGTAGTGGATGTCTACAGAAAAAGGAAGGGCTAAATACTTCACTAATATTTGTTAAGTTTCATTTTTCATCAATCTGCGTGTTAATATAGATATGAACCTCTGAATATTTCCAAAAATGGCAAAATTTAACACCAGCTGAATTTCCACCATGTTGCTTTGGCTTTGCCCTTGCTATTTACCAGGTAGATCCGAAGGGAAGGCCAGGTCCTTTCTAAAGCAGTAAAGCCTAAAGCCCTAAAGCCAAAGGTCTAAATGTGGTCTACCGGTTCCAATGTTTCATAGTTACGCAGAGTGTAGTGAGCTTGGAAGTCGTCGTAGGACTTTGCCGGAAAGCAATACTGTCTCACTTCTCAATGTGGTAGTAGCAGTAGTAGCATAGTACGTCTAGTGTAGTGAGTAGAAGTAAGCTTACGACCACCGACACTGTGCCAGGCCGAGAACAAGGTGCGTGCGAAGTGCCAGGCCGGTCACACGTCCTTGCTCTCGCGGTACGGGGATTGGCACTTCGCCTAAGGGGTAACGATTCATTGTGCAAGTCTAAAACGAAACTGTATTTACTCACAACAACATCGACTTCCAGCTCTTTCTTTTTTGCACTCAAAGCAAATGAAACAAAACAGAGAAGTACGATAGCCCTCATGTCGGCCAAGCATCGACCATCCGGATGTTAAAAAAGCCCACCACAGATGGCAGCAGCGTACAACAAACACGAACACCAAAGTTCAGTAACGGGACCTCCCTAAAAATGCGATATTACGTGAGATAATGTAGTGTATTTTAAATGAAAACACGTGATTTTGGCTAGATTTTGGGGAGGTTTTAGCCTTACTGAACTCTGCCCAGCTTCGTCTCCAAGCCTCAATCTAGCGCTAGTCTCCTCCACAGATCCTCTGTATTGGAACGTACAACGTACAAAAAGTCATGTGACATGCTGCAAAGTTCAAGGTCATTGATGTTTGAGTCTGGTGCCGACTGACGACGGCTATAATTCTACCAATATGACTACGAATACAGTGGAAGACGATCATAACACAGACGTAGTAGTTGTTGGGGCTGGTATCTCAGGGTTGTGTGCTGCATATCAACTGCTTTCAAAAGATCCTAGCATCAGCGTTGTTGTACTTGAAGCCAAGGGTACATTTCTTCTTCACATTGTTCGACTTGGGCACTGCCAGTGTTGTTGCAGCCCAAACTGTACTGTAGACAGTGACCACCGTTTCAAGCTAGCCAGTAGAGACGGTGCATACGCCAGAAGCTTTTTGGTGAATTATGTATCGCACTGATTAAAAGATCAAAGTCATGTTATTATTATTATTAAGTACCTTTTGCGTGAAGAGGGACACCTTAGGAGGCCGTCAATGTCTTTAATTCCTTCTTACTCAAACAAATACTCTCGTTATCAAACTTTTTCTTCCTGCAGTCCTTCGTTCAGTTCTCAAAATTGGAAACTGGCCATTTCTACACAGCGCACGCCAGGGAATATGACGTCATACCACCTGCTGCATGCAGTGTTAAAAATGGCCAGTTTCCAATTTTGGGAACTGAATGAAGGACTGGTCGAAGAAAAAGTTTGATGACAAGAGTTTTTGTTGAAGTTGTGTTGTGAAGCATGACTTCCAGTTGTGACGACGCATTCAGTCAGATAAAGCCTCTAAGTCGCTTGCCAAGCGGCAATTGCCCGTTGGCCAAATGGTTTATGCTTGACTGTCGCTCATGCAACTGGGGTTCAAGTCTCAGCGGAGACACTGAAATTTTCTACAGTTGGAAGGAACTAAAGATATTGACAGTCTCTTTATCCTCTATGCGCAAAAGGTACTTAACGGGGTATAACAATGTAATTGATTTTTTAATCATTGTAGCCATAATTCATCGAAAACTTCCGGCGTATGAAGCGCCTGTAGAAGCTTCACCATCTGTATCAACTAGAGATGGTGGTCACTGTCTACCCAAACTGATGTCTGCATCAAACTGACTTGGTGCACTTCACTTTGGCATGGGTTGGTAAGCCAAACTGATGCCTGCGCCAAACAGAAGCCACCATATATTCCCAAATTGCTGCCACCGGTTTATGGATTTTTTAACAGTTATTAGAACAGAAATTGACAGTGAGTACTCATGTATGTGCAAGTCACAAGGAGTAATCACATTGGAGAAGTGTCCTGAGAAACTATTATTCTGCACTCGTAATTTTCGTCAATTTCGGTTCTGATAACCATTAAAAAATATAAACCACTGGCAGTAATTGGGGAACTTACGGTAGCTTCATTTTGGCTCAGGGATCAGTTTGAGTTGCAACAAGGTCACCGTCTTTACTTTGCTTTAGAGCCGGTGATGCTCCCATGCCTTCATCTTGAAGCTTTTCGACAAAGTATGCCTCACACTGATTAAACCCTCAAAGTCACATTGTTATAAGTACCTTTTGCACATAAAGAGACACCTTAGGAGGCTGTTGATGTCTTTAATTCCTTCCAATTCGAACAAATACTCTCGCAATCGAACTTTTTTCAAGCATTCCTTCGTTCAGTTGTCCAAAAAGGCAACTGGCCATTTTTAAACTGCTCGCGCCAGGGGTATGACATCATGTGCTGTCAGCATGGTGTTTTGTTGCATTGCAGCAGACCTTTGGGGCATTCTTGATGAAGATGTCCTACTTTGTCATTTTTGAATATTAGCACTTGTGTGTGTAATCATTATGGCAATAGGTGGCGCTCACTGAGTAGACTCATTCTGTTACTACTTCAGAGATGTGCCCTGGTTGGTTCAGTTTATATTGTTGACCACAAATGGAACATGAGTATAACTGAGTGTAGTTGGTCCACCGTCTGTGTCCTTCAAGGATTTTGAAAATAATAATGGTTTGGGTATACAAGCAATTGTCAAAATTATTTAATAAATTTGATCCTTGGTAATAAATGCAACCAATTATCTGAGCGCCATCTTAACAGGCATCTGAACTTTACGTTTTTCATATTTACGTCAACAGATTTACGCCTACTCATGCTGTTGGTCGTGGGGTGGGGTGGCATTCTACATGTAATGCATGAAAATTTGTTTTTACAGCCAGAGTTGGTGGCCGAACACTTTCACAAAACCTGAAGGCAGCTAATGGATCCAGAGATGCATGGGATTTGGGCGCACAGTGGGTTGGAACGTAAGAACACAGTTCATTCTTGGCCGTGCCAAAACCGTACAGATCACCTATAATAGTTTGAATCCATGCATGATTTGTTGGGTCAAAATACCAAACTTGGCTCAACTCGAACCATTTGGTTTGTTTTCATAGCACAGTGTGTGGTTATGCTTATGAAGTCACAGAATCGGCACCTTAGAATAATATTTACTGCATCCCAGTTTTGGGTTTACTCTCATAAAATGAATATAGTGTTGAAAACATTATTAACCACTAACATAATATATTTTATTTAAAAACTCATTGTGCGGGAGGCAACAACAACTTGTTGTTTACCCTTTAGTTTATTCCATATTGATGACATCTTTTGGCCAGTTTCGTTGTTTAACATTTGTAAGTAACTTCAATGCGTACAGCAGTGTATATCATTCAAATTAGAAGCAGTAACTGAGTGCTGGAAAGCTAAGAGCCTAGTCATATGTTAAGTTTTAAAAGCATGCTTTCAGTAACGTTAAGGCTAAGCTTGTAGCGCAGCTACCATCAAACAACGTTTTGGAATTTTATGGGGATTCGCAACAGTGTTAGAAGTGTTTAAAAAATTAAAAAGAGCAAATTCCACAAGTACGGAATTGGTGAGATTTTTGCGTAAGTGTACCCATTGTATGGGATTTTACCATGTACAGCTGTATTTATTGATTATTACTTTTACTTGATTTCTAGTTGTCAGCCTCACATCATTCAACTCTTAGGGGAGCTTGGTCTTGAAACATACAAGCAATATGTCACCGGCACAAAGTTCATGAGGTTTGGATCCAACAAGATCTCCAAGTTTCAAAGTGTGATTCCTCGATTGTCTCCCCTGGCTTTGCTGGACCTTCAACTTTGTTGGAGCAGGGTTTGTTTGTTTGTTTTTATTAAGAATATGATCTTAGTGATGTAACGTGCCTAGTATATCAACACCAGTTAGCGTATATGTACTAGAGTTTTCCGTTGACAATCCTGGGCTGTGCATTTGGAAAATGACATTTTCCGGACCAACAGTTAAATCCAAATATATGCCCAGGGGTAATGGCGGAGATGAATATATGCTTGGGTGTAATATGTGTTAGCTATCACTCATTAAATGGACAATTCCTGGGACTTTCCGCTCAATAAAATAACAGAACAGGAACCTTTCTTTAATAACAGAATCGTTTACTTTTGAAAATCTTAACTCCTACATCAACAGGTAGCACGCTAACTTTAAAGCTTACTGCTGTTGAAAAATTTGTAATTCATCTCAACTGGTCATGCCATATACTTGCCTATGGATACTGAGGTTGTTGTTCTGGAGAATCGTGTGGCTTTGACATTTACAGTTGGAACACATGAGAAAGCAGGTTCCTGTAGACAACCCGTATAGCTGTGAACATGCTGCCAAGTGGGATTCCATGTCTGTGGGGACGTTTCTACAGAAAACAGTCTGGACAACAGGTATGCGTGTGTGTGTGTTTGTTTGTTTGTGTATGTGTACGTGCGCGTGTGCATGTGTGATTGGAGCCCAAGAGTACTTGACTCTATTTTTGTTGACCCATTTAGAGAGTGGCCTTGAAAAAAGGGACTCGTCTGTAGGAAGTTCCTGTGGCAAAGTCACCTTTTGTAGAGATTTACTCCAGAACCATCCACTTTTGTTAGGGTTTCTTCCATAAACCTAACATTTCATAGGAACCAGATTCTTTTAACCTTTTAACCTTTTAACCCTGAAGCAGTCCAACAAGATTGCCAAGTTTTTGAAAATGTGATACAGTATCTTTTTTACAACCAATGTTTGAAACTTTTTTTACATAATGTTAAAAATCTTCTGTAGATTTTTGTACTGAGTTGTGAGAGAAGCTCATTTGTAGAGTTTCCAACCACCAAGGTGACTCCCTTCAGAGGAAATTATGTTGGAAATGGCATCCTTTCCTAGGAAAATAAATTCCCATTTGAGAGCCTGATTCTCAAGCAATGCGGTCATCTGAGAAATGCGTTTTTTTGTTTATGTTGGAATTTAATACCTACTGCATCCTGGCACCTCCCCCCTACAGTAACTACCAATTAAAAAAATATTGGCATGCCATTTTTAGGGGCTGATGTGGACTCTTTTCCCTTAAAAATTGTGGTTGCCCCTCTTGCAACATCCTAGATCCACCAGTGTGGGTTTCACTTAACATCTGTTCCTAGGAACTTATAATTTTTTGTTAAATGCTATGGACATTTACCTGGATGGATATGGATGCAGACACAAAGGTTAAATACTTACACAGAACATAAACTGTGTGGCTAATGTTCCAGCATGTCAGGAGGCAATCAGTGCTGCATTTGGTACAGTGTTTGGTGTGGAAACCAGTCAACTATCCCTGCTGTTCTGTCTAATGTACATGAACGCGGCAGGAGGCATGGAACCACTATTGGAGGCTATGGAGAACTGCGGACAGGAGTCTAGAATTAAGGTGAGTTTGGGATCTCTGAGGCAATGGAGAACTGCAGGGAAGAGTATAGGGTTAAGGCAGTTTGGAATCTTGAAAGCAATGCCAATGGAGAACTGCATACAAGAAATAGCATAGTGGTCAATGGATACTGTGGGGAGTTTTTGGCTCCTATTGGCATTTATGGAGAACTGATTACAGGAAATTTGTATGAGCTTGCAGTAGATTGAACTAGCAAAAATGGAACATTAAGAGTTCTTATGTTCACATAAATGCATTAAATAAGAAGAATTATTTCCCCTTGATTCATTAGAAACTCAGCCCATTTAAATGCATTAAATAAGAAGACTTCTTTCACCTTGATTCATTAGAAACTCAGCCCATTTAAATGCATTAAATAAGAGGAATTCTTTCACCTTGATTCATTAGAAACTCGGCCCATTTAAATGCATTAAATAAGAAGAATTCTTTCACCTTGATTCATTAGAAACTCAGCCCATTTCACAGGACCGTCTTCAATGGATTTGTACAATTTCTGCTGTCATCAAGAGGCCTGTTTATCAAGGAATCTAATCTAAGGTCCTATTGTAGAGAGAAATTCAATTACCGCTTTAGTGATGGGTTCATGGCAAGATAACGTTGGCTAAATTAAATTAGTATATTGTAGACTTGAAAAGGTGATTTTTTGACCTGTTTGGCTTAAGTTAAGTTAGGATACACAAAGAAGTGTGATAAAATTAGCCAAATTGGTTCTCTGGTACACATTTATGATTGTTTTTAGTAAGTCTTTAAACCATGGAAGATAATTGGCCAGCGAGGCTTTTGTAATGTGATACTTTCTTGCATTCAATGTAAAGTATCTGTTATGGTAATTTTATGTTGGTAGGATGCTAGAGACGTCAATTTTTTGAAGTAGTTAGGTTATTTAATGGTTGTGGCTGTTTTGGAACATCTGAGTGTTTGACACTGAAGTACTGGCAATGAAGTATTTAAAAACGTTTTTCCTTGCAGTGTTATTTATGCCAAGCAAATTGTAGATTTAACTGCAGAGATTGCGTCAAGTGCAACCAACCAATCAATCAATCATTCAATCGATCAATAATCATCTATTTTAGTGACCTGTAGCAATTGCTACCCAACCACAACTTGGGCCTATAAGTCACCATTTCCAAAGAGAACGTACAAAAAAATAGGCAACGCATACATGTATACAATGACAAAAAGAAAATCCGACCAACCTTCTCATTCATTATTAATTAAGTAGTAAAAAACAACATTTTTGCCAGAGAAATGCATTATAAATAAAACACTATGTGGTCTTAATCATCAAGAAAACAAAGTGGTTCTGAATTCCTAGCTCACCAAATGAGGGGCAGACCAACATAGTTCACCAAATGAGTGGCAGACCAACATAGCTCACCAAATGAGTGGCAGACCAACATAGCTCACCAAATGAGTGGCAGACCAACATGACCTCTGTAAATAACAAGGTTCTGAGATCAGAGTTTGTACTAGCAAAAGAAATGTATTTTCTCCTCTATGCATGAGGCAGTACAAAAATCACACACACGCTCCTCAACCGGAGTAAAAATACTGAAACGGCCAGTTTCTACATTCAGCAGCAAGCCTGCTTATCTAAATTGAGAAAAGAGGGATGTCTTTTCTGTAGAAATGCTCATTTTTAGATAAACTTCCGATTGATAGCTAGTTTTAATTAATTTATAATTTTTTAGCTTGGGTTTGCTCAAAATTTCAGCCCTCCATTCAGACTTTGAAAGATCATCAGTTTCATTTTAGCATTTTCCAGTACATTAGTTAAACCAATGCAATTTGTTTAATGACTGTCTTTGCTTGTATTTCTTCAGGGTGGGGCTCAACAGATCTCATTGAAATTGGTGGAGAAGATCAACAGTGATAAAGTCTGGTTAAACCAACCCGTCGTCAGTATCTCTCAGGTAGGTATTACTTCAGGGGTTTAAGCCCCTCAATAAAGGACCTCTGTGACTAAAAACTTTTATTTTTGCAACAAGATTGCAGAGTGAACTGCCAGTTGATAAAACCACAGATCCTTCACCAAAGTATCGCTCGAACGTTGTTTTAAACTTTTTGCAATAGCTCTGTAGAATTCCACCCTGTTGTTATTTTTACTCTTTTCAGGATGAAAGTTCAGTTAGTGTCCGCACAGCTACAGGGTCTACCATTCATTGTAGTCGAGTTATTTTAGCATTACCACCCTGTCAACTTGGTGAGTTGAGCGCTTCTGTAGTATGTGTACTTTATTGACCCTTGACCTTTTTACAGGTAATGTGAGAGGTCATATATGTAAAGTATTGAGTGGTATCTGTTTTCAAAAGTAGTGTCTCTGGAGATCACTTTCTTTTAGTTAAATTTAAAAGCTGCCAGGAGTTTATCATAGACACGCGTATACAGGTGGCCTGAGTCCAATATCAACTGCCTGCTTATCGAACACACTTTTACCTACGTGTCCATTCCTCAATTCTGGATTTATTGACTGATGTCCTATAAATCTATTCATCAGTGTGGGGATCATTTTATCTGACATCAGCATTTTTAGAGTTCTAACTGTGATGGCTTACTAAAAAATGCCAATATCTTATAACTATCCTTGTTCCCTTACATAAAATGCACAGAATGTCCCCTGACCTAATCAAAAAGGTTAATTCTTGCTGGCCATACCAGGAATTTCTAATTGCCAACCCCATGATCTTGTGCGTAGTGACCCCATGACCTTGTGCATAGTGACCCCATGACCTTGTGCGTAGTGACCCCATGACCTTGTGCATAGTGACCCCATAACCTTGTGCATAGTGACCCCATGACCTTGAAAGAAAGAGCATTAAATGTAGCTATGTAGCCGCCAGAAACTGAAAATTCTGATTCCAATATTTTTTTGCAAAATATCACAACTATATAATTGCATTGAAGTATTGGTAATTCGGTTTTTGATTACTTTTTGTTGTTTCAGCCCACATGCATTTTCATCCTCATCTGCCTGTAGAAAAAGACTTGCTCATTGGCCGTATGCCTATTGGTCTAATTATAAAGTTCATTGTCACTTATGAAAAGGTAAACAACTGTTTGTGAGATTGCACTGCTCTGATAGGAATTTCAATTTTAAGCAAACTTGCTTAGCTTGTCTGAGTGACTGGAGATTGAGTTGTTACTGTAGCTGCAAGTATTGTCAGTTTTAAGTGCTTAAAATGACCAATTTCATCTAAAAAATAAAAAAACAACCCCACCAGTCGATCACTTTTCAAATTATGATAAGAACATCTGCGAACACTGACATTAGGTTAATTAGTTGATCTCAAGTTACGTGCATTTATTGGTCGATATATTCCGGTACTACATAGAATCATGACAACCAATCACACATTAGTCACCTTCTATTGTGTTAAGTGTGAAAAGTCATTGGATATTGCTGATTGTTTTCCCATGGTTTATGAAAAATAAAGAATGTCGAGGCATTGCGTTTGTTGTAGTTGTGACAACGCAGCACGTGACCACACTGTGGCTTTTGTTACTTTCCCAACAGACATTGGAGAAGTGTGGATGTGGCACAAGTTTGTACAAGAAACTTGTGTGTTGGTGGACATGACACACTTTGTCTGAGTTCATTCTTATGTCTCACTCATGTCCATGGTGCTAAGAAATTTTCAGTTAAAGTCTCTTTTCTTCTATTTTCGCTTTTTTGGGATATTAAATTCATGGTTATTACTATAAAGAAAGATTTAATAATGTTGACGATGTAGCCATTCATCGAAACAAGGTAAATGGTGCTTTTAATAAGCACTTAAATGAAAAATGTTAATTTTGGGAATGCTTGCAAAACTCAAGTTTTAGTTACTCTTTGCATCACTAGTATGCTTTACTGTCATTTATTGTTGGTAGTGATTTGTTTCCAAAAAGTTGACGAATGTCTTCGTTTTGAAAGTTCAACAAAATGTCAAATCAAATGTTTTGGCTGCATTTTTTTTAATTTTCAATTAATTTTCATCAACACTCTGCCATGGCTATAGCTATGAATTTGACAAAGCTAAACAAACATTTGACAAAAAACTTTTTGGAAAACTACTATATAGCGCATGAATTGTAGATGTTAGTGCTTATACTAATTTTTATATATTCCAGGCATTTTGGAGAGAAGCAGGTTGCTCTGGTGAAATTACATCTAATAGTCAGTGGTCTCATCAGTCACTTGGTTCCTCAACCAGATGCTGTCCTCTTAGTATTGTGTTTGATGCCACTACAGCGTACGACAATCCAGCACTGGTTGGTTTTATAGTCGGTGCTCAGTACATGGAGTGGAGTAACGTCTCGGTGAGATATTGTTCTAAAGTCTCATAAGGTTTGAGCTTTGGGATTCATGACCTGAAACTTTCATTGAAATTCATTCAATTTATTTCCCTTAAGCATTATTGTGGTCAAATATGTAATTTTGGGACAAACAAAACTAGCGAGTCCTCAAGCAGTGTAAATCTTTGAGCAAATTGCTATGGCCAGACTCCATTTTAGATACCCTTATTTCAATGTGCGGTGTGAATGGTCATATACCCGGCATTTGAAATCAGGTGTCACAAACCACAAGCTGTTTCTTGATTTGTCTTGAAATAAACTTCTAGTGAAGTCAGTGGCCATTAATGTGCATAGAAATTAGCTTTGGGGCTCTGCCCTCATCAATCCATGGAATTAATGGTCAGGCTGGCAACCAATACTGCTTCTTTATGGCTTTTCTCAGACCCTGTTGGTATTGTTCATTGGTGAAGCTGTGTTTCTCCCTATTTTACTGGCTGAATATGGAAAATTGACCGAGGCTTTACGCTCTTGAAATCTATCTCTTGTTATTTGTGACCATGACAGGATCTATTTCCGTTGCCAAAAGAAACATCTGAACCATCAGCGACTCAAAAAGTGCTCAAGTTGGTAATGGAATTAGAATCCTATCACAGTAAGAAATATTATAGGACTGATTTTCTGAGTAAACAAGGTCCAAATCGATTTGTGTTTTATCCAGCTATGGGGACAAAATGCAGGTTTAAAATGGGTACATTGTAGATTATTGAAAAATTTGCTTTTCTCATGTAGGAAAGTGAAAGACAACAAGCTGTAATTGATGCTTTGGCTGAGTTCTTTGGTCCTAATGCACTCAACTATTTAGAGTACGTTGACAAAGACTGGAGACTTGAAGACTATAACTGTGGAGGTCCTGTGAGTGTAGTCCAGCCTGGGGCTATGATGTATTTTGAGGAGGGAATCAGACAGCCTTATAACAGGTAAACTGAGGTCAAATAACCTCCTTCATTAACATTTGTCCTGCTAACAACATGCAATTTGTGGGCTGAGTGACAGATAGCATAGTAACGATACCAAACTCATGACCAGCAATGGAGTGTTATTCTTTGCGTAATACAAAACACCGCTACAAGAATCCAATCCAATCCATTTGGTACTCCATCTGTCTGTGTGCCAGACCTATGCTGTGACATCCAGATGATGAGAGATGATAAGTTGTATGTAATTTGCTCAATATTTTGGATAGGAATGTCTTGATTGAATAACTGCAACTCCCAAAAAAAATTTATCCTGGTATAGATGACCCTCACTTGGTGATAAAGAACTGTATCGTTGTCGGATGCAGCACATTTTGATTACTTTCGTAATGTTTTCTTAAATGAGACGAGAATGTGTACGGCAACTGAATTGGAGATGAGAAAGTGCATCCGACTTAATTCTGCTTTTGGTGTTTTAGAGTGCATTTTGCTGGTACGGAGACGGCCACTGTGTGGTGTGGATTCATGAATGGTGCAGTGCAAGCTGGAAAGCGAGCAGCCAATGAGGTGAATATCAGCATCCACCTCACAGCAGGGTGTCCAAATGTCTTGTAGTTGCTGTATACGGTTTTTTACCAGTAACCTCAGGGAAATGTCAAAATAAACATCGTATTTCGGAAAAACGCTTTCTGACTGGTACTATTAGTGTTCAGTGTGCTGTTCTTCAAAACTTAATTATCAATTATCTTTAAAATGTTTCATGGTGGATTTTTATGATTGTTATGAAAAATAATCAACTTTCTTCGGCCTTTTGTTCTGTAGTCTTGCGGTGATGTAATTTGGCAGGAAAAGGCTACTTCAGGTGTCATTAGAAATGCACCCGCTTGAGTGATTAAACAATATTTTGTCATTAGAAATGCACCCGCTTGAGTGATTAAACAATATTTTGTCATTAGAAATGCACCCGCTTGAGTGATTAAACAATATTTTCCCCTGTTGCTTATATATTGCTGGGACTATCTGTATGGCCCAATATATCTATAACAATTCAAGGAAGACTTTAATTAATTTGGAAAATGTTGACTTGTATGTAAAACACTTGTCATTGCAGGTGCTGTATCATTTACGCCCTCAAGCTTTAAGTACTAGCGAACTTGTGGAGACCGCGTATGGACCAAAGAAATCACAGAAACCAAAGAGGTCTAATGGGAAAAAGTTGGTGAAAATAACGGTACTTGTGGGATTAGCTGTTGCAGCTTGGGTAGTAGTAAAACGTGGATATGTAAGAAACGTGTTTTTAAGGTAGAGGCAAATTAATTACACGAGTGTATTGTCTAAAAAACAGTTCACTAAGTAAGGTTGCCCTTACAATATTGTTTGTTTACCCAGCGCATCCCTCATTGGTCAGAAGTGGGGAGGTAGGTAAAGTATTTAATTTTCACGCTTTTGCTTATTAGACATTGGCCTCTTGTTTTTGTTGCAACAAATATGTTATATCTATGGCTGACAGAAATCATGTCAGATGTCAAATGAAATATTTTGAGTCACGTTTGCACTAATATGTTACAGTCGGTAGTGTAATGCGAAAAAAATTAATTGAGTACGCCTATAATAATGTATATACTTACTTCCTTAATTGGACTTTCAGTGATGGTCGTAAATTCATTTTTCTTGTCTTCATAAATCACATCAGGAAACCAATTGTCTGAGCTCATGTTTAGTGCAAATGCCACATAAACTATGACTTGTGACCACAAATATAAAGTTTATGAGAGATTACTCGAAATGTTACCAGTCGCATCGCATGAAATTAAAGAGTTTAGTCGAAGTGTGACTAGTGATTGGTCAGTCTTTGAATTGAGTCTCAAGAAAAGGTTAATGATCACAATACCTAATGTTGCATCACTTATCATCGATTTGAATCTGTCTTCTGTTGACACAGCAGAAAAACCAAACACACAGTTTGTGGTGTGTATAATTTTAGAGGAATCTGGTCAAATGTTGGGATAGCATTTTACAAGTTTCCTATGACTTCAGCAGTCTATTAACAGCCGCTTGCTATGTCAGAATTTCAGTGCGATTCAGTAGCATGTCAGTATAAAATATGAACCACTGGAGTACCAGTAGTAGCAAATATTTTGTTTGACGGTTACACATAACTAGTCTAGGATAGGTTGGGCAAATTAAAGCCATGCAAATCTAAACAATGTTAAGGTTTTCCTTGAATTGACAAAACTCGAGAGTGTAAACTGCAAAAGATACCCATGTACAATACTTGGGAAAAGGGCCAAGGTAGCCAGATGTGAGATATACTTTCAATTCTCTCAACTCAGTATTCCACAACTGATTAAAGGTCTTCCAAATTTGCAGCGCTAGTTGCAGAAATTATGTAATATGGGTGAGAAATCTAGGAATGTGCATCAAATTCAAATGATTTAGCGAATCATGCTCTACTGTTCATATATTATGGTGGCTATAAGCCCGTTTTCCATCTCAAAACAACTTCGACTTAGATGTCAGATTCATCTTTATTGTTCCTAGTCCAATTGGCTCTCAAGGCTTGGAATGACCAATGACAAAAAAGGAAAATTTTCCAGGTGATATATCATTCCACAAGTAAGTAGGCTGTCGTGATAGAAATATTTTTTGTCGTAAAATTGAACTGTAATGAACGTTTTTGCATGAATAATCAATAGTAAAAAAGAGACAAAAAAGAGGAAACTGTAAATCAAAAAACAGGAAATTGAAACCAAAAAAGAGGAAATTCTCTATAAAGTGGAAAATTCCAAGCCCTGGGCTCTAGAGATTGACTTGTCACAGCAAGTCATTTTATGAGCTGAGCACGGTCTCGAGGAATAACGAAGACAGGTTGTTGCAAGTCCAGAAATCACCTTTCATCTGAGTGAGGAACAAACTGTGACCCATTTTAAAGCAGTAACAGGTTTAACTAAAAATGCTTCTCCAGCTGTTTTAAATGAACATGTAGATCTTATTTATGCGTTATAGTGTGCCAAAACATTTCATGCTGAAAGATGTGTGAACTGTGCATTGTAAGGATGACCTCTTTTCATTGTACAGTAAATTCTCACCAATTTAGGACAACATGGCGGCCAAGTGAGATTTCATTTCTCATTTTTTTCATGTTCAATCTCTGTACCACAGCTACTGTCAGATGAGATTCAAAATTTTCAATATAGTGTTAGCAGCCTTTGAAAAATGTGTTAATTATTTTTGTTCAAAATTGGTGAGATTTTAAAATAGCTTTTAATCTGTCATACTTAGAACCAATGTGAAACAAAAACATGACATAAAGCAAACCAATAAATTTATTTCGTGCTTTATAGACTAACTTTCTCAACCAAAATGATGCAAACAAGTAACAATAAAAAAAAAACAAAAATGATACAGCGACCTTTAAAATGAGATTTTACGTTTAAGTTAAAACACCTATGCCAATACAAACAGCCACACATAAGACAATCAGACGATGACTAAGACTGTGATACATAAATACTGACGCGAGAACTCCATGTTAAATCAGATTATTGAGTTAAGAAATATTACACAGGCTATATGTTACCAGATTTACAGTCACATTGCATTACAACAAATCCTAGAACCTGTCTCAAGCATTCGTTGTAACCCACGTTTGCTGTAACCAAATCAGAATTGGCTTGGAGCTTGTGGAATGGAACGAAAGTAAGCAAACCTAATAAACAAGGTTCATTGCCAAACATGCAGACTGTACAAGATGAGTATGAATTATTAAACGCTCCAGTTGCACTCTAATTAAACTAAGCACTACTATAATAGTTAATATTATTAGTGAGGCCATCAGAGGCGATTAATTGGAATTTCTACATTAATTCTAGGTTCACTACCATTTATATAATACAACGAATGCATACATACTCTAATAATCGTTACATAATTTACATACAACAAATGACCTTATAACAAATCAACGCAAATATCACAAACTCAGCAGCACTTTAACATGAATAACCATATAACCAACAGGTGGCGTGCAAGAGATTACTAATGTTAGCTAACTACACGTGCAACACAACTTAGAAAATCCTAAATAATAGACACACAAACAGCTCGATTTGCATACTTCACAAGCAAGTTCACTTTCACACAAGATTTTGTCCTGCAACTACTTTTCAATTCTTTCCTGTGAGAATTGACAAGGTATGTTGGTGGTGTTTCTAGACTTTAAAATTCAGTTAACTGTCATGCAGTATAACAAAAAGACCAACCACAAAAAGCATCCTGAGGATTATTTATTTTTATAAATTGACTGACTTACACATAATATTGCATGATATTAAATAAAAAGTTCTAGATGGTATCTTTTTAAATCAAATATAATTCAGGTTATTTCGCCAATATTTCACCCAAAATAAAAGTTTTGACTTTTTGTCGGAGTAAAAATTTGTGCGTAAGCCTGTCAGTAACATAATTCAACAAAATCCTAGGTCAGTCATGATTGTTCCAGAGGCATAAGACTGTAGTGATCCATTTATATAACAACAGATACCCACAGTACAACGGTAATAAACAATTAGGCACACAAGACATCGTGATGGCTCTCTTCTCACTTCTAGATTACGTTTTCTTCTGCTTAGCTCCCTTAACCAGGTCTTGGAACACCTTTAGAGCCATATTGGTATACTTCTGCATGATACCATGGTGACGGAGGCCAGGAGTTAAGACCAGGAGACAGACTGAAAGGAATAGAACTAGTATACTATAGGAGTCTCAGGCTCTGCTTTAGAATAGTCGTAATACAGGGAGCAGCAATCCCGATGAAGGGTTAGTGGAAGGCTATCCACAAATCTATTCAGGTATTTTGCCTGACTTAGTCTGACTTGAATGGTGGCTAGAGTTCCCCCACCAACACCTAGGTACAAAATATGCACACAACCTTAAGTTTCCCTCTTGAGATATCATGCCCACAACTGATAAGGGTTGTGTATGTGACGTTAAGATATATGATAAGATCTAGACGGATAAGAGAGTCAATCTCAGCCAAGAAAAGTGGATCAATCATGAACAGGGACGATGAAGGTTATAAACTGTCCAAAGTTTGGAATAGCCTGATCACCATGCCACCTAGTGTCCAATAACATTGCAAGATGGCTGCTGATAGGAGCCGAAAATGTCAAAGGTTATTATGTTCTTACTGGCTGTGAAAAAAGAAATTACAATTCATGAACTCTACCAACATTATGAAACTATTTAGTAATACTTTTACCTGCTTCATATTAACGGGCAGTGGGGACAAAAACATTCATGACTATAATAAAGTAGCAGACAAAATAACCTACCAACAAGGTAAGTGAGCAACAAGTTGTCTATGAGGCTACCAATCCAGGCCATGGTGGCTAAGGTTGAAATCATGACACAGTAGTACTGAAAGAAGATAACAGATGGCAATAAGTGTGTTTGTTTAATGTGAATGAAAGTTGGGTATTGGCAAGAGTGGATTTAAGGTCACACTGGATTAATTAATACACATTTGCTGCGGAAAAATAAATATCAAAAATGATATTGCTGAACTACACTCTTGTCCTCAGTTTAATTGTGCAGATTCAAGAATGCTGACTTGTCCCATCAAAAAAAATTAAATAATTCCAGTTGGCTAGGGGATTTGATATTCACTAAAAGTAGAGTTAACGATGAGAGTTGCTTCTTTTCAACATCTGAATTAGATTGAGAGCACAGAGTCCTCCATCAGGTGCTGGATGATTACCTGATAGCAGGTATATCTGTGGATAGACGCCTTGCTGTGCTACACTAGCACCACCTAGTGACTTTAGAGTTACACATTGCAACAAGATAACCTGATAAGTTTCTCTGCACATTGGGCAAATTTGGCATGTTATAGGTTTTACATATATACAGAAGATATATTGCATATAGCAACAGGTTTTAACACTTATATTGAGTTATATCTGCTGGCTAAAAATAGCCGACTTCAAAGTATTCTAGTATTCTAAGACAAAATAAGAATGAAGCAATATATTAAGCCCAAAGAAAACACCTATGAGCTCTATTCTGATGACAAAATGAAAGAAGTGGTAATTTCACAACTTATTTTTTACGAGGACCACAAACTTGAAGTATTCAGCACACGTCATTGTGTGAAAAAGAAAGTCACAAGATAATATTCGTATTACCTAAACAGTAATCAGTATGACTAAAAAAGGGCTTAACAATGTGAAGCCCCATGTACATACACTATAAAAGAGGCCACAGTTTTCAAAAGGCTTACATAATCTTTCACAGACGAAACATATTTTTGTTGTTTTATTCTGCACTGTAAGTGGCCAACATCAAGATTGATTGTGAAATTTCTTGCTCTAATGTTGCACAGAAAACAAGTGACTGCACAATAACATACATTGTATAGTCAGGGTTGGTGTTCTCAAGATTATTTCACCCAAGTCAAAGATGTGCTTTGCCAAGAGAACTGGCTGAATATGGATAATTTTAAGGACACGACAGGCTGATTATTTATGACACTTTGTATGTCCACCAAGCAAGCATTCGCTATCTAGAATTTTGCAGGATACTTCATTATCGACGGACAATTTTTCCTGGTCTAAAATGCAAAAAAAAATCATTGCATATTTGTAGCTAGTGTAACGATATTTTTTCAAAAATTTTCATGTCCATGGAAACTACAATAATCTCTGTGAAAAATCCCAACATTTTAGGAAAAAACATGGCCATGAGATTGTAAACACCCAGGCATTATATTTGTGGACATATTGTATTTCTTTGATTATCAAGGTGTTGACTTCACAAGCAGGAATTTAAAATTTAAAAAGAATAGACCCTTGCTTAATAAAAGCGTTTAATTGATAGTTCAAAGGCCATAGTCACAAAGATATAGAGGATCTTACAACTTTAGGCCGGGTTGACTTCATGTTTGAGAGAGATGCTTGCATATTGAAGACGTGGGTCTTGAGGTGAAGCAGGCGACCACAGATCTGTTCATACTGGCGCTCTTGGATGGCAGTCCTGAAATAACATCATAACTATTATAATAACCTACAATAGAAACCAACCTAAGAAGTATTTTAATGTTATCTGGGCCATATTTTGGTTAGAACATACTTTTTCTGGATTGTGGCTGGTTATGGATTTGACAGCATGTCAACAACAGTGGCTGATCACAGGGAATACTAAAGGTAACAAGAGGTTACAAGAGTGTCGGTAAAAGTTTTGTGTGCCAACTTAACAAGCCATAACTTCTCTAGTTGTATCTTTTGGTATACAACAGGTCTGTGACCTATGACTCCAGTGGACAAAAAATTCAGATAAATCAGTATGACATCATGCTGCATTGGATGGTAAGGATGAAATTCCTCCAATGCTTTAAGTGAATGTAGTCCAGTTACGAAGCAGGGGCCATGCGTAGACTCTAGCGACATGTGCTGAAAACAGTTGAATTTTCTTATACAGAACTGGTGGCCTCAGTTCTGTATCAAAAGTTACTTCATTGTTGATGATCACACCACAGAGAATTCATTTATCTTTAAAACACTGCTATAAACACACAAAAATATAAAAAAGATTCACACGCTGATGCACACGTTGAGAGGAGGACCTCCCTCGAAAACTACGCCTGTGTTACATTGAACTGATACATACAATAAAATTCTACCATTTTCCAACAAAGCTGTCCTACTCACAGTATATTTTCTGCAGAATAAGATTGATGAACACACATAACTACGTTGTGAATATTAGTGCATTGTTACACATCTCCCTATTAATGCATAAATCAATCACAATTTGTTTTTGGCCAAAACATGAGTACGAACTTTCAAATCAACGTTGACTAATACAATGATTTTAAAGTTTGCATTGAATCAAATAATAACAAGTCCTCTTCCAAGTGGGTTTTCGTAATACTTGTAACAGATCCCATTGATAACATATTAAATGTATTCAACTTACAATCACACATGCACTACAGACCTCTCACCAGGGTACTTTACCTTAACAGTATGTAAATGGTGCTCCTTCCTGATAAAATTGTGAACAGAAAAAGCTACAAAAAGTAGACTTAATAAAACCAGAACCACAGAAGTCGAACTGTGTTGTTCAAACTAAAAAATATTCACTAATGGAAGAGCTTGAGTGAATCTCGTGGAACTTTACTGAACATTGTTGCGCGTTCAACAAATTTTGTCTAATGGAAAATTAATATGCAACTAACACCCATGAGTTGAATAGTTGTGCTGAGAACATTGCACTATTTACATACCAGATATCTGTACTGAATAGTTATTCTGAGAACATTGCACTATTTACATACCAGCTATCTGTACTGAACAGTTTGACGACAATTGTCGGCACCAGATAATCAGCCAAACACAGCAACATGCCCAGAAGTGAGAACGTCGTTAGAACGGAGGGTTCAAAATACCAGATCATCCTGGGGGAAAACAGTAATATTGTTACGTTAACAAAACAGTCATAAGTGAAAATGAAACTCAAATACCTGTGAAGTGAATTTATTTCAAACATTCAACTTGTAAAGTAATATGGACAAATTGAGTAGTCAAACCGTGCTACGATAAAATCCAACCAATTTAGGACACAATATGGTAGCAAGTGAATTTTCATTTTTTGTTTTTTATAAACAGTAAGTAACACCAATATAATGCTTCACCATTTTAAAGAAATTTACTGCACTGTTGCTACCAACAGATGTTTTGTGAAATTGAAGTATTCAAAGTGTTAGAAACCTAAGAAAAATGAAAACAATGTTATTCTGACAATTACTTTTGTACACAATTGGCAAGAATTTCCTGGTTAATTTGTAATTTTTGCTCACTTAATAATTCTCTACACTGTACAAACACTGATTCGGTCAACAGCACCCCCTTTGACAACTGAATATGCTTGTATTAAGAACGATACACCTGTACCTGAACTAAGACATTTATCAAAGGAAATTTTTTCCTCAAGTGTGTTTCACATGTAGGTGCATATGCCCGTGCTTCATGTAAGAGTGCAGGAAGCTATTCCTTTGCATTTGTGCATGTTTTAAACTGAGTGCTATTTGTAGGTTTTATTCCATACTTAACACTTTTCAGTTGATATTCCGAGTTAAATTGAATAGACGTCAACATTTACTCCTCTGTTTTACTCCAGCCTTTCACATAATTATGGACATAAGTGCAGATTGACTTATAGGGGTATGAGGCTAAATACACGCATATACAGTAATTAAGTATCAGTCCACCGATCCTCCGACCACTGTACAGCCAACAAGCGGCAAGGTCGGGGGTCAGCCATTCACAACCATGTTCAGTCCAATAAATCACATTAGGGATGAGAGAAATTGGGTGAAGTATGACACCACAGAGTTCGGTGCTTAAGGAATTACAAGGGAAGACTTCTGGGGGGCACAATGAGGCAATTTCTTGATGCGGAATGAGTCATTTTTTACTACATTTTCTGCTGTAGTTTCTGCTTCAAACAGAATCGTTTCTGAATAATTTTGATATCACATGATAAGTTCATGACCAGTGTAAGCAAAAATGGCATCGACACTAAAATATCGGTTACCATGGTAACACTGGAACTGTTTCCGTGGAGGTACTTTGCATGCTTGTTAAAAATCAGCAGTAAGTTATACCCTAATAGCGAAGCCGACCCCACGAGGAAACTGGTCCTGGTTTTCAAATGGCGAACAGTTTCGCCTATATAACTAGAGCCACATCCAGCACAGATAAATTTGTATACTACCTTGGACCGTAGAACCATAGAAATTTTGTCCTTAGGGTTAAATAAATTCGACAGTTTTAGAGACTTGAATGTTAATACAACTCTTAAGTTCACACAGTAATCATTCACCAATTTGTTGAGTTTTCGTTGAGCAATTTTGGCGTAAAACCCAGCATAGGGTATTTTAAAGTACTCGCTTGTAGTTAGTTTCGTCAAGATACAAGATGAATATTATCAGGGTTACGTTGGAGTCTTGCTTTCCGTACCCTATTGACTAATTCTAGGGGATATCTATTCTTTTTCAAATTCGTTGTAAGTTCTTTAATATTAGAATCAAATCTAGCCCAAGTGTTGTACATGTGATATACCCTGTCTATTACCGTAGCCATTTGAAAACCAGGACCAAGGAACATCTAAATTCTGACAGAAATTCACATGTATATTCACCTACAGAGCTACAATCATTGTTTTCAGCAGTGCTCTTTCAATAACTTTGCAATAATAGACCAGGCAGTAACAACAAAGGAGCTTAAAATTTGTGCAACTTTACACATCAGTTGGTGCAAGCCCAATCTCAATAGGCAACTGACACATCACAGGTTGTCATTGTTGGTCGAGTTCATTGTCATTCCCTGTAACTGACTGTATCTGTGCTTCATTACTTGTTGCTGGGCTTAGCTAGGTGGCCACTGTATTATCACTTCTGAGGATGGTGTTGAACAAATGACACCGAAACATGTCAAGTCTTAAAACCGTTGTTGTTTTCTTGAATATATGTTGCTACTTGCGATGATGGAAATCTACAGGCACCACTTAACAATGCCAAGTGAATAATAACAGTTAAAATTGGACAGTTTTTACAGCGTAAAAACATGGCTGCGAAGCCGTGAAATGTGTTTGAGCCTATAACTTTGGTAGAATGTAATATTTTGGGGAAATATTTTACCACTGTTTATAGATCCCACAGGGCTACCTATGTGTCAAATTTGGTGAAAATTGGCTGACCCCCACCTTGCCGATGGATGGCTGGTGCTTTTGTGGACAAGCACTTAACATAACAATGTGTTCTGTCAATGAACTATTAACTATAGAGGCAATTTGACAACACTTACATAGCAATGAGAAAAGGTTAGACACATCCACTGAGTGTGTGGGGATACATTATTAAGAATCTGGCACTTACCTTATTCTAATGAACTGTTTGGGAACAAACATTTACTATATAAGGTGTCATTTTATAACTTTGGGTTTCACTCCTAATAATTACAAGGCTAAAATATAGCACAATCAGTTCAGCTCTGGGCCCACTCATTTTGAAACCTGTTTAAGGAAAAAGGCTCAGTCTTAATCAATTTCAGATTGCACCAGGTGCCTCAGGGGAAAAATTCTAGTAACTTCAGGTTAAGCTAGTCAAAATTAAAGTTCCCAGCCCATTTCAGATGGCATCAGGTGATTTTTCTTTTTGCAAATACAGAAAACTACAAAAATACCAAATGAATTTAAAAAAACAGAACCAAATAAGCTATTTGCTTAGCCTAACAACTAACCTTTCAGTAAGCACGATTATTTTGTCCAGGATTCAAAACATATGGTGTGCCAAAGCAATACAGTGCAACAGTGAAGTTAGCTAACCTTTCAGTAAGCATGATTTTGTCCAGAACTCAAAACATATGGTGTGTCAAAGCAATATAGTGCAACAGTGAAGTTAGCATTTAACATAGCTAACTTGCTCGCTATGACTAACTAATAGTACATGTACTTACAAAAACAAGAATGTGATGGCAGTCACAATAATGGCAGGGTGTTGAGGTTTGTCCCAGTGAAGGACCTTGTTGAGAGGCAGTAGAACCTCCCTCCAACCCTCAAGATCTCTCTTCAGCTGCTTCAGATCTTTACTCTGTCAAAGTCAAAGTAATCTTGAACAAGCATTTTTCACCAAGCACACCTGTATACCAAAATTTGTTCTTGTCAGTAGCAGGTAGGATTCTGCCAGAAGTTTCAGAGTTTTTGTCAGCAGTCACAACAACATTAGATTTAGGAAAAATTCACTCATGTTGTTGGGGAGACGGAATTCATATTTTGGAAGAAATAACTTTACAAATCTCCATAAGGAGCGTTGATTTAAACATTTTAGAAAAAACAAAACCACAAGATCTTAAATATGCTTTTATTTGTATCGACTCACTTTTCAGCACATCTGAGAAAAGTGTGAAAAAAGGAACAAATAATAAAACAATGACTACTTGGCTCACATTTTCTCACAGAATTCTCAAAATGTCTCAAAATTTCAGGCAAGCAAGTTTTGTTACAGAATGTCACAAAGAATCCCATCTCGGGACTTTAAGACACCAAAATTACCAGGGATGCCAAATTGCGAAGAATTTACACAGAAAAAGCAACATGTTTCTCGCCTAGAGTGGAGTGTGAATATACAAACTGTTGGCAGGAATGAAAAAGAATTTGATATTGTTACACACGTGATTCTGAACTGTTTTCTCACAGTGGAGTGGTAGACCGATCAACTGTTAAAACGGAGTATATCGAAGATGACCGGACATCCATTTCCAGCTCATTTTCTCAAACAAAACAAATCTATTTAGGGCCGATTGCTTGCCCGTTTTTTGCACGTTACGTGATGCTCTGAAAAAATTTCACTGCAAAACCATGGAGGCCGAGAATGCAGATGGCATTTTTTCACTCAGGGTGCATACTTTTGTTTCAGAAATGGCATTTAATGAAGTTTGCATTTTAGCCTCAATACTTCTTTTATTAGAATCAACATGGTATATAGAATATCAGGTAAAATTTTTGAAGTATACTCATTTAGTTTTTGAGATTTGGACTGTTGAAATAACAAAAGTGTGGGTTATGGAGAATACATCATTGGTATTGTCACATCCATTTTGGAAAAAAAATTAAATCTGGCTTGGGAACAAGAAAGTTTATTACTGGTAACTCATGTACTAAATCACTGAACATCAATATAAAAAACTAGATTCACCAGAAGCTGATTTAAGGGGGGCCAAGGGGGCCATGCCCCCCCTCCCCCCTAAACTTCTCCCAGATTCTATTTGGCAGTTCGGAGGTGCGAATGTCTGGCGGGTACATTCCTGGCAAATACTCTGCCCTGGCCCCTTTGCCCAACTCAAAATCCTGGATTCTCCGCACCTGTTCACACCTGAGTATGCTTCACAAGGTGTGAGTATACAAATAAAATGTAGCGATTGTACTTAATCCTTAGACATACTCAGGACTTAACTATCATCAGAGTCACATCACTGTCAAAAGCAAAGCATAATTCTATTAATTACCATCAAAGACATACAGGAAAACACGTTTCATTATCAGTAAACATTGTTTGCATAAATAAGTCTCACATAACACAGGTCAGTGAGGGGGCTACGGAGAATACAAAATGTGAAGGTACTATTTGTGGGTAGAAAAATACTGGAACAATACAATAGAATTCATTTACTCGTCAATACTACTATTTCTGAATTACAAAAAAGTTGTGTTTAGAAAAAGGAAGATAATACCATATCATTCTTCTTCACACTTGTGCAAATACAAATATATAAGGTAATGAAAAAACTTCATCCTAAGACATACTCAGCTCTTAACTATCACCAGAGTCACATGACTATCAATGAGATGCCTATTTCCATCAACTACCATCAAAGAAATACAGGAAAGCACTTTTCATCATCAGTAAACATTGTATGCATAAATCTCACATCACACAGATCATGGATGGGGCTACAGAGAATACAAAATATGCAGATACCTGTTTATGAGTGGATGAACAATCGAGCAATGCAGTAGCATTCATTTAATTGTTAATACCAACATGTCTGAATCACCAAAGAACATTCACGTTTTATTGATAATGAGTTTAAATGATATACAATACAATATATATAAATTGGGGTCTATGGAGAATACAGGGGCAACGGAGAATGTTGGCCTAATATTTTTTGTGGGCCAAAGATAGCTTCAAGATTCCCAATGTGCAGTATCAAATATCTTTTATTAATGGAAAATTTCAATGGAATTCTGACAGGGCTACGGAGAATACACAGTTTTTCTTAGGTGACAGTGCTATTATTTGGTTGAGGAATCCAATCACCAGGACATCTGGTACAAATATGCGGTTTCTAAATCAAATTCGATATACCATCAACCATTAAAGAACACATTATTCAAAACACTAGTAATAATGCTTTTCTTTTTAGCCATGGCTGTAAGAGAAGGAGCACATGCAAATTTTAAGGTTTTGCATAACATTTTGCAAATGTGCCTGAAAATTGTGTTCTACTTTTCAGATCCCTGCAATCACTAGAAAAAAATAAGAAATACATGTTAAGATCATGAAAAAACATTAAAACTATGAGTATTAAAAACATGCAATGCATCAGTGAAACAAAATAATGATAGATTTCTGGCTATTTTCAGCTATATTAAGGATTCCTCTGGCCATAATTAACATTTTTTTGTACTTTAAAATGTGTAAACTTCATAAGTACCAATACTAAAACAAGATCATCATACAAATATCTTCCAGAGGTGAAGGAATTCTGTCAACATGATTGCAAAACATAAAAAATCTAGATTTGCACCCTGAGTGAAAAAATACCTAGTCTAAAAAGATTTCAGCTGAAAGAATAATCATGAAATTAAGTTTCAATAATTTCATTTGAGTGTGTAATGAAGTGACTTGGTTATGTTGGCTGAAGTTTGAATAAAGAGATCATGCCTAGTTAACCTGACATACCAGTACAGGTGATGGCCCTGTAAGGAAGTTCTCAACCGATTTATTTTTTATTTATAAAGTATAGTAAACTAAACAATACATACACGCAAACAGGTACCTGTGAATAAGAGATTGGATATAAATACACTGCTCAAATTGCAATTACTTGTCATTCAGTTTTGGTCCTAAGTAAGCAAATTACTGGTCACCTGACCAAAAGATATTGTGACCTTGATCAAAAAAATTGTTAGCATTTAAACAGTAAATATTCACTCTGCCACAGAAACCTGGGGAAAATTCAGTTCCATGCACACGTCAAATTTGATGGTTTAGCAAGTGTTAGGCACACCAGGGCTTGGAATGACCAAAGATAAAAACAGGAAATTTTTCCTGGTGACGTATCTTCCACAAATAAATAGGCTTAATTAAAATGATAGAAATATTTTTTGTGTTGTAAAAACTAAAACGAACGTTTTTGCATGAATAAAGTCAAAATAATGATAAAAAAGATGAAGAGAAGAAGAAACTGAAAATAAATAAGAGGAAACCGAAATCAAAAGGACGAAATCCTCTTAAAATAGGAAAATTTCAAGCGTGGCATACATAACCCTGCTGATAAAGCACCGTAATCGCGATAATCCAACACAGTAATCGACAGTAAAAAGAGAATTCAGGGTGGGAGTGACCAGTGATTTGTGTCATTTGCTCGCTTCATATGAACACGATGTTGTACAAAATATACCTACAAAAATAAAAACATATTGATCTATCTTGTTTTAATGACAGTCAACATCCTAACACCTTAAAAATACTACCTCTTTCGCATCATAAGCCAGGTCATTGAAACGGTTTTCTCTCACTTCCGCCATTTTAGTTTTGTTTTGATCACACAAATTCTCGAACACTTCAATTTTATAAAACGTGTTAAAATGAAAATTTATGTGCAAAAATAAGTCTATAAAACTTTAAAAAAAAATAAAATGCGTTTAACATACTTTTTGTGATGGATTTTTTAGAAAAATGCTTCAATTATACTCCGAGTAAAGACGGAAATTGCCGTTTAAATTTCTCAAACACGATTGGTCAGATTGAAATTCGAAGTTGTTGTGGAAAGCCAAGTGTTCGCAGCAGCTGTGCAAAATCGTAGTTTAGTGCATTTTAAACCTCATCTAGGATGTCTATGGTAAGATTCGCTTCGCTAGTTTTTCGATCTGTTGTTGAATTGATGTTTCAAGTGGGCATGTGTGAAAATAACAATAAAGCTGCCCGAGAGCCACAAATTTCCTCTTCCACTCGAATCCAAGACGAAGGTGACGACGACGTTTGACATCTAACTTTTCTATTCTCTGGAATCTCACCCTGTTTTCGAATTCATATCGGGAATTGACAGTAATCAGGTTACCGGCGAAAATAATCTGCTTATAAGCCATACTACTATTACTGTAATACTGTGGAAAACTGTAGGATTTCCTGGTTCACGTCTACCAGTTACTGGTATTTCAATTTCAAGCCATCCAGCTGCTAACTACATGTACTGTAACGTTCACAGTCAGATCAGCAAAATCCTTCAGACCACATCCCTCAAATGGATTACGGGGTCAGCTGACCAGGCTACTATTCCCTCAAAAATTTGTCTGAATATCACTGACAGTCCAGTGATAACAGCGCGAGATATGCTTGGCTAAAATGCGTGACAAAAACGTTAGCAATTTCATTGGCATTTAGGCAGACAGCCAAGAAAGGATAATTTTTGCTAACAAAGTAACAGTTAGTTTCCTCACCACTGAATTGTTTTTAAGCAAAACAGGTTCACTCTGAGCCATAAATTAATTAATTGATATGACGATGGAACAAAGGCCTATCCCTGTGAAACAAAGAGCGGCATTTCTTCCCGTTAAGCTTTGTAAAAATGAAAACTGAATACCGTATTCGCCGTAATAACTGCCCATGCCCTTATAAGCGCCCCCCCCACGCGATTTCAGACTTTCTTAAAATAAGCGCTTAGTCCATGAACGTGTACGTGCGAAAAATGCCTTACCTACAGTCCTAAAATTCTGCAGTAATGTCTTCAATTTATCAATAATATCCGACAGTCCTGAAAAAAATCATTGTGCGCAGAATTTGTAGACCACGAGCCTCGCCGCTATGTCAGTATTTAGCCGTGACTATACACTTCAAACTTGCGCCATGCCTCAAAACGAACACATAAAATCTGTTGATATTGCGAGGACCAATGGTCTGGCCTTTCAGAACAAAAGTAGTGTACTTGTCTACGGAATTGCACTGTAGATATTTCCCAGTTTCAACAGGAATCCAAATATCTTTGAAGGCCTACACATGAAAACCGCGAATCGAAGACTAATAAAAAGCTTGGCCCATAGAATCACACTAAGATGTCTATGGCTTGGCCAGTGTTAAAAGCACGTGTCCAGGAAGCGGGCGAAACATACATGAACCTGTCCTCAAAGGCATTAGTTGGGAACTATCCATTCATGAAACGGGTAGCATAGCATCGGCAAGAAATGAATATTGGCACTAATTTCCGACAGTTTCTATAAAAAATGTTTACATTATTTTTAAAATGAATTGTTTGATTAACAATAATGGATGTTTTTAAGCCAAATATCCGATAAAATGACCACTGGCAGTGAATACTTACACACCCTTACACCGAAAAATAACTGTCAGATAGTCATGTACGCATCCAGCCACTCGGCGACTAATATGGCCTTACCGAGACACAAATGTCGAACGTTTTTAGCACACGAGACCGACAAGTGCTGAATGGAACACGCTCTTGTTTAGGCCTACTGCTTGTGCAAATTTCTTTAGATGCAATGCACATCTAGCTCGTTAGATTGCATGGCTCTCTGCTCTGGCAAATGAACTCTGGTGACACGCACGCACTCGCTTACTCACAAATGCAGACAACTTCAAAACAAATGTCACGTGACAACAGCATGTGTGTTCGTCCAGACATTTTTCTCATGTTGCCGTTCGTACATGAAGATGGCACGATGTAGCACAGATTGGTACTTAAACCTGCCGTGATCCCGACTCCACGGGAACTTAAAAATCTTAGGGACGCTACTTGGAAAACTTATTAAGGAGGATTTCAGGTAATTTGCTTGAGTCGAAACTGTATTTTTATTCAAGCATTCAAGTCACCATATCGACGATTGCGAGGCAGGCAGTGGCGAGTTTTCGCTTTGGGATTTCAGCACAATTAGTCTCATTGCTGTGATAGGATTTTATTTCCGTTAGCTACAAGAAAATCAACAGTGACTCTAGAACACAGTTCTGAGTTTATTTGGATTGACCAACCCTAAAATTGTAGGTATTGAAAAAGTCAGGATCTGAGGAACATGGTTGTTTTTAAATGCCAAGGTGCATCAGTTTAGAATTCAATATAAATGACTGCTAAACAGTTACAAAACGTTTTTCACGTAAATAGCTGTACAGAATGTCAATTGTTTCACGAGATTTTACGTGCATCCCCGTTGAGTCGTCCACTTTACAGTACAAGTTTTGTGACAAGCAGTAATGTCCAGCTACATGCATCGATTACTAGCGGTATTTTGACTGTCAATCTTGTTACAGGTGTTTAGCTAGCTAGTCTGACCCCTGCTCATGAAGACTGCTATGCACCTTTTTTGTCACGAGTCATGTCAAGCCCTGAGAAAATGCTTCAGAATTTATTGGGTCAACTAACCCTATAATTACAGATTTGAAAATGGCAAATGTATGCATTGCCCGCTAATTGAGTTGCCGGCTCATTTGGTACCAATTAAAATCAGGTCAGTGTAGTAATGTGTTTAAACCCTTATAGCTCATGGGCTAAGGACTTGACATTGACACCAAACCAGCTGCATTGTGCAGATTTAAGGCTTTCAACTTGTCATGATCTGAGATCTTATTTTGCAGGTTTCATGTTGCCTGTGTTAACAACCACTCACCAAACTCAGAGCCATCTGTTGACATGAACCCTCTGTGCAGCCTTGAACGATAATTAGATCTCTTGTGAACACCTACTTTTTCCACCATCAAGGACCGTGCATTGGTGGGACATTCCAATAAAGCTTACCTAAGTGTTTATTGAAGTGGTCAAAGAAAATGCACTTGCCACTTACAGAGATGTGCGATTTCAAGAACCAGTTAGATGCCAGTGGAAGACACAGGCAGCAGTGTCCTTTTCCGCCATTATATAATTGTGTTCTCATCTCGATTGAGATGAAATAAGGTCTTGGTGATGTCCTTGGCAGTTGCTGTATTGTCAGGACTGGGTGTCTAAGAGTAGAGATTCCATTCGGTGTCCATACTGCTTCAAAGTCGGGGACATGCTGTTTTGGACTGATTTGTATTATCGTGTCATAATTAATGAATTGAATGATATTTTCAGAGCAACGTGGAAAACCTGTCCCCGCAAATCATCCGTCAAGTGGCTAAGGAATTGGCTGAGTTATCATCGGATCCACCTGAGGGCATTAAAGTTTTCTTCAATGAGACTGACATAACAGACATCCAGGCTGTGATAGAAGGTCCAGGTATGACAGCCATTGTTGATAATTTACCCCTATTACAAATTACATGTCTTAACTTTAAGCTATTTGAACAAGTACAGTTCTCGTAGGTATACTCTTCATTTGTAAATGGTTCAGTATAAAGTTTGTTGTTTTACCAAAAAGCTGATCTTGAAACAAAAACACACTTATGCAAACTTGAGCATAATGTTTTGAATGTTGTTTTACCGAACGTAATTGCAATGCTGTGTGTGAGATTTCTTTTAATTCCAACTGACTATTTTCTAAGTATCGCTTTTAACTGGGAATGTAAGTCGAACTATTTCTGTGATTGTCTTCTTTATCCTTTTATTTTGTTTGTATTGACAAATCTACACCTTTTTCTGAAGTTTGCCTGCACTTTGCTCAGTTCTTCTATTGAACCAACTTTCTCTTGTAGCCGGGACGCCATACGCCGGAGGTGTCTTCAAAATGAAATTAGTGCTTGGCAAAAATTTTCCTACTGAGCCACCAAAGGGGTTCTTCATTACTAAAATATTCCACCCAAATGTATCTGAGAATGGCGAGATCTGTGTCAACACCCTCAAGAAAGACTGGAAGGCCCAGCTAGGACTAAAGCACATATTACTGGTAATTGCACTGCTGTCACCATCGGGAATTCATCCAGAATTTCAAAAATAGGGCATCCAGAATGAGATTCCCAGTTTTCTCAGGGAATTTGTCACTAATGACACGACGTGACTGCTGTTGTGACCCCAATTGAAATTATTTTCATAGTGTGGTATGTTACCGGGGAATTGTGGGTTTTCAATGAAATCCATCATCTTACATCATATCTTGACTAACTTTTTACTCTGAACTGACCAGAGCGCTCTCAGAACTGCTTTTAACAAGTTGAATGAGACACCATTGCTTACTGTACATGGGCCTCCAAATACTGGACAGGGGGTCCAGATGTTGAAAAGGGTGTCCATTTGGATGCCCACTAGATGAAGGCCTGGTCGCAGTAATCATGATGAATGAACTGGCTTGGAAAACATATGATGTATTTGCATGTGTTTCGCGCTAGTCCGTCCTTCCTCAATGCTACACAGAGACAAGGATGTCATGCCTATACCAGTGTACTGTATTCTCTGTAGTTGAAGAATGTAGCTGTCTAACCGAATGCCATGCATGGCGGAATGTCTAGATGAATGTGTTATTCTTGATAATGGGCATTACATTGTGTCATCAGTCTTCGATTAGAATTGAGGAAGGGTAGTCTAGCTTGAAATGTTTGCAGATATTTTTATGCTGACCAAGATTTGTCTCTGTACTTGTGTCTGCAACTTAATGGTCAGTAAATTTATTAATTATCATCTTTGGTGTATTGTATGACAATACATTGCGCATATTATTCATCTTGCAAAAATCCTTATCCATTTTCCTTTTGTGTCATCCAGTCAGTGTTCCTATTCCTTGTGTAGATGAGCTTGCAGTGATTATGCAGAAGTGGTTAAGTTGATTTCACCCATTTGGTACGAGCATTAGTGTTACTGGGGTATATACATTTATGTAGCAGTTTACCCGAGTGCATCATTGGTCTTCATTGTTCAACATGTAATGGTTTCTCTCAAGGTACAGTAATTCTCCACTTATTTTGCACAAAATTATTGTCGAAATTGCCATGTTTCCATTTTTCAAATGTTGATTACTTTTCTGCAAGTTATGAAAAATTTACCAAATTATTTTATGACATCTACACAGCAGAATCCATGCTAGCATGTTTAGAAATTTGATAAAATAGAATTCCATTTGTCGGCCACATTGTGTTTGTTAAATAAGTGAAGAATTGTCATGATAGAAGTCTTAGCCTGTTCATAAAGTTTTCTGTACGTAATCATGAGCTACCCGTTTGTTTGTAGACCGTCAAGTGCCTTCTCATTGTGCCTAACCCCGAGTCTGCACTGAATGAGGAAGCTGGCAAATTATTACTGGAGCAATATGACGACTACCGTGACAGGGCGGAGATGTTCACTGAAATTCACGCTAAGCCTGCGAGGTTAGTAACACTGGTCTAGTGCTTTGAAACAGCCATTATTAAACACAATAGCAATGCAGATATTGATGTGCACCCAGAATGTGTAACACAAACAGGGAAGAAACATAATTTTTAACATTCCCATGAGAGGTGGCAGATAAATTTATTACATTTAAGATCGCCTCTTGCGGACACAACACCAGTTCACAAAGTGGCAGCGAAATCTTCTTGTTAATAAAATATAGCAAATGATAATCACAAACATCTCCAAAGTGACTTCGAAGGTACATTATTATAAAAGCCATAAAATAGAGGGTATAGCATTAGGATGCTATTTTAATAAAAATCATATCCACTAATTTTCACATAGATCACAAATGGATTGGCAGAAATGTGGCACCAAAATTAGGGCTCAATGCTAAGGCATAACGTTAACTCATTATTTCCTGCTGGATTTTTATCACAACATCATTGAAGCCTTGGGAATTGTGGACAAAATTTGCCAATTTTTCGAAAACTATTGTCATACAAGTGTAAATATGTCTGGGGTAAAAATGGTGGATATTATGGGTTTATGACAAAATTGCTGTAATTTACATACGTTTTGAAATTTCTTTTCAGGACATCCTGTGATGACAGGTTATCCGAGGGGCCTGTTGCAAAAAAGCATGCGGGTGATAAAAAGTTGATAGATAAAAAGAAAAAAGACAAGAAAAAGACTCTTAAGCGATTATGAGTCTCATTTCAGTTTTAAATTTGCAATCAATGTTCATAATAAAAGGTATGCGACAACCATTATTAAAATAATGCATTCATCGCATTTTAGAAAGTAACCTGAATAATAACGTTGTCCATTAGAATTTTCTGTCTTTTAGTAACTGTCCTCTTTTAGTCATCCTTCTGTAGCTATCATGACTTTGATAAGAGCATGTGAAGAGAATGCAATTGTGAAAGGAAAATTGATCTTTTATCTGTCAGTTCCAGTGCTTGACTTGTTGCCCAGGGTAGGGTGAAAAGTGTAATAATATAGTAAATGTATTTATTATTAATAACGATGTGCATGTGATGAATGGCCGTCTTTGTATCATAAAAAAATAAAATTAATATATTGATACTTTCCATTGTTTTTGTCCCAGTCGAACACGAGAAATAACAGCTCCCTCTAACACATTGCTCTGTAACTACACAGGTACATAACCATTCACAGCTCCCTCTAACACATTGCTCTGTAACTACACAGGTACATAACCATTCACAGCTCCCTCTAACACATTGCTCTGTAACTACACAGGTACATAACCATTCACAGCTCCCTCTAACACATTACTTTGTAACTACACAGGTACATGACCATTCACAGCCTATTGGTGTAATGAGTATATTGTTCTTTTCATACAGAACCATGTAATCATTCGGACACATTGGACTAAAGCACAAACAATAACGTCTGTTCACAAATACTTAATCAGTTTTCGTAGTGCCTTTTTGATGGCTTTCAACATATCGCATAAAACCAATAGATACGATAACAGTCCTTGGTAACGCATTTTTTCTCTAATCACCAATTTTGGCAAGTTAGGATGAGACAATCCAGAAAAATCATATTTGCTATCGAGCATAATCTTCAATTCATCCATTACATCCAGCACTCTCATTCCATAATGATTCACAACACTGGTCTTGGTTTCACTTTCCAATTCCCCCTTGATGTTGGTATAAATATCTTCATCTAGTTTGTCGATTCTGTTTTTGAAACGCGCGTGTAAGTTCAGAAACTGTTGTACGAGGTCAGCTTGTATCTGAGCATTATTAGACTGTTTACACAACTCGTGTAGTTCTCTCAGCTCATCCAAGTTATTTATAGTTAGCCTGTCTGTGGGTTGAACAAGATTCAGAGTGAGCAAGAAAGATGAACACGAGGATTGGAACAACGATATGCACCGGCTCATCTCACTCATGTACTCGGTCAAATTTCCTAGTCCATGAAATAGCTTCTGCACGAAAGGATCCTGGCAGTCTGAAATAAAAACAATTCATGGTTCTCATTTATCTAACACACCGCAGTTTATTTATTTGAAACAACAGGATTGTTCCCTTTGCTACCTAGGTGCTTTACATTTGTTTTGGAGTGGCATTAATATTGCAGCAGGAGGAGTTTAAGTAAAACGTGTACAGGGAACATTCAAAATACAAACCATCCGCACAGCGAGAGCAGGAAAGCATCTCCCACTTGACTCAATTTCTAATTCTGGAATTGACAGGGATGAAACAAATAACTTTCATTCATGGACATTTCTAGATGTTAAGCATTTTCATGTGAATCAGTTGATTATCCTACCACACAACAAAGGTAATTTGATGCCATGACAGTAACATCTATAAAAAAACGCTGGAAATTCTCAATTAGCAATGCACCAAGAGCGCAGAGTGCACTCGATCCATCAACTACTCTATCGCCACCCACCAATAAAGAGTTCTATTTCATTACGTCGGCTAGTAGACAAAGGAGTACTTTGAGTCTGTCTACTGCACACTACCCAGGGCCACAGGAGGTTGAGTGTCCGCGTCCTGGTCACAGAGTCACAGGTTTAATCCCACTGGACCCCCTTGCTAGACCCTTCAGTCAGGTCTCCAGCTCCTCAGCTCACTCTTAATTTGTGTATATGACTATGGTTTCAGATATTTGGTGCAATGGGCCCGACTACCACACGAATCAGACCACCAGCACAATTTTTAGGGCCACAGGGATATGTCCTCAAAACTTTTACAATTCTAGTTTTGAATTATGCTGTGTATATAAAATGTCAGCAACAATGACCTGGCATTCCCCAACAGCTCTTGCCTTTTACAGGTCTAACACTTATCAAAATATTAAAAGGAATTAAATCTTCTCTGTGAAGATAATGTTCATTCATTAAGAAAAATAATGATTCTAAGGAAGCTCACTCTCAGCCATTTGGTTTGCATTATAAACTTGGCCTGCTTCACAGCTGCTTGTACTTTGTCAATAGATTTGAAAAAGAAACGCTGTTATGAAGAGGCCCATTTATCAAGAACTCTGATCAAAGGTCATATTATGCAGAGTAGTCATAACTTCACAGCATTAAAACAATGGTAACAATAAGTTGACATATCATGGAGTAAAATCGGTGATTTTGAAGTGTTTGAACTTTGAAACTCAGGTTAAGGTAATTTTTACCCAAAAAATATAGTAAAAATAGCTGTGTTAGAATTGGGTTCTCTTGCAACCATTGAAGCATGGTTTTAGTAACTATATGAACCGTAGTAGATAATTGCTGCAAGTTGTGATGCCGGACAAAAGACTGTGAGAACACTCAAAATGGAGTAGACTAAGACCTGGATTTAGCCTAAGTTTAGGAACCATTGCTGTGTGGACTTGAAACGAAAAATACTTTTTTGTAATGAACTTAACTGAGTTTGAATAAAGGTACTTCTACAAGGCCCACCTTCTTGTTTAACATTTGGTTCAATAACGCTGTCACCACAAGGTAAAGTTACATCACCCCCGGTGTCACTATGTTTGCCTGGGTCTCCAACCTTGGCAAATTCTGCCAATTCTTGCCGACATTCATCAAAGTTCTCTCTGTTGATATCAACAGTCAGTGATACTGCTTCTGCAGGGAACTGCTGTTTTATCTCTGGCATGAAAAGAGCGCTGGTCAGAATGATTTTCAGCTGCCCACTATCGTATAGTGCCTGGAGATGTTCCATGTATGACAGGGTCAGCGGCGCAAGAACAATCACAACACTCCCCCTTCTGACGTCTGTGCAGACGATGCCGCGTAACTCCTTCAAATTGTTAAGAATATTCTTTGCCTCTTCGCCTCGTTGAATCATGGCATCCATGATTTTCGGTGCCATGTCAAGGAACACTTTCTCACCATGAGAAGGGGACATGTTCACCTGCACATTGCAGTGGGCTTGAATTTCACCTGGAGTGACAAAATAATTATGCTTATAGTGAAACCCGATAAAATATAACAAAATAAAGAACTGAATGAATACAAAACAGAGATAGTAAATCAGATCTTCATCGGGACAATGTTAAACGATTAACATTAATCTTAACTTACAATAGAGCTTAAATTACGTTAAACATCATGTCCAAATTATCGACTCTTACGGTACTCAATTAAAAATACAGATCCAGCAAGTTTGACCTTATTTCTACATACCTGCCAAGCATTATCAACACAAGGGTTGTGATTATCACAGAAACTGTCCCAATATCTTTCACACCTAACTTGTAAGTCCGTTTCACAACTAAGGTGATCAGCTGCCATGTTGGATACAAATTGGCAATCCTAATCAATTCTTGCTAAGAACAGTGCAGAAGTTTGCAAAGGACAATTAAAGATACAAGATATAACCAAACAGCATGCAGAGCATTAAGAAACTTACCTTTATGTCTGTATCTCATTGGCCTCAGTTTTGGTTTAGGTGGCACTATGGTTCTTTTTCTATTTCTTGTTTTAAGTGGGTTTTCATAGTTTTTCTCTTCTTCAAATAAAGCTGTAAAATAAATATTAATTGTTTGAACATACAACACAACATCAAACTGTATTATTACAAATCATGAAATCATTGTAACAAAATCCAAATGAGAGGAGAGAACTAGGTACATTATTTCTTGCCAGTCACCCACATTTTTACTTTATTTTTTTAATCCAGAACCCATAATTTTTTTACAATGGAATGCGACCACAGATAATTTCCTACAGAAAATGCCTTGCCAATAAATTACTGATCAGAAATTTTGCAAATTAAGGAGACTGGTCTTTCCAACCGAAACTTCAGGTTTAGATGCACAATTCCATTAATTTTTTCATGTAATGCAATTTTGCAATGTAGTCTCAGCTATGCACAGATTAACAATATAGAATAACCTTGTTGAAATTCTATGGCTGGCGGGTTTGAAATCATTCAAACCTAACTTAAAGCCAAACTTCAAGGGAATTTTGTTATTTTAGGTCTATTGGTTAACGAGATAGTCCTAGTAAAGCATTAGCAAAAATAAAAAAACGCGAGTTGATCACTCAAATGTAGGCCCATGAAATAATAGGTGAAGCTGTTTTTTTCGTGCCATATTGCATCACCGCAAGATCCCAGCACAAACAACAAAAGGTTGAAAACAGTTGTATTGAATAGGGGTCAGAATAAAACACCATTGCATGTGGGTGTTATTCGCAGCTGTTTGAATTTAAAGGTGATTCTAGCGGTGACAAAAACAAAAGCAAGCCAACAATTTGTAACATTTGTCAATTTATGACAGTGATGGGCTCAGAGCAATGCTCTTAACATACTGTAGGAATCAAATTTACAGGTGTAACCATTCAAGGTGTGCTTTAAGCCGCAATCTAAGAATTTTTTGTGACAGCGGGACTTAGTGCGAAATACACCCAACCAATGAGGAAGACAATCAACCTCAAACTATACTTACTGAAAGCTACTTCTTTTTTAGGAATGGAACATGTGAAATTTCCCATCCGGTTTCTCTGTTTGTATTTCATCATATTGTTAGAGTTTATTTTGAACTTTTCAATGGTTTCTGAAACAAAATATCCAATATAAAACAATGCAAAAGTTAAACACTTTAATCAATTCACCTCAACGACTCGTATTAGTTAATTGGTAAAAAAACCTAAATTGGAGTTTTTGAACTTACATACTGTTGATGAAAATTAGAGACTCCCATAACAATCTAAATAATTTATTAAATTTCTTTCCTTTTATTAACAACAATTAATTCTCAGTTAAATTTGCCACCTGAGGTTTCAGTACATGTGGAATTAAAAAAATCAAACTGTTTTTGTTGGCATTCTCAAATAAAGGGAGAGAATTTTTTTCTGTAAACAAGGATCCCTCCAGTACTGTGCAGAACAGTTTAGAGTATACATGCCACTTGTTTCACTTATCAGCACATCTTCCGAAAATACAGCAAACAATACTGTAGTAATTTTTTCACTTGACCCCTTCTCATTAGTCTTGTGAAAAACCGGCAAAGCTGAACTGACAGGCTTGTCATTTTATGTATCAAAAGCAAGGCTGGCAATTGGCTGATTCTGAGGTCAAATGGTAGATGGAGTCACCATTTGGCATGTTGGCACTTAACTTCCATGGTTTTTACAAGGGTGGAGCCTGATTCTGTGTAAAATAAAGAATAAACAAAAAAGTCTCAGACAAAATGAACTCACCACAAGATCAGAGCCCAAGATCCAATTATTCTGATCTCAGACTTGACTCAGACTCATAACTTAGCCAGTCACGTCAAATTATTCGAGAGCAAACTTAAAAGTTTACTCGAAGCCTGCCATGTAATTTATCAATTTTCGAATCCAGCTTCGAATACAGAAATGAGACCACCGGGCCTAGACTACAAACAGCTAATGTTGTTACCCAAAGCTTTCTTGATGTTCATCTTAGTCAACACCTCAGTCAGCTTGCTCTTGCTGGCCCGACCCTTATTGAGTCTTGCCCACTTTTCAAGCACTGTTGTGGCATACTTTGACGGTCGGTCAAATGGTATCACATGAACATCACTGATGTCTTCATCTGTCAGACCTAGCTCATAAGCCAGCTCCTTCCATCGGCTGTGTATATGGGGTGCAACATAGCGAAACAGTGACGACACACCTGTTTTATTAAGCAAAGCACAAATCTAAGTGAGACACATATCCAAATGTAGGACACAACAGAAATCAATAATAACTATGTGGTATTAAATTATTTTTGTTTTACGCTTCAAATAATAATTATTAGCAACTTTTAGTGACTAAGAGCATAGTTAGTACATCATTTCACATATATAACTAAACACTTGGAATGAGCTGCAATTATCATAATTAATATGTACTTGGTCAATACCAAGTACCCATTGTTTCCTATCCGTAATGAACATGAACATGAACATAACATATAACAAGAGTAAGAGTAACATTGACATGTGTCCAAATGGCAGACACAACACTGGTGAAGTTCAAATTGAGTCATGCTCATCATAATAGGAACAGGTCTTGCAATGACCAGTGACAAAGAGGAATTTTTTCCAGGTGATGTATCGTTGCACAAACACATAGGCTTGTGGGACAGAAATATTGTTTGCGTTATAACACTTTATTGAAATAAACGATTTTGCATAAAATCAAAATGATGACAAAAAGAGATGAAAAAAGAGGAAAATGGAAATCGAATAAGAGGAAATTTAAATCAAAAAGAGGCAATTCTCTTAAAAGATGAAAATTCCAATCCCTGTAGAAATGGAATGATGATTCTTCAAGGGATAGGCAGATAGAGACTGGGTAAATACGATAAGTGAACACTCGTAACATTGCCCTAGGCGGATACAAAAAATTATCAAAATGGCCACAAGGTACGCAGAACATGCCAAAAACGTACAAGTGGTGTTTTCTTCTTATACAAATACATCGTCAAACTTAACAAGTTCCATCAAAGCATTCGGTAGTTATAGACACAGATGCAAAAGGTAAATTGACAAGAGAGGGCATGGTAATTCTCATAAAGATTTATCGAGGACTTGGCAAATATAAAAGCAAATGCAAAAAATAAACTTGCCACCACATGACATAACAATAGAAAAATTTGTCTGAAAGAAGTTTAGGAGACGCAGGTGTTGACAGCATGCAGCTGGACGTCAAGACTCATAATAATAATAATGCGTATTGAAGTGCATAAAACGCACAACAATTGCAAACTACAAAGAAGCATGAAGTCGACTTACTTGGAAGAGGAACCAGCTCTGCTTTAGAAAATGTCTTAAAACCATTTTCTTGTTTCACTGAAAGAAAAAGAACCAAACCATTACTCGTTAGTCATTGTGGCAGCAAACAATCTTTTACGAACATGAAACAATTACCAAAATACAACTAACTTCCCACGAACAGAACCTGAAATATGAAATATAACCTGGACCAACTGGGCAGTTTAGACCACAGACCTCTGAACTGTATTTGCAGCACCCCTACACAGACATCACAAGTCACATGACCTCCACGCTGCTACAGTGAGTAATACCTTTGTTTGCCTGAGTAAACCCAGAGTTGACTCTATCATTTGGTGTTCGCATAAACTGTGCTTTGGCTTCGGACCTAACTGATGAATTATGGGACATCTCCAATACATATTCTTCATCGCTCCCTTCTTCTTCCAGGTCTTCATAGACGTCATCTTCAACAGCATTCTACAGATCATGAAATTCTTTAAACTTGAGCACTTGGTGAAAATCAAACAAGTAAATAATCTTAACAATGATAGGAAGACAGGAAGAATACAACTAAGTTACAAGATTTTCATCATGTATGCATCATGGTCAAGTTTTCCACTGAGACCAGTCACCACAATTTGTGTGACCATCAGCCTAACTCGACATAACAGAAAGGAAATAACCTGGGAAGCCCACTTGTCCAAATTCAATGGACAAGAGGAATAGTCTTCACTGGAATACAGCTTGCCCAAGACCTAGCACTGCAGCCAGATCAAAATCCTATTGCCACACAATACACGTTTACTTAGAGTTAATCAACTGTTTTACCACACCGGCACTTGCGTAACGTTTTGCTGCCCTATAAGGTGAGCAACTACATGGTAAAGATCAGAGTTATAAGAGGAGATCCTTGCACGGATGTAATATGTTGTGTTTCTAATAGTTGTACAGTAAATAATACATTTCACCATCCACTGGCTGACAACTTCTATTAATATCCAGGTGAAATGCAGTCAAAATACTGTGACGAAAGTGGCACACCACGGAATGCAAAACTGTAGCATGCCATGTATATTAGGCAGTGAGAATTGAGGAGTACTCGGGTTAGCACAAGTCAACAAGGGGGCTAATTTGCTATGGAGTACTTGTGTTATCTCGCATAGAATATATACATTGAAAATCACAGTGAGATTTTGTTAAATTTCAAACTGCACAACATTAAATCGGATCTTTGCGGCTTGACCCAAGTGTATTCAATGTCAATACAGAGGCACAGGTGTACATTTCAACACTTCACAAGCCCTGAGTGAACTATTCTTGGACATCCTGCATTATATTTCCCAGTGAAACAAATGTCTTGAAACCCAACCAACAGACTAATTAAAATTCATCAAGAGAGGTAATATAAGATACTTCAGTGTCAAAGCATGTCTTACTAACCAAGTACTGTTCTTCTGACAAGTTAACTTGTTCAACATCACTATCATCAGCCGATTCACTACTTGTGTCCGACTCCGATGACTCATCATCATCACTTTCCTCAGATGCTGTTTCCAAATCATTCACCGACAGTTTCCTGGAAACTGGTTTACGAGCTGGGAACACATTTGGTAGACTGTTCGATTGTCTCAACCTTGCTCTGGGCCCTACGGAGAAATTCACAAGTTTGTAGAAACTTGCCAAGTAGAATAAATAAGTACAAAACGCTGTATCCACTATACAGTTGAGAACGAATATCGGACTAATGAGAAATATAAAAATAATCGTTCAGCCTCAAACTGAGTACAACTAGGGTCTAGGTTTAACTTGATGTATCCAAAAACGAAACTAATATATGATATTTTCAGTTATACGAGCTCAAGATAACAGACTGTTTTTCTAGGCCAGAGTTCATTCACCACGATTCATGCAGACAAGTGTCTAGCTAGTCCAAGTTGGTACCTGACCCTTAGATTTGAACTGCAATGTTGAGTAAAAATTACAATTATGAGTTCTTACTCCTTAATGCTAAGGTTATCAAGAGAAAATTAAAATCATACAGCCATCAACCCAAACGGTATTTGAGCACAGAATAATAGACATTTATCTTGAGTTCCCACAAAAGTTGAACGGAAAATGGGTCAAAGGATTTAAATTTTGAGATATAACCATCTTAGTTGGTAGCTGTGAAACCTGCCAACAATATCAGCGATCTCAAAGGAGCCATTCGAATCAATCAGCCAAGACGTACCAAATGTGCCATGGCACACTCTCAGTGCTGACTTATTTCAACTAGACGGCTGTGAATACCTTCTCATTGCAGACTACTCCACACGCTATCCTGTACTCCACAAGCTGGCAACCAACACGTCAAGCCATACCATCACCAAACTAATGATCGAAACCCTTGGAATGTTTGGAATTCCAAATTCCATCATCACAGACAATGGCCCCCAGTTTATAGGCAAACCATTTAAAGAGCTCATGGCCAGCTCATGGCCAGATATGGGATCAGCCACGTTACTTCCTCCCCACACCATCCACAGTCCCATGGCTTCATTGACAGGATGGTGGATGTCGTGAAAGCGCTGTTAAAAAATCACCAAACGACATAGACAATAACCTTCTTCAGTACCAAACAACTCCCCAAGGTGCAAACTCCCTATCACCTGCTGAACTACTTTTTGGATGCAAACTTGGCGGGAGCCTCCCCAAGTACACCAACCCGAACAGCCCAAGACCTCCAGCGGCTACCATTGGTGGACGAGAACTTCCAGAACTGTCAACAAACCAACTCATCTACTATCAAGACGTAGCCAAGAAGGATTGGATCCCTGGCATCGTAACTGGAACTGGCCCAGAGCCAAGATCATATTCTATCCAATGTAGTCCAACAGGTCGTTTCTTGCGAAGAAATCGTTGTCATCTAAGACCATGCCACAACATAGTCAGAGTAGATAACCCCACAACCAAGAACATTGAGCCTTGTCCAACCCTACCCGATGGAGCTCAATGTCCACCAACCACACCAAATCATCCCGTGTATACAGACAAACCAGATATCAACAAAAAGGCTTAGCCTCAGTCTCAGCCTCACACTCCAAGCAAAAGTAACCCAACTATCCAACCGGGAGTCTACGTGACGCGATCTGGTAGAGCCAGTCGACCACCTACTAAACTGAACTGTTAGATTTACATATTTAGCTATTTAGTACTTTTCTTCCAACTACATCATACAATAAGGCACAATAATCCTTGTATGATTGTAGAGGCAGTGATAGTCCACCCACTCAGTGTCCAGGCAGTTAGCTGTTTGTAGATGGTGCCTCATTATATAACCATTAGTTAGTCATGACATCATTTTAATCGATCAACAAAGGTATCTGTTGCTGTACACTATTTCATCCAGTGGACCATTTTCACCTGAAATCCATCCGGCGACTATGGTCAGAGTTATACAGAAAGGGGGATGTCATAATATGGCACTATCCTCTGTGGACTCTACCAGTGTCTATGGACTATAATGTTATATACCCTATGTTCAAACCATGTTTCCTGTACTAGAGAGCTCCTTCTCTCTCTTCTTCCGGTCTGAGCCATATTGGAATAAACCACATGGATACTGTTTCTAGTTAATCTATGTTTGTCTAATGTCTACTACAACCATCCATATAACACCTCCCCCCAGTCCTGAAGTAAAACCTCGGTGGCCTCAAGCTCAATGCAGCTGTTTTCCCAAATGAGTACAACATCACATACGCACGAGGGTCAAACAAACTGTGCTGGCTCAAAAACCAGTATCTTGACATGGAGACAAAAATACGCTCAGAAAACTGTTTGAAATGTACAAAGCATACCATCGTGTTCACTCAGTCAAAAAAGGTGCACCATTGGCTTATACAAGTTACAAACAACAGCTACTATAGAGTAATATTTTAGTTCCTGGCCTAACTGCATCAATAGCGTGTGTGTAATTTTACAGTTGCAGCTCTTCTCTTATTTTGCATGAATATTATCACGATATGGGAAAAACGTTACAGACCTTGCTACACCAAGACAAAGCTACGCGAGGTGCTTTTGCCTCTTACGAAATCAGAGGAGCTCTGTTGACAGCAACCTAATTAGCACCAACCAAGCAGCTAGTCAAGCTTATTCATAAAGACATGCCCGACATAATTGAGCGCATCAATCTTTGCTAAAAAGTAATGTTCCAGTAATTATTTCCAACAGATTAGGTTTATTGTATTGGAAACACAAAAGGTATGGCAATGCACTGGTGATTGGGGGTGAGTAGGGTAAATACAACTTACCGTAATCGTTCGGGTTAACGCTCTGGGCGGTTAAATTGGCGAATCCAAAAAATCGGGGGAGGGCGGTTAACTGAGCATGGGCGTTAACCCGAACGATTACGGTATATGTCATGATTGTCAAAACTGCCATTTTATTTTTTTTTCAGAAGCTGATTACTTGAAATATTGGATATGTTAGAGTATGATCTCATATCCGAGTGAGTGCATGTGTAGGAGTAGTTCAGAGAATTAACCATTATGTAATACACCCCAAACATGAGGAATTGTAGTAAACATGTTTGTTCAGTATATCCTGTTATGATTCATGTATGTCACTATATAAGTGTATGATCGCATGGAATGTAACAGACTCAGTAGTATCAGTAGAAGAGTATGTAATAAAACTATTATCCTCCTTCAGACTAGTATTATCCTTGGACCGCGTTCTCGCACTGTGTCGCGCATTCAACGTTCCTAACCGAAAAGAATGCCTTTCACTGCTAGCACATCAACAGGTTATGGGCCCAGCACGGCCAGCAGTTCCAGCACTAGCGTGAGTAGAGGTTCAGGAAGACTGAGTCGGCTATGTTTTGATGGAGATGAAAGACGGTATGAACTGTGGGAAATTAAGTTTCTCGGACATTTGAAATCGCTAGATCTGAAAGCGACAATTGAATCCGACGCGGAAACCGTCGATGATGAGAAGAATGAAGAAGCATTCTGTGAATTAGTTCAATACTTGGACGACAGAAGTTTGAACTTAATAATTCGAGATGCNTCAGCCTCACACTCCAAGCAAAAGTAACCCAACTATCCAACCGGGAGTCTACGTGACGCGATCTGGTAGAGCCAGTCGACCACCTACTAAACTGGACTGTTAGATTTACATATTCAGCCATTTAGTACTTTTCTTCCAACTACATCATACAATAAGGCAGAATAATCCTTGTATGATTGTAGAGGCAGTGATAGTCCACCCACTCAGTGTCCAGGCAGTTAGGTGTTTGTAGATGGTGCCTCATTATATAACCATTAGTTAGTCATGACATCATTTTAATCGATCAACAAAGGTATCTGTTGCTGTACACTATTTCATCCAGTGGACTATTTTCACCTGAAATCCATCCGCCGACTATGGTCAAAGTTTTACAGGAAGGGGGATGTCATAATATTGCACTATCCTCTGTGGACTCTATCAGTGTCTATGGACTATAATGTTATATACTCTATGTTCAAACCATGTTTCCTGTACTAGAGAGCTCCTTCTCTCTCTTCTTCCGGTCTGAGCTATATTGGAATAAACCACATGGATACTGTTCGTAGTTAATCTATGTTTATCTAATGTCTACTACAACCATCCATAATATAACACCTCCCCCCCGTCCTGAAGTAAAACCTCGGTGGCCTCAAACTCAATGCAGCTGTTTTCCCAAATGTGTACAACACCACACACGCACGAGGGTCAAACAAACTGTGCTGGCTCAAAAACCAGTAGCTTGACATGGAGACAAAAATACGCTCAGAAAACTGTTTGAAATGTACAAAGCATACCATCGTGTTCACTCAGTCAAGAAAACTGCACCATTGGCTTATATAAGTTACAAACAACAGCTGCTATAGAGTAATATTTTAGTTCCTGGCCTAACTGCATCAATAGCGTGTAATTTTACAGTTGCAGCTCTTCACTTATTTTGCACGAATATTATCATGATACGGGAAAAACGTTACAGGCCTTGCTACACCAAGACAAAGCTAGGCGAGGTGTTTTTGCCTCTTACGAAATCAGAGGAGCTCTGTTGATAGCAACCTAATTAGCACCAACCAAGCAGCTAGGCAAGCTTATTCATAAAGACATGCCCGACATAATTGAGCGCATCTATCTTTGCTAAAAAGTAATGTTCCAGTAATTATTTCCAACAGATTAGGTTTATTGTATTGGAAACACAAAAGGTATGGCAATGCACTGGTGATCGGGGTGAGTAGGGTAAATACAACTTATATGTCATGATTGCCCTAGGACTATTACTCCCAGTGATTGCCAAAATTGCCATTTTTATTTTTTTTCAGAAGCTGATTACTTGAAATATTAGATACTTCACCAAATGTTATTATACACCATCTACAATACAAACTAAGTTAATAATGACCAAAATTATGTTAATACTTCAGTTACAAACTTAACTTGCCCGCTATGTTTTGTGCTGAATTGGTGAAGACTTAGTACATAGTTCCTCTCCTTTTATTTAACTTGCAATTATCTACTGGGAAGGAACAATGCATCATTCATGCTGTATTCCTGCATAATGTCATTTCAAACTTACGAATGGATTTGTTGGCATCATCTCTCTCCAGCTTCTTGACTAAATAGCTCTGACCAGAACCTTCTTTGATTGCCTTTAACAGGCAGTAAAACGCTGCATCACTTCTGGATTCCAGAATGTTCAGCAGATATGAATTCCTGGTCCTCCTGGTCGCTCTGCTCTCAAGCACTTCATCGTATATGGTAGGGCTAATGATTCCGTCCTGCAAGAGATAGTTACACACAACCTCTGGGTCGATGTCATCCGTCAACAACACCCTGTTCTGCCGCAACACTTCTCGATGGTGACTGCTCATAGCTTTGTCCTTGAGTTTTTCCAAATTATCCATGTTGATTCAAACAACCACTGCACGCTGCAAAATGACAACTATTGATCACAGAGTATCTACATGGACAATCAACAGTCAACAAAAATGCCTCAGCATAAACAGGCTAGTTCAAAACTGGGTGCCCCTATACCGTTTTGAAAAATCACACAACATATTTGCAACTTGTTCATAAAACATTTGGTAGTATGACTAACACGTTAAGCTGATGTTTGTGAGAATCCATGTGGAACAGCAGAGTCAAATTTTTCAACTGAAACAGGAAATCAATTCATTTTACAATAAAACCACTGCAGTACAAAAGTATCCAGACAAAATATCACTTCCCATGATCATGACAGCTAATTCTGTTAACAGCAGCAATGATTGGTAATCGTGGGAACAAAATTCTAATTAAGTCACTCAGTCATCTTACTAACTTTCCTGTTAACTCCATTTCATTCTCCGTCATTAGAGAAAGCAACTCCGACAATGAAATTGACTTCCACTCAGACCCTCTAGATTTGTTGCAACTCATACAATATCAGTGACATCATTCTCTGAGCCCTGGGAACCAAGTTAGTTATTTTGTCTAATTACTTTTGGCTTGTACTGTTCGTTCAGCTTGACATACTTTCAGTAAATTTCCCACATTTATATACTGCAGGCTACACCTTCATACAGTACTTTGCAACTGTATCTAAATATGGTACACAGGTCTGAGGTTGCATGTAACTCAAGATAAACAAAACAAAAATTGTCCCGTCTCAGAAAATAAGACTTGAACATAATAAGTAGGCTCATCATCACAATCATTTAGACAACAACCATCATTACCTGCAAGTCACCAACTGTAGCTTTAACCTTTCATTTAACTACTTTCAATCATATGAGTCAGCATTTCAATCAGGTCAAGGATTAAGGTAAAAGAACCGTTAAACCTTGCATATGTGCTAGTCTATGTCACCGCACTACTGCAAATCCCAGGCAATAAATCACCTCCATCCTCTTAAAAGCCAGACACTACTGCACAAAAATGCATGATCAGAGCTTTTTCTATAAGCGTGCAAAACAAAAAAAAATGATTAATCAACTAAAATTCAACCCAAAAGAGCTTTTTACAAGAGATTGATGGTAGTTACGTACTTCTATTGATTATCGATCATAGTCATAGGTCAATTGTCAATACACTTATCCAGGAGCAAATTGTGATTTGTTCAACATGGATCAATGACTCATAATAACGAAAAACAAAGAACTACAGTTGTCCACAATTAGTTAGTCAATAGAAATAACTAGGCTGGTCAATATCTTGTAGGACAGCAGAGCAGCACAATTTGCAGCAAACCAAAACTAAGTCAAGATTGCCTTAGCAGTGGTTGAGCCAATATTCACCAGGAGGCGCTGAATGTAAAATGAATCTTCGTGACAGTGCGAACAAAAAGCTGTTCACAAGCATCACTGCTGTCAATATATACGCATCCCAAGCTAACACCAAAGTGCATTCATGAAGAGCAAATAGGTTTGTGGTTTCCCTGAGCAGCATTTTCTCATTCAGTAAATTGTTGTGAAATATAGCACATACTTGAAGAAGAAAATATGGGTTGATACGATCCAAGAGAAGAGAATGTCTGAAATCAAAGTTGCTGCTAAAAGTAAACAAGCAATATTGAACCCCAACAATATTGTTTACAAAGAACTTTTTGTAGAATAAAACTTAAATTTTAAAACAAACATCACCCTACCATTGTTTTAATTCAAATGGATTTTTACAAGCTCAAACTTTGAAAAAGCACCTTACCCAAACCCAAAAAAATACCAAAATTGTACAAAACATTTTATTTCAAAAGAATGATGCATAAAGAAACAATATTCAATACTCCTGACTCATTTCATGCCATGCCTACATCACAAACTTAAAACATCTAGCAGTCAGAAACTCAACAAATTGCAAACACTGAAACGAGTATCAAGACAATTTATAACTGAGTTCTGCTAATAGTAAAATAGGAACAAAACAATTCTACCCTTCAAAAATCTGGTCAACAGAACTCTCCTCGTACTGACAATAAAATGCACAAGAAGCTGTGCCATTGCTAAACCAGAAACTATTTGCTGAAACACAGCCAAAACATTCAACTCTGGAGGCCTTTTTTCCACCCATATTTTAACAAACGTAGCTGACATACATTGACTGACATACATTGCCTGACATACATTGCCATCATTCTTGAATGGCAGTTATACTTCTAGGAATTGTTCAAATTGTACAGCTCTTCAGAATTCTAGACACAGTTTGCCCATTTATAAAACTTTCTTAAACTTGCTCCATCGAGTAAACCCTCCGAGCATTCCCACCGACAGACCAAAGCACGACTCGAACACAGATCTTTACGCGTCGTCACTCTCTACAATACAAGTAAAGCAACAGCTAACATATGTTCTGCTCTTAAAGGGGAAAGCAACCGCTTTAGATAGTACTTTTAATAAATAGATTCCCTTTGTTATCCTGGTTCATTAATGTTCCCGTGATGTGTATTTACTATGCACAGAACATTAGAAAGTGAAGAATCTTGGTTGTGCATCTACCTCCACTGAGCAAACACAGACTATGTTCAAAGCTAGTAGGACACCGTAACTGGCCAAAAGAAGAGAATGTAGAAGCAAGACCCTGGCCTTTTGCTACACTGTTTACATAAGATATGTATAACCAGGCACCTGCATTTTTACTAAAGGCACCATCAAAAACGGTTGCATTTCCTTTAAAATTATGTCTCTCCAACCACTTTTCCTTTGCAAGTTGTCAATTGACCTTATTTTTACTGATAGCAAAATTCAATGTATATGCATCCCAGAGGTGTGTATATGACGTCTAAGTCCTTTTCAATACCAGCCCTTACTGCAGGAAACAATAAACTTCAAACCTAAGTCTAAATAACTTAGTATCCAAACAGACAAGCAAGTCAAAACCAGTGCACTCTAGTCAACATTGTTATACAAGGGACGGTAAGACACTGCTCGTTTGTCACTTGAAAAACAAGACAACCTGAGAGGAAGGGAATTTCTCATAGCTTAAGGACATGATTACGAATTAACAAGAATGAAATCTACAATTCTTCAATATCATGTAAAATAGCATCTTTAAGATATAGGAAATATCCTCTCAAAACGTTGAATTTATTGCGCTAGTCAAAAGTCTTTAAATACACTCCTCCCTTTCAGGAAGAGCTTGAACTCGACTTGGATCTACGGCCGCGTTTCTTGGCAGGGGATGCTGACCTTGATTTTGACCTCTTGCGTGGAGGTGGAGAACGACTCCTTCGCCTTGGAGGGGAACGTCGTGCAGGTGACCTAAAATTGGAATGCAATAAACTGTATCACTGGCATGACAATACAAGAATACAAACCTGTCCTACATGGTTCCCTCTCCGAATCCATTTTCCACCGATTTCCAGAATATAATTTTCATTTTTCATGAATTTTCCAGGTCATCCAAGAATTTTCAAGGATATAATTTAATCCATGCATATTTCCCACAAACAAACTGTCATACTGCAAATTTTTCTTGACTTTGCCAAGCATACAAATTATTTTAAATCATTTTCAGGTGTTCACGAGTGAAAAATACATCCAAGACAAAAACAGGACAAAGTCCAAGATCACTTCAAAGAATAATCAAATTCTCAATTTGTCATACGAAAATTAACAGTATGAGTAAAACTGCCATTTAAAGCTTCATTACACCCTGTTCAGACAGCTAAAAAAATTGAACAAGGCCTTTTGCTCGCATAAAACTGATCTTCCTCACTGTGATAGGATTCCATTTCCAAAACCAACTCAAGCCACAGACAATGCGTACATGTTTCATTTTCAAATTCACAATTTTATGGTTTGCCAACTCAAATAAACTCCTGAGGTGCTTCCTTGAGTCACTGGTGGTTTCAATGTTCTTGTTGGTAACATAAATAGAATCCTTCAACTGTCACTTTCAAATGATCATGTTACTTCTTGTATGATTTTCTTGAGCTTGAATCATAACTTAAACAAAAGCCCAACGAATTTTGATTTAATGGAAAATCATCAAAATTACTTTGAAAACTATGCTATAAAGCAACTCCTCAACAATCTCAAGACATCAACGCCATCATCAATCAAAATGGCGTACTTCAAAGGGTGATAGAAAAACACATAACAAATGGTTCAACATGCTGTCAGTAGCAGTGCAAACCATTACAGCGCTTACCTTCGCCTGTACCGAGGGGGTGACTGTCTGCCCCACCTTGGAGGCGGGCCTCGTCGTGGGGGACTTCTGCGTGGTGGAGGGCGAGTGGCTCTGGGGGCCAGTACAGGGGCTGCTGTGATCTCTTGACCATCTATTTGCCCTGAAAACGTAAAGAAAGCACAGGTGACTCAAGTGTACCTTGGGACGATTTTCCACGCACATACAAATGACACGAACATACTTTCTACAGAAAGCATTGTTCTCTTCGTAACTGAAATTCTGAAGCTGCAATATCACGTATTACATTTTGAGAGAACAAATTTTTGTTGAGTAACATGTACCTGATTCTCTAACAGGTAACTGATGTTTGGGAAAGGACAATAGGTTACTGTCTGTCAATAGCGTCACTACCATCAGTACCAGAAAACTCCACTAATGTTCTGTTGGAACTAAGACCCGGGCCCCTTTCAAGAAAACTGATTTAGCTAATACAAATCTTAAATTTACTTAAATTTTTTGATAAAACTTCAAATCCGCTCCAAGACAGTGATCTAAGTTTGACTAAATTTTGTTTTAAGCTTGACTAACTCACCGCATGCGAAAGTTTCAAAGTTTGGAACTTGAGACAAATATAAGAATCCCAAGCAAAAAAATGAACTTAAGATTCTTGCAAAGGGCCGTGATTTGATGATAGTCCAACAATAAAAAACAATTGATATACAACTCTTTAGCATTGACAGAGCACAAAAGCGATTTCTGTTCAACCCAATTTTAAATTCTGGGCAGACGAAAAAACTTATTGCTTTCATTCATGGGCATTTAGTGTTGTTGGACATGGTTGATTGGTCGACATAGTGAAAGCAAAGAATTAATGAATGCTGTGAAATACCACTATTTATCTCCATCCAAGTTACTAGTGAGCTAGAAATGGTTTTGCATGCTTACATACAAAATATTCCCAACACCACCTAGCAACACAACAAATTTCACTGTGAAGCCGCTAAATCAGAAAATGAGTTATTAGAGAAAGCTTTCAGAATCTGAATAAACAGGCACGAGTAGCTGTTATATGGTTAAGACATCTTAAACACGGATTATCAGGGATTTATGAGTTATTTTGCCTGAATATTATTCTTTAAATAAATTGTTTTGAGGCAGAAGCAACCTCAGAAACACCAACATGTCAGCATGTTTCCTAGCAATCCTGTCCAAACAATCTAACCACAGCAGTCTAACCCACCTCCATCCATGTGTTTCACAGCCTTCTCTGCTTCCTCTGGCTTCTCGTATTCAACGTAAGCAAACCCTCGCGTGAACTGTGAGTGTAGCCGATCTATAGGCATGTCTACACTCTTCACTGTTCCGTAAACGGAGAATATTTCTGTGATATGATCTTTGTTGACATTTCTTGTCAGACGCCCAATGTGCACTTTGGTGGGTTTCGGGGAAGGAGACCTCTTCTTGGGTTTGTCTGCTTTCGACTTGGACCTGGCAAGAGCAGCAATTGCAAACATTAAGAACAAGTTACGAAGTTTGCCAATCTAACATCTACTATTTAAGTCACTGAATCCCTGGTTTTCAACGTTTTTGAGGAGTGTACCTTGAATCATATCAGGAATATGACGTTGTATACTATTTGGCTAACTATCAAATTTTTATTGATTTGAATTGCTTAGAAATGAAATCAGGCAAAATTTACAATAATGCTATAACAAAGTTTTGACTTTTTTCGTAAATAATGTATTTCCAATGAATAAAATAGTTTTTTTTTTACGAAAGTAGGCAGTCTCATGACTATGGCTTTTCTTGGGGCACCAATTTTTTGGCAATTATTGTTACAAAACGCAAGAACACCCGATTTTGGGTATTTTGTAACAGGATTACGTCATAATTCATTTGGATGTATCACAAAAAATCTGCTAAATTGGAATTCTAACCGTCTCATTTGTCTAACTCCAGCAACTTTTATTCACAGCACCTGCTCAAGGCTAAGTATATGCTTTGTTAGGGTGACGTTGACTTCTATCATAACAGAATTATGAATGGCATTGTTTTCGGAAAATGTTATGACACAAGAATGCAAGTTTTTTTGACATGAATTGGCTTGGGCAATTCATACACCAGCCTCAAAAACGGGGTGAAACGGACTACACACTCCACAGAATTTTACAACTCGAAGGGACCAATGACTCGTGATAAGCTGTCCACTTGAAGACCTAATGACACGGCCTTAGAAAACATTCTGCACCAGTTCAATGAAGTAATCACTAAATAGCTCCTACCTGCGTGTGCCCCGACGTGTGGGTGACCTACTTCCTGAAGACGATGACCCACTACTGGAGCTGCGGGACGAGTTGCTTCCGGAACTACTTCCAGAGCTGTCACTGCTGGAACTGCCCGATGAGCTAGACCGTGAGCTACTGCCAGAATCACTAAAAACAGACACCATATTAAATTTCTTCAATAGTAGGTTGAATGACATTGAACAGGTTACAAGAAACTACAACTTTAACAATATTTTCAGATATTCAGAAGGAACACACCAAAAAAAATTATGATTTGAGTCAGTCGTGGCTTACATCACAAGAGATTTCCTGGCTTCACCCAACACAAATGAGCTGCAGTTTCATTCACAGTGGTAACCAAATATCCTGTCAACTCATTATCCGGGCACATCCAGTTCATACTATGAAGTGATCAGTTTTCATTGATTCAAAGGCTTTGTTACAATTCATGGAGTTGACTCACAAAAGTTTAAATGAAAATAAATAGATACACAATCTCTCACTGCAGAGGCAACAGAAACATTCCAATGTCACTACTAGAGAACAACATGATACACTGTATTTTGCACTACACTAAAGTATACAATCGTGTAGCGAAAACAAATGTGCCAAAATGCTCCAACTTGGGACCAATAAGACCAATTACAAACATCACAGCTATATTCTCCACAAACAATATAGTTCATACCTGCTACCACTAGAAGACCGTTTTCTCTTTTTGTCACGCCCTCTTTCTTTCGTTTGGTTCTCAGTTGCCTTCTTCTTCACTGGACTTTTGCTGCGGCTCCGAGTCCTGAAAATAACAGATATCGTCAATTCACAACCACCATACAGATACGCAGATAATATGCCCCACGACAAGTAGATGGAAGGAAGCAACTCACACACGTTTTTTTGCAGTCAAGAACTGAGTGGAGGCAGGTTCAATAATGCATCTGGGGATATCACATTCAGAACACCAGATGACAATTCCGACTTGTCTGTTTGCCTCCTGTTGTAATTTAAACGTGGTGGCAAATGCATAGAAATCACAAAACAAACCGAACAATTATGAATCAAAAGTAATAAATCTTGGAAAACTGTTAGCAAGTTTAAGTTTGAAGTCAACATGTCATGAACCTTGAAATGAATTTAGAGAGAAATATTGTCTGACTTTGATACTTGCAGTGGCGACCTCGAGGCAACTTGTAATTTTTCCCAGGTCACCAAACGCAATCTGATGAAGTCGCTAAAGCAACCTGCAGGTCACCAAATCGAGCGCTGTTTTAATATACTATACTCGCGCGTTAACGTCCATGCCTGTGTAATCGCCCACCCCCGACTTTTGGTCAATTTTCAGTTTAAGCACCCACTGCTTGGGTAATCGCCCATCCCCTAATTTGTGCTAATTTCCATGTAAGCGCCCACCTCTTGGGTAATCGCCTATCCCCAACATACCGCTTACAGAACTTGCACTTGAACTCGTGGTTTTGTTCACAGCTTTGCCTTGGGCTCAGACTTCTGTGTTTACGAAAACACGGCGTGCTTACACCTGCGTACAATTGTCTCGAAAAGTACGTTTTTCAGCAACCACATTTTTTAAACTTAACAACTGATATTTTGTTAAATTAATACAGGTCTACTCCGTAAATTTTTATAGAAGTGTCACGAGTCTACTAAGAGATTAGGCATACGACGTCTTTCGTCACCGACGTAGATTTGTCTAGGTGACAAGTTTTCGAATTACCTAGTCTAAATTTTTTTCGTATCAGACACCATTTCTGATGCTTTTTCGAGTTCAGTAGATGGGACTGGAAGGGTTCCAACTAAACACAGTCGTACGAACAACACTTACAATACAATGGCACTGGAAACGACATGTAGTCCTGTTCACTGATCTGAAATAGTGCTTGCTGATACGGTAAGTGGACTGCCGTTTGAGTTTCATAAAGCTCCGTGGTATGACATTTAGCAGCACGCTGTGGTTGTCGGGTCCCGCTGTTTGACCAAACTTACAAGTTCCGTGCTCGAATAACAACTTGCGAGCTTGCCCAGTTCGGCTAAAACTTGGACGTAAGCAGCCACTGCTTGGGTAATTGGCCACCTCCAACTTTTTGCCAATTTTTCAGTTGAAGTGTCCACTACTTGGGTAATCGCCCACCCCCTTGTCTAAGGGTTTCCCAATTTAAGCGCCCAGGGCGTTAACCCGCGAATTTACGGTAATAAAGAGTGTATTGGGGAGGATCAGAAGCTAAAGACGCCTGTGCGTACAGAGGGCCTGGGATGGCCACCATCTCTACTGCCAGTTGAGACGGTGGCACTGTCTACAAGGAGTGAACCGCAATAGATTTTTAAGGATATGTTTAAATTGTGTTGACTAAATAAATTGTCTCAAGAGATTGTAGCCTTGGCGCAAGGCTGCATACTAAATATACAGCTTTGCGCTTATGTTGGTAAAAAATTGATCAGATAAAATCTGATCACAAAAGTGTCATTAAAAACTACACTCTTCCTTGAGTAAACTTAGTTATTTACCAGTGTTGGAAAAATTAGCGTTTTGCCATTATTCTGCTGCTAAAATTGTGGTGAGAACTTTTGCGTGAGTCACGACAATACTGGATTTCAAAATGAGGACATACTTTTCTTTGTTACAAAAGGCAGAGCATTAAGCAAGAAAATGATTTTTATAAAATTGTTTTTATTTTAACAACTGTAATGGGCAAGGATGGCTTGGCAAGGTGAGTGTCTGTTGACTCCCAGATTTTGTATGCACCCCGCCAGTAATATGTTGTTACAAGTTTCACGGCGAGGTGACAAGCAGAACTACCCGGGCTGTGTGCAATTTTGAAGGTCTGTAGGAGCTCAATATACACACTTCCACTGGTACCTAGGCAATGACCATCGCCTCTGATGGCCCGAACCAGAGGCAATGCAGAGGCTATAGGCGCTCTGTACGCCGGAAGCTTTTCGGCGAATTATGCCTTGCACCGACTAAACTATCAAAGTCACGTCGTTATAAATACCTTTTGTGCATAGAGGAACACCTTAGGAGGTTGTCGATGTGTTTAATTCCTTCCAACTCGAACAAATACTCCCATTATCAAACTTTTTCTTCGAGCAGTTCCTATTTCAGTTCCCAAAATCGTGAAATCAACATTTTCATTTTTTTAACCAGGCCGAAGGTCAGAATTTGCAGACCTACCGGCGAACTTTGAAAGCTGAAGTTCCCACCCTTCGCGTACGTGCTGCCGGGTGCCAACCGTGCGTTTGCCTTGTTGTTAAACATTGAAATGTCAAATATGTGTCATATCATCAGCATTTATTTTTATCAAATACAAACAATAATTCATTGAAATACAATCAGTTTCAAGTAACGCCAATTAAAGACAAGTATAAGTGGTGGCATTTTGGAAACGAACATTTGACTGACAAGACCGCAATGGCTCACCTTTGGCCTATTTAAAGATTGAGGTCATGAAGTCACATCACCTAGCGAGCGCGGTAAAAATTGGAGCGTGCGCAGTATAAAAATGGTGAGTTCACGATTTTGGGAACTGAAATAGGGACTGCTCGAAGAAAAAGTTT